>JAHSUH010000077.1:0-145000 GCA_025388415.1 Cynanchum wilfordii
GTATATAAACTATCTCTCAGATGTTATGGACGGAGAGATCTTACCTGTTTGTCCACTCGCCCGAGGTTCTGTTGGGGAAGATTATCATGGTGGTGGTGATAAGGAGCTCATCCAATGGCTCGATGATAAACTTGAACGTTCCTCTGTTTTTGTTTCCTTTGGGAGTGAGTATTTCTTGAAGAAGGAAGAGATGGAAGAAATAGCTATGGGATTGGAGCATAGCAATGTGAATTTCATATGGGTTTTGAGGTTTCCAAAGGGAACAGACACAGCAACGGCAATGGAAGAATATCTGCCTGAAGGTTTTCTTGAAAGAGTAAAAGGTAGGGGAAGACTGGTTCAAGGTTGGGCACCGCAGGCTAGAATTCTCCGACATCCTAGTATTGGTGGTTTTGTGTGCCACTGTGGTTGGAATTCAATAATAGAGAGTATAGAGATTAACGTACCGATTATTGCAGTGCCCATGAATCTTGATCAGCCCATTAATGCTAGATTTGCTGTGGAACTTGGTGTAGCTGTTGAAGTTGCAGCAGATGAGAAAACTGGAACACTGAAAAGGGAAACTATAGCAGAAGTAATCAAAGATGTTGTTGTGGGTAAAACTGGGGAAGAATTGAGGAAAAATGCCACAGAAATTGGTGAGAAACTGAAAGCCAGAGAAAAGGAAGATTTTGATGCACTTGCAAGCAAATTAAAACAGCTTTGTCAGAAATAATAATAACTTCAAGAACTAAATGTGTTTTCAACGCATAATTTTCTGTTAACCAAAGCAATTTCTCCTTCATTGTATTGTACCCTCATTTTTATAGTGATATTCTTCTCTTTAACTTTCTGGTAACTTTTTCTTCTATGCTAAGTACGCACACAATAACTTTAATATCAATTTATTGAAAATTGATCCCAAGTTAAACTGTTAAAGTTGTATCACTGTACCTCCTCCTATGGTTATATATAGTAACCTGCAATAAGACCACCGCCATGAGAGAGAGAGAGAGAGAATTCCTCTTATCTTGTGTGATTAAAGAGAGAAGTAAAGAAAGAGGTCCATACTATGAACATGAATCAAAGCAGAAAAATTGAAATCTCGATGTTTCCATGGCTAGCCCATGGTCACATATCACCATTCTTGGAGCTAGCCAAAAGACTCTCAGCCAAGAACTTGAACATATACTTCTGTTCTACCCCAATTAATCTTAGCTCCATCAAGGTAAGACTTGGAGAAAAACATTCAAGATCTTTAAAGTTGGTTGAATTTCATCTCCCAACATTGCCTTACCTTCCTCCTGATTACCACACAACCAAAAGCCTCCCTCCTGAACTCATGCCCAAACTCAAACAGGCCTTTGACATGGCTAAACCAAACTTCTCAAAAATTTTGGAAGAACTGAAACCGGATTTGGTGATATGTGACCTAATCCAGCCATGGGTATCGGAAACTGCTTCAGAGCATAATATTCCAGCAGTCGAGTTCATCACAGTTGGTGCTGCAGTGGTTTCTTTTATGCTTCATGTAACCAGGAACCCTAACGTCGATTTCCCTTTCCCTGAAATTTACCTTCGTGAGTACGAGAAAGATGAAATTGCCGCCGATTTGAAAGAATCATCCAGATACCAAGAAATTGTGGGTCGGTCTTGTGACATGATACTGATCAAAACATTCAGAGAAATTGAGGGGAAATATTTTGATTATCTCTCTAACTTGCTTGAGAAAAAAATAGTACCGGTCGGACCTCTGGTTGAAGATACAGAAGGTAGTCGAGGTGAATACGAATCGGAATCCGAAGACGGAGACAAACATTCAAATTCTAGTCTCATCATGGAATGGCTCAACAGGAAGAATCCAGATTCGACAATATTCGTCTCATTTGGCAGCGAAGTATCTCTGTCCAAACAGCAAATAGAAGAACTAGCACACGGTATAGAACTCAGCAATGTCAATTTCGTATGGGTGATCAGATTCCAAAAGGAAGAGAAAACTAGGGTTGAAGAAGCACTACCGGAAGGATTTCTCGAACGGATTAGAGACAGAGACAGAGGAATAGTCGTGGAAGGATGGGCACCGCAGGGCAAGATATTAGGGCATAGAAGTATCGGCGCTTTTGTAAGTCATTGCGGTTGGAGCTCAGTAATGGAGGCACTGAAATGGGGCGTACCAATTATAGCCATACCTATTGTCCGGGATGAGCTGATAAACGCTAGAGTGTTGGAACACGTCGGAGTTGGAGCAGAGGCGGTGAAAGATGAAAATGGTGGAATACAGAGAACAGAAGTGGCGAAAGTGATCAAACAAGTCATGATGGAAGGAAATAATGGTGAAAAACTGAGGTCCAGAGCAAGATCAGTGAGCTGTGACATTACAAACAACGGCGAAGAAGAAATTGAAGGACTGGTATAGGATCTGATAGAACTATGTAACCATGAAATTCCTTCCCAACTTCCCATTCCCAATATAGCAAAAAATCAGTGATTGGTTTTTAGATTTGAAAGCTTGACGTAATAAAAAAGTGTATCATAAAAAATATTCTAATAAAAAAATATATGTATAAATATACAATTTTAGACAAAAAGATATTAACAATCTTCCCTTCCATAATCTTCTATGGCATTCCAATTATTTTAGCCCATCCTCCTCATCCCTCAATTCTCTTTCTCCATCTGCAATTTGTTATCATGGATATTTTAGAACATTGTTCGCCATCTTCCCTCCCACAGCTTGTATCATTTTAGCATTTCCTGCATACAATAGTACAATACTTACAATCGAAATTTGTGTTTGCATAAACAATTGACAGATTAGAGACATATAACTAACAAGATATACGATAAGAAGAAGAGATGGTGAAGCTTTGTAGGAGGGCTTCAGAAATCTGATAGTTCATGAAGCATTTACCATGTTGTAACAAGTGTTTCTTTCACTTCAAGAGATTATTCATTTTGGCCTTTGCATACTTCAAACGTTTTTTCATCCTTTGCTAACAGCTGATATCTGAAAAAATATGACCTCATAAGCACAATACACAGTTTTCACCATGAGTACTTACCTTCCCATATACTTTTCAGGCTATTAAGTACACATTCTTGAGTAGTAGAGCAGGACCACTCGTTATGAAGTGTTAATGATATGTCTACCTGCATTACAAAATTCCAGAAACACGCATATACAAACTTCGACTTCCTCCCCTATTATATTTAAATCCAATTTGATCCTTTCACTATAAATATTGCTGAAGGAAAAGACAGTTCAATAATCACATGAGATGGAAGTGAAGCCGCAGGAGAAATTCTAAGGCATAAGCATGCACTTTTAGAATCATTATAACAAAATGAAAATGAGATGCTACATTTACAGTTAAACAATCCATGCTTTTTGAAGTGGAAGTAAGATGCCATATTAATGATTGAACAAAATCCTTTCCAGATATTGTTTGGGGGGGCTAAGAGGAATATTCCTCAAACACAAGAATGTGTTTGAAGAATTAAATAAATGACAGGAAAATACACAAGCATACCAGTGATGTATTGTTTCAATGTGAAACTGTGAAAGTGGATGCTAACATCATCCCTCTTCTAACTGAAAAAAAATAATAGCAAATAAATGTACCCTCTTTAGAGATTAGGAAGCAAGGGCAGCATGCCTCCAAAAGTGGCCCTGGAGAAGATGGATGATCAAAAACATCCTCGGGAGGAAATTGATCAACTTCCAAATGCTTGAAGAGTAGTCCATCAAAGTAGAATATATATCCATGATGGAGCATGTACCATCTAACAATTAACAACCATCAAAACAGATATAAATAAATCTCCGGCATAGTTAGAAAAGGAGTCGAAAAAGGAGCTGCATGATAATTTTCAGACTACTAATTTTGTATAATCTTAGTGGCCAGTAGGAGTTTCCACCTCTTATATACAGATAAGCAATTACCTTACAAGGTCCAGGATTTGAGTCTATATAATTACTGGTTCAAGTCATATAAATTCAAGCTTCAGTTTAAAAAAATGCCGAAATCCAAGAATAGATCCTAAACAGTAGTTTAGGGTAATTCTTGACCAAAACAGAGCACTATACACAAAAATTGTCCCTAGATACAACACCTTCAAGCAATCCCATAGGGCAATTCAACAGCAAGGCCTCAAATTGTTTGAGCTTAAAAGAAATCTTACTGCTTTGGTGGATTACTTACAGCAACTGCTCAAACGTATCATAGCCTTCACTGATAGGCTCAAACTACTGAGAAAAGAATGTAACAAATAAAACCAGAGTGAAAAATTTTCATTTCACCAAGAAATGTTACAAATTATTACAATGCTAGGAAATATAACTTCCTAATCAGATTAAGTGTTACAAGGGGTAGAGAAATAAAAGGGGGGGGGCAATAAAAGAAAGAAAAAACTTATTTTGTTTTTGTACAATTCAGACAAAATCAGAATAAACATACACTAGCATGAGACCAAAAGGATAAACACTATGTACTCAATTTACCAGATCCAGGCGGAATTAGGTTCCTCAACTCTGTCAAATATTCATCATTTGTAATATTTAGCATAATGCGAAGGTTTGTCAATAATTCTTCCTGTTCCCAACTTAAAGGACCAGAAGCATATAAAGCCCCAAGTGTGCAACGATATGCATGCATCTCTAATCCGTGAACTGTTAATCCAATTTTCTCTTCCAAACAATGATAAGAGGTCTCCTTATGATTAGTGGATTGAAAAGATTTTGCTTCAGAGTAAAGAATATCTTTATCTAGGCAAGGATGTTTTGTAGAGCAATCAGGGAACTCGTATTCAGCTTCATCATTGATGCTACAACTACCAACAGAGCATGCATCATTATCAGAATTATTTTTCTCAGATCTTTCAGCAGTGGTGCAGTGAGCAATAGAATTTCCTATATTTGCTCTCTCCAAGTTGTTATATCCTCTTACCCTTTTATACAATGTATCATGCTCGTACTTTTCACTGAAAATTTCTCTTGAGTCAATAACATTGTCTACCTTTTTCGATATGCTTGAAATAAGCCTTTTCTGTCTCTTATCTTCCATGTTAAGAGCTTCTGTGTTATGATTGTTTCCTTTATACGCTTCCAAAGTTCTCTTTAACACTTTAAAGGAGGGTCTATAGACGTCCTTACATCCAGTATAATCATGGAGCAATACATTATACCTTCTTTGAAAAGATTCAAATTTCCTTTTAGCTTTTGGTACCTGATAACTCATCTTCTCATATAAATTAGATTCCATGCTCTTGAGATTCAGAACCTGCATTAAAAGGAGAAAAAAAAAAAATAGAGACAGACTCATTACTTCTCAAACAGCCATTTACAAACGAAAGCAAAAAGCAAGAACGACTTAAAAAACCATAACCACGTTTTCTTAAAGTACAATATTCACATTTTTAAACCAAAATAATCACAAAACTACTTCTCTGACCAAAAGGGGAGGAGAATCTCTTTCTGAAATCCCTTTACATAAATCAGATTAAAAGATCAAAAACTCAGTCACCAGAAGCTCATTCATAAATAGAACATGAACAAGTAAACTTAATTTTATTTTTCAAGAAGAAAAAGGGTAATAATTTAATATTTATAATCCAAAATCAACCAGACATTCTCTTGCAGCATGGATCTACATGTTAATTTATATAATATCACAATCACATCACATTTGAACAAAAACTTAAATCAGAAGCCTGAAACCATCACTTAGTTCACAAAATAACAGGGGAAAAAATTTCTCCAACTTCTAAGCAAACAGTGGCATGGCTACATCTAAATCAGAATGACAAAAGGGGGAAAGTTATGAAATATGTCATATTTTTCAATCAATTTTTAATTATTTAGTAAAGCTTGTTAATTAAATTTTCTGAACTAATTAAAAAAAAATGAACAGAAACTAATTCAAATAAAATTACAGAAAAAGCATAAAATTTTTTGGAGTATAACCAGATTAAATGAAAACCAACTGAACACATCCATAAAATCAAAGGATCAAAAATCCAATTAATCAAACCCAAAAATCAAAATAACATCATCAATACAAGGATTTCCAGAATAAAAATTTTCTTACCCAAACTTAAATTGAAGCAGTATTCTGAAGGAAAGAGTTGCAGATTCGACAATATCTTCAATTTAGAGGTATAATTTTTCGATAATGTATCATATGTAATCTTCTAGGGTTTGGGTTTGTTTCGTGTAGAAATAAAATTAAGGAATAAAAAATTAATTTTTATGACGATAATAAACTTGGGAAGGTGATCAAAGGGTTTAATACTCATAGGTAATTTGAAGAGTTTCAAAATATTATTGGAGGAGTTATAATTTTGAGTAAAATTAAAATATTTTAAAAATTATATGTATATATATAATAAATAAAGGGCAAAATGAGCAATAATCTATTATTTAAAATTAATATTAATGAATATATGTTTTTTTTTTTTTTTTTGAACCAGAATATATGTTTTGAATGTATTTTAAATCTAATAGCTTTGATGAGTATTATTAATGTTTTTATTATCCTTCTTATAGTTTTTAAGAATTTAATATGCATATCTAATTTAATATTACCTTATTTATTTTTCTTACATAAATGACTAAAGATTTTAAATTTATTATTTTTGAAATATTTTGAAGTATTATTTTATTTTATTTTATTTTTAGAAAAGAGAATTATATTGCTGAAATAACATCAAGACAAACAATCTGCAACTCTAACGAAAAGGGAGAAAACCATTCTGAATTCGGGCTCCATCTTAATTAAACTAGAGTCGAGCATCTGGTAGATTTTAAAATTACGCGATTGTCGTCAAATCGGTCAAGATTAATTCAATTAGTTCAATGAACAGTTTAGAGTGTTCACCAAGTCATTTCCCTAATAAACCTAATCGAAATCAATTAATAAGGGAATAGAAGACAGTAAAAGAAGGATTTTTAGATTGAAAAATTATAGAAAACAATTAATTAATAAAAATACGCAAATATCGATTTAGAATTTTCCGTCCAGGGTAATAATTCAATCCAAGTTCTTCCTCGTTCCTTTATAAATTTATGAATTAATAAACCAATTCTTTGATTGAATACTAACAATCAACTATAATTCGATTAAGCAACAAAATGATATCATAGACGATCGCCTAATCAATCTATCAAGGCAATTCGTCAATCAACAAAATTGTCCAAAATTAAAATCAATTGCAAATAATAAAATCTCAACTTAATCCAATCAACCATCATCAAAAGAATAAAGTAAAAACACCTTTTTCAATATTTAGTCAATCGATATAAAAATTGAATTGTTTAAAGTATTGAATTTGAAATTGGAAATTAGTTTAGAACCGAAATTTGTTTGGATCATGGACTTGGAACTTGTCTTGAAGTCATCCCCGAACCGAATCGAAGTTATTTTAACCCTAATTAACCTTGTTTTTTTCACCCATTATTATGGGCTTTGTAAATTGCAAGCTTAATTAATTAAGGTAAGACTTCAAAATATTGGGCCTAAAAAATAAGAGTAATAATGAGTCAATTAGCTTAATAATATTATAAATCTAAATTTATTATATTAATCAAAATAAAAGATAAAAGTCAAATAATAATAAAATTGGATGCAATAAATGCTAAGTATAAGGGATTAAAAGTATATAAATTCGTGTTCTATCAACTGCTTCGGACCCTAAAGTTCCCTTCACGTCGAACTCAAGACTTTGCGTTTGGGGAAGTAGACTGCTTACACTTGGACAAACATATGTCAATCCACATCTAGACTAACCTCCGTTCGAGTCGGGTTGTTCCCCGACCCCAAATTTTAAATAGTTGCATACATGAGTAGAGAGTTGAACCCTTAACCATGGTTCGCAATCTCAGCCGATTCTGAAACGAATCGGTTGAGTCATACCTGGAATGACCCCCTCTAATACAAAAACGACACAAAATCTTATATCGGTGACATACTGTTTTAAAATGGTCGATATTTGGCCGATATTAATGATTTTCGGCCGATATTGACGATTTTTTTACCGATATGGCCGATCCGATAATTTTAAACACATGAAAATGATTTTTATGTGTTTAACCTCACTTAAGCCATGAACGCTCCTTACTAGCTCTTTTGCACTTTGAGGTTAAATTTAGGTGAAGGATGACTTTTTAAGATATTTTTTGTGACACATCTTTAACCATGTGTTATAATATTAAAAATCTTGATAAATATATTTTAAATTATTCGATGAAAATATCAAATTAAAAAAAATTACGAAAAGAATCTCACTTAGCTTTTGAGGCAAGGTACCAGAGTACAATTAAAAAGCCCACCCTCTTCCATCCCTAACAAGTATGACATGTGGGTTCTGCATCTGATCATACAAGTACCCTTCAACACAGCCAGGCACAACAGATAGCTGATTGGCATTGGCCCTTTTTTTTTTTAGTTAGTGTCACTATTTTGTGCTTCAATTATAAGTCTGGTCGAACCTATATAGTTAATTATTTGATATAATCTTCATTGTATTAAAAAAAATATTTTGAACTGACTATTACAACTCGGGCTCACGAGCCTATACACTAACAATAGGCTTGGTAGCACTGTTTTCATTAAAAGAAATACCCTAATTCTTATATATAATATTGAACTCCGATTTTGTATAGTATTCAAAAAGCGATTTCCCATGGTGTCAAAATGAAGGCTTGCATTGGCCTTTTTTTTTTTTAGTTAGTGTCACTATTTTGTGTCGGGATTATAAGTCCGGTAATACTTATATTGTCAATTATTTGACATAATCTTCATTGTATTAAAAAAATATGTCGAACCGATTATTACAAGCTTACGAGCCTATACCCCGACAATAGGCTTGGTAAGCACTGTTTTCACTAAAAGAAATACTATAATTTTTATATATAATATTGAACTCATAATTTTGTATAGTATTAAAAAAAAAAAGACTTCCCATAGTGCCAAAATGAAGGCTTGTATTGGCCTTATCTTTTGTTTCTTTTTTGTACGGCCTGCCATTCTTGCTTGCTAGCTGTGACTTTCATTTGACTACTGAACCCAACTAACTAACTAACAAACTTGCTCATGCTTCAAGCAAACTCTCTCTCTCTCTCTCTTTCTCTTATGTGAGCAATATTGTCACCCCCAACCCCCCCCCCCCCCCCCCCCCCCCCCCCCCCCCCCCCCCCCCCCACCAAAAAAAATCCCCCCCCCCCCCCCCCCCCCCCCCCCCCCCCCCCCCTTCCCCCCCCCCCTCCCCCCTCCCACTCTCATCCTCCTTCCTCCCCTCCCCCCCCCCCCCCCCCCCCCCCCGGCCTCCTCCCCACCTCCCCCAACCCCCCCCAACCACTCTCCTCCTCTTCCCCCCCCCTCCTCCTTCTCTCTCCCCACATCCCCCCCCCCCCCCCCCCCTCCCCTCCCCCCCCCCCCCCCCCTCCTTTCCTCCCCTCTCCTTCCTTCCTCCCCCTCCCCCCTCTTCCCCCCTTCTTTCCCCCCCCTCCCTTTACTATTTGTACATAAACATACACACACACACATATATATAAGGATTATCTGCTAATTCTCTCTGGCAAAAACCCTTCTGATCCACCATGTTACCTTTTTCACTACAATTATTCTATTCTTGTACTTACAATTTTTTTTTTCTTAACCTAGTATCCTCGTACCCTAAGAACCTCCATAATTAATGCACACGAACTGAAATACGATACATAAATATTTCACATAAAAATAAAATTAAATAAAAGTATTTAAATAACTAGACACGCCAATCAGACTACAACCAACCTCATTCCCCTTTCATTTCTTTATTTATGTTTTCCCCTCCTGAAAATTTTGAGTAGGAATCTCAAGATGTATATACACACATAACAATCAGCACACATATATATATACAAGGTTAGTGGATAATATAAATATATATATATATATATAATTTTTTCTTTTCTTTTTCTTCCCTAATATGGTTTGAAAAGTAAGCAAGAGAGAGAACATTAAAGTAAAAGCAAAAGCAGATATGACCACATATTATTAATACAAAAAAGAATGCAAGAAGAAGAAGAAGGAAGAGAGAGAGTATCCACAACACACACATATATATATATATGTATGCATTTTCCAGCTGCTGCATCTGAAGAAGAAGAAGAAAAAGAAAAGGAAAGAAAATGAAGAATTTGGGGAGTAGCGGGAGATTATCATCTGATGAGAACGATGATGAGGAGCTTTCAAAGTTGGCAATTGCGTCATTTCAAGCAAGAGAAGAAGAAATCGAGAAGAAGAAAATGGAGGTGAAGGAGAAAGTGGAGTCTCAGCTCACCCGTGCTGAGGAAGAGACACGCCGCCTTGCTCAAGTCTGGGAAGTAAGTCCTACCACTATACTCATTTCATTAGTGAGAAATTGAAGGTTTTTTCTTTTTAATTTCTTTCTAATTTATTAATTTTTCTTTTGAAACTTCTTCGAATTCAATCATCTAACTATTTATATTTTTCGCTCGTTAGTTTCACTTATAACTTGAAAGTCATGAATTCGTGACATAATAAAATTTAGAAAATTAAAAATATTTTAATAGTCATTCGAGATTGATAGTAAAATGATGACTCCATTGATTTGATATAATAAGAAAACACGTTGTATACAATAAGAGGTTCAAGGTTCGACAATCATTGTCAACGCTATGTAAGAACGATGATGAAGTGTTTCCCATAATAAAAATTAGATTTTACGGGCGTAACTTGAATTGAATCTAGATTAGTCGAAAATCATGATAGTGATAGTTCTAGAAACCAATGATGTAACCAAAAGAAAAATGATAACTCTAAGACTTTCTCAGGTTATATACACTACTAGCAGATATATATATATATATATATATATACATATGAAAGTTTTATTTTGTGATCTGTGAAATCAAACAGGAGCTTGAAGTTTTAACAGATCCACTGAGGAAGGAAGTTGCAGCTGTACGCAAAAGGATTGACATCGTTAATCGCGACCTTAAATCCATTGGACAAGCTTGCCAAAAGAAGGTATCTCTCGCCATTAATTTATTTTTTTCCTTTTTCTTTCTTGCTGTGTGTGTCTGTGCTTTTTTTGCCTTTCTTTTTCACGATCTATGGTTTTTTTTTTTGGGCGGGAAACAGGAGAAAGAATACAAAGAAGCTTTGGAGACTTTCCATGAAAAAAATAACGAAAAAGCACAGTTAACTGCCACGTTAATGGAGGTAACCCCATACACTACTATTCAAATTCAAACTATTGAAAAAGCCTAAAGATATTTTTTTAAACGAAATGTGTTAGAGTGAGCCAACTTGTTTAATGATAATTATGTTCGAGTTCTAAACATGTTAAACTGCATAAACTGTTTCCAATACGAGTTTCAAAGTTATATACAAGTCATATCAGGTTGACACGATTAATTTTATGTCGTTTTTGTGTTGACAGATTAAATATAATTATTTTAACTTAACTCGATATTGCTACTCATACACAGACCATCTAGTATTTGAAGTTATTGTTTTGGCGCTGAAAAGATATTTAACTTAAATTCATATGGTTCCTCCAAATATCTTGCAGCTATTGAACGAAAGTGAAAAACAGAGAATGGGAAAGCTGGAGAAGCTCAATAAAATCATTGAATCCATCCGTTAACCTAACTCTCTCTCTCTTTCCACAAGAATGTGATTTTTGTTTGCAGAAAGATTATTTTTCTGAAGTTTAATGTAATTGCACTTTTTTTTTCATCTGTTGTGTTATTCCAAAATATATATATATATATATATATATACATTCTTGTATTATTAGAGATTGTAACCGAAGTTTGTTATGTAGTAAATAGTGGTGTGTATGCATGAATCGAGTCACTCAATATATATATATATATATATATATAAAAATGTATTTTTGAATATCACTAAAAGTGTATTTTAGAACTTCTTTGTAAAATTTTAACTGTAATAAATTCTTCTCTCTAAAATTTCCATACAAAATCTATATACAAAACATGAAATCAAGAACCTATCCGGTTTGATCGGAGATTAATCTCTATAGAACACCTAATACCATAACACAAAAAGTTGGATTTTATTCAAAGCTAATTCATACAAGAGGTACAACATTACTTTCTTCTGTAGAATTAAGGAGAAAAAACACATACACACACAGTGAAGGAACTCGGATACATAAGCAGTTCAAAGAATCTGATATGATAGTTGGGGAAAGGGAAGAGTTTGTATGTCTTTCAAATATGATTTTAAGTTAGTAAGTCTGATATGAGCTCCTTGTACTCCATTAATAGACAGGGAACATCTTCCATACGCAGCTGAATATCAATCAATTCCCAGAAAAAAGAACAATCAATGGTGAAAAATCAACAGAGATATTAACTGGAATGCTAAATACATTACCACATTGAACATATACATATATATATATATATATGTATATGTATATGAAGAATCTCGTAATTCGCAAAATATTTTCGTAAGATTCATTGTTTATTGTTAGATTTAAGGTGACTGGAAATTCTTGCAACAGTTCCTGTTTTTCCCTTGATGATATGCAACAGTCTAGGTCTCACAGCATTAAGACAGTTTACTCAATGGGGAAAACAAGTAAAACTCCTAACATGGGGAAATAGAAACTTGTGGCAGAGGAGCACATTCTCGGGAGGGTTTTCTTATTACACCAATACAAATATAAACGAGTGTCATCATAGTACTCGTGACTTAGGATAAATTTAAATACTAATAAAATGATGATACAGAAGATCCCGACTCCCAAGATAGATAGCAATCTAATGATCTAAATGAAAATTAAGTCTGGCTTACAATTCACATCAAGAACTGAATACAGGACTAAAATGGTTACTGCAAAAGTGTCATGAACCCTAGATTTTTTTCCCCTTCAGAAAAGAATAGGAACAATTACATGGTCAAATTCTTCACATATAAGGTAGGCCAAAAATGCTTAAACTTTGCACAAGGGCGGTGAAAGGATCATTAAGACAGAAACTCATTCTTTACACAAGCAAAAACCCAAGCCAAAATCATCACAAAAAATATGATAATTATGGAGTTAAAAATGAAGTCAATTTAAAGAAAAAAAAAATCAAAAAGCCCCAGAGAGTTTGAAGAATCTCATACCTGAGATGCATTTTTAACATGATAGAATCGGTAAGTCTTTCCTCTAGGAAAGCCAGATTCCATAGAATCTAAACTCTCTTCAAGTTCTTCCCTGTAAATAATGAAAAACACCAAGCTTTTTGAGATGAGCAAAATGAGCAGAGAATGTTTGTTAAAGATGGGAAAAAAAAAAGCACTGTCAATGAGCTTTCTTTTTCCCCCTTTTGGTAATCATCTATATATATATACAAGAAAAACTATGAAATTGCTCAAGATAATTTTCAAAATTAGCTTTGAGAACATGGTCAAAATGCATAAGACATGGAAAAGTTTCTCTGTCTGATGTACAAAAACACATTCTTACACATGATGGCGGGTAATAAGTCGTTGATAATCCCGAAGTAATGGACTGAGCTCTTTCAGCTTTATAGACCTCGGTGAAGAGTTTTTCCAACGGTCACGAAGTGCCCTCACAGCCTAACCAACAAAAATATCAAAATTTAAAAGGCCGAAACATGCCAAACATTCATGTATGTAAGTGTATCATAGTGCTTTTCATAGTATCTCAAATATCTAAAATAAACCTCTGCATTAGTGAGAGCCTTTTCTCCAATTGCTTGAGATGCTATTTCAACAAGTTCTTTGTCTTTCAGCTCATCAATGACTTTCTTCCTGTGAGCAAATGAAACTCGAATTTGCAATCTTTTCTGCAATTCTGAGACGGTAGATACTTCCATTTGGCTTTCCTGTACAAATCAAAAAATAATCATAGAATTGGTATTTTAAGCTTGGTATGCAGAACATTTTTCTGATTTTGAATTCAACTACGTAAGGAATTCAATGTGCAAGCTGGTTCCAAGATAAGCAAATTTATTCACTTAAAAGAGTCAAAATCAAGAACAAACCATTTCTGGAACATGCTGTAGATACACAAATATGATTCCGTTATTACCTTGGTTTCAGAGATGTGGCCACCATCATTAGTGACCGTAGAGCCTTTATTTCCAGAATCGACTTTATGTGGAGAAATTGTTGACCTCTTTGCAATAGGATCATCTTCAGGGCAACAGAAACCACACAAAGGAAAGTAGAGTTTATTCCAAAGCCCATTTTGAATATTTACATAAGATAAAACAAGAATTTTACAGAGATTGAGTAGATTCCACTAATAATTGTAATTCTTTTTTCTTTTTCTTTTCAACAAGTTTTCAGTATTTCATTTCATAATCTAGGTAGGACGATTGAAAGACAGCTGGATGGCTGAATTAACAGTCTAGGTTTAAAAACAGTACAGGAAAATATACAGTAAAAGAAATCGGATTACCTTCTGGAACCAACCACCATAGATCACCATAAGTTGATTTTCCATCAAAACCCCCGAATAATAGATATCGGGAACCAATGCAAGTCAGAGTATGGTATGCTCGAGCAGCTGGTGGATCATTTGTAGTTGGTAGGCGTCTCCATTGAACAGACACTACAGGCATAGAAAATTTATAGAGAAAAAAAAAAAACTTAAAAACAGATTCTAAGACTAATCTCAGACACATGAGAAAACTACATTCGCAGAGGCTAAAGGAGTAAAAATATACAGCGAATCTCCTCAACACAACAAATTTACAATACAAGGAAAACTAACCTCTGTCCAGAACAACACAGTCATTATGATAAACGTCGTAGCGACTCAACCAGCCGCCAGTTGCATGCCCTCCAAATAGTAAAAGCTGCAAAGAAAATTCTGTCGTCAAGTCTGGAATAATGTAATAAAATGAATTTGATAGTGATCATGAAAAGTAAGAAAGTTGAAAAGAGCCTTGCAGTGGTAGCAAAAATGTAGCATGTGCAGTACAATATGCAACCAATCCTATATGCCAATTAACTTATGCCTTTGGAAAATTTTCCCCTTTCTAATTAAGCTTACTAATCAATGTAAGAAAATTTCAAATCAAAGTGTGCAGTACTGAGAAGTAGAGAAAGAATAAGTGAAGAAATTACATAATGCCCTCCAGATGTGACAGTATGCCCACAACAGGAAGGAGGAGCTTGACCTGGGAGCTTCAATTGAGTCCATCCTGGACTTTCATTCTCTTCCTTCCACAATTGGCAGAGAAAAACAACATAATGAATGTTAGTTGCAAAAAATTAGAAATATACCATGCAATATTCACATAAACCATTTCTGATAGGCATTTATGTGCTGATCAGTTTAAATAGCCGGACATCCGCTTGCTATCACAGATGTAAGAAGGAACAGGAATTCATGATACTAAAATTCATGTTCATTTTTAATACTTATATAATTGATTACTTTTGTCACCAAGGATGGATCATGGTACATCAACCTTCAGAATATATATATATTTCAATGCTAAAAGCACACAATTGCCACATTCACTAAATGATCTTTTAGATTCTGGTGGCACATAAAGTGTCAATGATAAAAATCAATTCAAATTCCTTCCATCCCACTTCAAGTATCATTGTTTATTTCAGAGCATGAATTACAACAGAGAATGCAATATACCATATTCAAATGAAGCCACCATCAAGAAAGAATACAAACAACAAAAAGGTAACGAATGCCATAAAGATGCATCTGTTAAGGTATCTGTATGTGCAGAGTGAGAGAAAATACCTTCTTCAATAAGGCCCTTTAAAGCCCATAAATCACCCATGATTGGCCCTCCACCACCTAAGAAGGAAAATATCAGACATCAATGCAAAGTGAAATAATAATAATGATTTAGGTTAGGTGCGTATTTAGATTGATATTTTTTAAAGAAAAAACTGAAACTTTTTTTATTTTGAAATTTGTACTTGTTTAAACAACATTAGATGAAATATAAAGTCATCCCCAAATTCAAGTTTAAAAAACTAAGATCTACTCTTGTTAGGTTTTAAAGGTCACACCCCCCAAACACATTACACACTTAATTATACCTATTATTTTCAAAATAACAACTCAAGTATAACTTTTTTCACTTCTAAAAGTGTAACCCAATATTTTTTATTTTGAATTTTACTCGATTTTTTTTTTAAAAAATATATATAAGAGCTATCTTTTCATTCTAAGTTGCTATTGAAATATAATGTAAGTCTTCAAAATACACAATTGAAATATAGTTCTAAACAACAGAAGGGAAAACAGACTAAAAGATTCATCTATGCATCCTGGAATAATGTATGTCTCCTAAATTACCTCTTCCCCCATAGACGAGCAACCTCTTCTCAACCATGGTGGCTGTATGGCCACATCTTGGAGGAGGCAATGCACCAGTAACAGATAACTCTACCCACTCAAGTGAAACTGCAAGAAAATAATATGACATAGATCATAGGAAAAAAAAAAAAAATCTGAATATTAAAATTTTCATGATCTAAGTAATAGCATGCCTGAGCAATAAATGTTTTCTGAGATAGAGAATTACTTGTGTCTAAAATATAGACATCAGACAGCCATCTTCGACCATCCCAGCCACCATACCTGCATATCTTTACACCCATATGAGACTGCAAGTTCAGTTAAACCCAATTACCATAAAATTAGGTATTTCACCAGCACATACATTACAATTTTGCGACTGCCAATGGCTGAAGCAGCGGCAAAATCTCTGGGAGACGGCAAGTCACCAAAACTGGTAAGCTCTGACCATTGCCATGTATCTATGAAACCTCAACAGTTAGATGACTAATAAATAGCTAACAAAAACATCGCTTGCAAAGTCCAGAAATTCACGCCATGCGATTGAAATCCTCACCAGTATCTAGGACCCAAAAATCTCCCAACCTGCAAAATAAAGTCTGCATATAATCAATCAATCTCCACAAGGTACTGTAACAAATGTGAAGAAATTTACCCAGGAAAAGCAATAGAGCTGGAGATGTGTTAGGCATGCATGACAGACCTTTTACCGCCAGATCTCCCACCAAAGATAAACATGTTACAGTCAATCGCTACAGCAACATGAAATGCTCGTGGACTGGGACCTACTTGACCATCAGAGCCACTACCAGTACACTCTGGCTGAAACCATAATTTGTTGTCTGGAAGATTTAGAGTGAATTCATATCAACAATAATGCTCAAAACATTTTCTCACAACACAAGTTGCATAAATTCCATAAGGGCCAATGAACTGATATAACCAAGCATAAATAGTGACTTCTTCTACTAAAATTCATTCCTCAGCACAAACTTAACTCAATACATTCCAAAACCTCTTGCTGGATATAATTGCTTCTTAATTTTCACTTTGTATGGAAAGAAAAAAAAAAGGCCAATCATTTCAATAATGCAAAATCCCGATGAACGAATTTAACAATGAAAGTATGAGCACTCACAACTATCAAAAATCATTCACAAGCTCAGTAATCAAACAATACTTTCCATAACCTTCTGTGAGCATAAGTTGTTAGTTCTTTCCCTTTTTGGATGAACAGAACCGATAACAGAAAATGATACAAGAAGGGCAATATATCAGTCAGTTTACAATATGGAGAAACATTAGAATGCCTGAAAATTACTATAGTAAGTTAAAGATATCTATTTTTCTCTATCAGTATTCTTTACATAAACTAGGGAATCTTTGGGAGATTACATCTACCAAAAGTCCAAAACTTTTTCAAGAAATAAAGAATTCCATAACTGTCTACTTGTCCATTAAAATTGACAACAGGGTAAAATAGAAATTTTCAGCAACTGAACAGCAGTGAGATTCAAGAAAATTAATTTCACCCATATGCAAGAAATAAGAACAATCAAGCACCTGGAAGAAGGTAATCCAAAGGTTGCAACAATTGTAAGAAAGGTACAGAGTAAGGAACCAAAAAAAAAAAAAAAAAGAGTACCAATGTCATAAACAAAAATGTCGTCGAGGAATTGTTTGTCAACTAAGCCTCCAAACACTACAACCTTCGATTTCCCAATGTTCACAGCGGTATGTCCACTGAAAAATTCCATAACAAACATCAAATTATCATGCACAATTAAACATCTGATTAACAAACAATACATTTTACATAGTAATAGTGTCTTTACCTCCGAGGTTGAGGAAGAGGTCCACTGAAATCGGAAGAAGAAGCACGAACCCAGAAATGCATTTTCATGGGTGTCCTGATATCCATGTCTGTGAATACCAAGAGAATCTAGTAAATCAAGAACCAAGATTTTGCTGGATACGATGGATTGGAATGATTGACCGTTTTTCCTTATTTTATAGATTAATTTCTTTTCTTGTTTGACATATACATATATTTAGTACTTACCAAAAAAAATAGTAAATATTAAAAATAAATTTTTTTTAATCGGTTTTAGGAAATGCGTTCTGTGAGTTGTTTCCGATCCAGTAGTTTGACTATTGTTCTTCCGCATTTGTATTTTCTCTGTTTAATTCCATTCCGCCATTTCCCTCTTTCATCTTCCCCCGTCCTCCACCCACACGCCGGCCACCATCTCCGGAGGCGAGTAAAGTGTCAATCTTTACTTTATTATGTTAGTATAACTCAGGTCAAAGAAAATGACAGATTTCTTTATACAAATTGTAAAGAAATGGATTCAATTATGGGGTTTTTAGTATATTGATCATCTTTCTATCCTCTCTTAATTCGCTGAAATTCTCCTACTTCCGTTTCCTGCTTGGATATCCCATCCAGGGTTTCAAACTTTTCCTAATATTGGCCAAGTTGCCTCTGGTACTGGAGGTTACCTATTGCTATCAGTAAGTATTTTCTACTTTTTCCTTTTCTTAACGGTCAATTTTATGACAACTTTCAATTGTAAGAAGTACATTCAGTATGGACAAAAATGCTTGTTTTTGGGAAAAAAAAAAAAAAGAAAAGAAAAGAAAAGAAGTTTCCCAATTCAAGTATGAGGTTGGATGTTCTTGGAAAGATTATTTCTCAAAAGCTGTTCTTTGTTCTTTGGTTATGTTCAGTTCAACAGTCTGGAATCAGGATTATAAGAGGGAAAAAAAAATGTTTATTTATCTGAAGCAGAATGTTATTACAAAAGAAGGGCATATGAGAATGGACAACTCACACAAAAGAAGGAATTTTTGTTTCTTGAATAACAAAATAATAGAAAAAAAAAAGAGCATTAAAGAAGAATGAATGAATACAACACTCTGATGTAAGTTCCATCCATTTACTTATCTCCTTTGGAAGTTCAAGACTCTGATGGCATAGACAAAGACGACGAAGAAGAGAAGCACCCAACCAAGATGAGCAGCCGCTACTGCTCCAAGGAAGTCATGTTCATATCCCAGGTACTCTTTCAGGTAAAGATTCACTTGAAGATCGCCACGCTCAGGTATATGTACAAGATCTTGTAAGTCACCTAGCTGAGATGTAATAAGACCATAGATTGTCCAGGCTACTGGAGAACCCCAGTAGTACCATCTCCACCAGATTGGAATTGCCTGCATTGGACAAAGGTATTGAAAATAGTCAGCTTATGTTTCATTTTTCATGGCATAATTAATCTTGAATATGCAGCGTTTTTGTACTCACCATTCTGGGAATGAGGAAACCGGAGAAGAGATTCCAGAAACTGAGGAAGAAAGACATGACAATTGCAGCTATTTGATAACTTGGTGTGAGGGCTACAAGCATCATTCCATAGAGGGTGAAGTAGACAAAGCACATGAATACATAGTAGTAGAACCAGAAGAACTTGGCTGCTTGCCATTGGAATCCAATCATTGAGTAAAGGAGGAGACTGTACACAAAAGTTTGGGCAGCAACATATATAGTTTCAACACCCACCTGCAGCAGAGTTGGATAATATTTTCTAATCAAATTCTGAATTTTTGGTTCTTATTGAAAATTTGGAAGATCAAGATTTCAGTTTCTATACCTGTGCAAATGCGTATGGTAAAGCTGAGAACATTCCTGCCGCTTTTTCACGATAAAAGACTGTCCTTTCAATAGCCACAACAGATTGTACTGCAGAAGTGTTTGTTCCACCAAGAAACAGGACAGCAGCATACATTGCTCCGAGAAGATTCGACAGATCTTGTTGTTTGCTCCTGTTAGAGACAGAAGATTGTTTGAGATAATTCATAGACTAGTTTAGTCAAGGTACACTTACTAAGATATATATTACTTACATTTTGCTTCCTTTATCCCAGAAGATGATTCCAAATATAATTCCAATTACTGTTGTCATGAAAAATCTAATGACATTGTACTGTGGATTTCTCCAATAAGACCAGTATTGTTTCCAAAAACAGGCCTTGAACTGAGTAATGAAGGGCTGGGAATATTTGGTTGGGAAGTATAAGTCCTTAGACCCTGGTGCGGGAGTGCTTAACTCTTTGATAAGTCCTTCATTCCTCCTGTAATGAAGTGATGGAAAAAGGTCAGTTTTAAATTGAACTTTTGAAAGTAAAAAAAAAACCACTGGGATTTTTGAGCTTTCATATTTTTACTCACTGGTAGAGATCAGATTTGGAATAGATTTCTGAGAAGTCCACACCCAACTGAGATTCAACTGCTGTAGAGCTCACTTCTAACATCCATGTTGCAGGATTGTATCCTTCTGTGATCTTGGGGACTCCGGGAACAGACTGAACCAAAATGAAAGGTAAAATCATGAGCATATAGAGTAGAAAATGAATAAAACCATTATACTTTTTGAGGTGAACTGAACTCACTTCAAAATATTCTATTAGATGCTGAGATTGGTGACCAAGAGGTCCAGCATAAATAACTTGTCCTCCTCTCTTCATCAAAAATAGCTGCAGATAAAAAAGAAGATATGTTAAATAACTTCAAGATGACCATTGAATTAGACATGAAAGAAGATTGGAGTTAAGAAATAACCTCGTCAAATGCTTCAAAGATATCTATGCTTGGTTGGTGAATTGTGCAGACAACAGTTCTTCCTGTATCTACTGTATTCCTAACAGCTCGCATGACGATTGCAGCTGCTCTAGCATCTAGGCCAGATGTTGGTTCATCCATGAAGATGATAGAAGGATTTGCAACCAATTCCACAGCTATGGTAAGTCTTTTTCTTTGTTCTGTGGATAAACCATCTACTCCTGGAAGGCCAACCAAAGCGTCTCTCAAGGAGTTTAGCTCAACTAACTCCATTACTTCCTCCACAAACATCTGTTATGACATTTCATTTATTCTTTCAGGTAAAGAGACGAAAAAATCAGACTAAAAGTGCAGCTGAGAAAAGAGCAAACCTTTCTTGTTTCTGTGTTCACTGATGCAGGGAGACGTAACCAGGAAGAATACAAGAGAGACTCGTAGACAGTTACATGAGGAGAATGTATATCATTCTGCTCACAGTAACCGCTGACGCGAGCAAAAGTCTCTTGGTTCTTGAGGTAACCAGAAATGCTGATATTTCCTTCAATATATCCTCCTGTTTTTCTGCCAGCTAAGACATCCATTAAGGTAGTCTTTCCAGCACCACTGACTCCCATTAGTGCTGTTAAAACTCCAGGCCTAAACGCACCACTAACATCTCGTAGCAGTTGTAGTCGAGTCTCTTCTATTCCTTGGCTTTTCATCTCCTGGTAAACAAAACAACATCAGAGATCAATGAGATTTTTTTTTTTTTTTTTTAAGTTGTAGATAGAAATTATAACATGTTCTCTCATCAGGTAAAGAGAGACTTACTGCAGGCATGTCAACAAAGTAATTCACATGGTCGAATGAGAGTGACAATGGATGGAAAGGTAGCACCATCCCTTTTCTGTTCACTACATTTTCTATCTCGGTTATGCCCTGATTATCTTGAGTATTCTGTGTTGTCATATCTGTACCTGTAACCGTTCAACGTGTTTCAAATACTACTGAAAGAACATTTACTCTTTTATATTGTTTTTTGGGTTGATTCATTTTTATTTGATCATTTTTGTACTTCCTTGAAGCAAGCAATGGAAAAAAAAGACCAAGGATAAAATTAAAAGGGCTAAGATGTTAACCTCCAGACATAGGAGCTGTAGATGCTGAATTTCTATTTGTCACCTTCCCATTAGAGAATGAAATTCTCTTTTTCTTACTTTCATCATCTTCATTTTCAGTAATAGATTTAGAGTCTCCAAATGCTGCAATTTTGAGTTTCAATCAGTTTTCATATAACTGAAGTAGGTGCTGATCAACTTAGAAGAACTGATGATATTCAAGAGTCAAGACTTACGCTTCAAGTACGTCAATGCTGCAACAAAGCAGAGATTGAAAAAGAGAGAGAAGCCGAAGAGTGCAAGGACACAAATCCAATACCACTTTTCTTCTGTGAACATGCCTCTTGCTGCAAGAAGTTCCTTACCAGCAGTACTCCCCGGAAATCTTGGGTCGAAATTGTGCTGGAAAAAGTATCAACAAGGTACAAACAAATATGTATACATATAAGCATACTTGTGCAGAAGAAACATAACTAGAGGCTGTTGACAGTAACTATTAGCTCACCGCATTCCATCTTTTGTCAAGAAACTCAACAAGGACAATGGCATTCTGTCCATAAGACATGGGAGAGAGATAATATGCCCATTTCATCCAAGGCTGAAGGTCATCTGTTGAGAAAATTTGGAAGGTAAGAAAAATTTTCATGATGCTACAATCTTTTTGACTTGTGATTAATCTGTTGCATTTTTTTGGAGACAGGAAACTTAGACAGATAAAGTTGCTTACTTTTGGCAATGATGAATCCACCTAGGACAAAAACTAACAGCAAGGTGAAGGTTCCAAGGGTGTTTGCAACAACCTGAGTTCTTCCAACAGCAGCGACAAAGCGGAATAAGCCCAGAGCCATCTGATGTATACCAATATATGCCAATAGTTGCATGAAGAACCTGATGCAGAATAGGAAAATCAGGACTGATCAGTTTCTGCTAGCATTAAACAAAGACAGTTGAATTCATGATCAGTGGACAGTGGTGCTTTGGATGGCCTTACCTAGTAGCAGAAGGAGCAAAACCAATTGTGTAATAAGTAAGAATGATCCATATCAGTGAATCCATTACCGAGACAGGGATCCTGAGAAGCCAAATGGGAAGAGCAAACGACCAGGCAGGATAAAATAGAGAATCCCTTTGTTTAAAGAATACAGGCAGCCTAATAATAGTCATTGCAAGCTCAGCCATCCCATTGAACATCACATTGAGGAGACTGAAAAATAGTGCTCCATAAAATTTTCCTCCGTCTTCTATCTGACCAGATTTCATCTCTGTCCTAAAGAACACTGTGAAGGTGAACAAAGCCATTATTGTGATTTGAACAGTCTTGAAAATATAGACAAAAGAATTCCTTTTCATCAGGAGCCATTCCCTTGACAAACATGCCTTGAAGAGATCCTTGTTGGAAATCCCATACTTTTCTTTCACCAATGCAGCAGGATGGGCTTTGCTTCTGTCATATGGAACCCCTAGTTCATCAAAAAGCTTCTGTCCAACATGGTAAGTGGTGAAATGGTTAACGAACTCGTCCACTGATACATATCTATAATGTTGATTCTTCCTAAACCAATATTGCTCCTGATCTTTCTTTGAAGTAACCTCTTGCAGGAAATCAGCAACTCCCTTCCTTGCTGGGCATTTGAAGCCAACACTCTCGAAAAACTCAAGAACACGTTCACGAGGACCGTGGTAGACAACTTGTCCTTCTGAAAGCAGAATAATATCATCAAACAGATTGTAAGTTTCAGGTGCAGGCTGGAGAAGAGAGATGATCATGGTCAAATCCATAATATGAACCATCTGCCTCATGTAATTGACAATTTGGAAAGTTGTAGAGCTGTCTAGACCAGTAGAGATTTCATCCATGAGGAAAACCTTTGCAGGTCCAACCAGCATTTCTCCTGCATTTATTGAACAAGTAAGTTGTTTTCCTCCTCATAGTTATGATATATTCAATTGTGAGCGTCATATAAGAGTCGTGATGATTTAAAATATATATATTTATGAATTAGCTGGTGTCCTTTGTTTCTAACCTGTCGTCACACGCTTCCTTTGGCCACCTGAAATACCCCTTCTCATTTCATCACCAACCATTGTATCAGAGCAAATATCCAATCCAAGTATCTGCATTCAATCATGTATATAGAATAACACCTTATGAAATTGTAATTGGTTAAAATTGTGGCATTGTATTGTCAGATGTTAAAACAAACCTTCAAGACACTATCTGTAACCAAACTTGTCTTTTGTCCTGCCACTGCTATGGATTTCATGAATGCATCTATCTCAGGATCTGGTTTAATTCCTGCATCTTTTTCTCTTCTTGACATTTCTGCCAACATGTAATATCTAGAACCAACTCCTAGGCATTGTCCCGAGAAGTCCAAGGTCTCTCTAACTGTCATCTCACCATGGTGAAGATCATGTTGACTGATATAAGCACACGTTCTTTGAGGTACAAATTCTTTCAATTCATGACCACAATATGTGATCTTTCCTTTCAACTATTAGCAACAGTAACATTTTAGGGATCAGTTTAATAGATTAATTAAGAAATGCTAATGGAAATTAGGGAAAAATTAACATACTCTAAGATCATCCTCAAGCTTTCCTGCTAGACCCTTCAATAATGTTGTCTTTCCTGATCCTGGAGGGCCTAGAAGTAGTGTTAACCTGAAAAAATGGTGGGTTTTCATAAGAATCCAAGTAATTTCAGTCTTGTACTTGTTCTAGACTTTTATTGTATCTGATAATTTTTCTTTTTACCTTGAAGGTTTCACTATTCCACATGCATCATCAAGAATTTTGACAGCATTTTTCTTGGACGGGAAAATCCCAAGAAATCCCAGAAGGCCCTGGAGACAGGTAATATCCATGTTAAAAGTTCAGGAAAAAAAAATAAAAAAAGAAGAAATGTTCTGAATAAGGAACAGAACACAGGATTTACCTCTATTGAATTTACGGTAGAATTCAGAAGAGTTGGAAGTGCTCTGCTTCCAGCAAATGCATCACCTTCAACACACAGATGCTCATATCTAATTTCAACTTTAGGTATGTCGATTCCAACTCTGTGAAATGAATAATACGTAGATGATCAAAAAAATCACTACTTAAAAAGATTGAGCTCAACACTTATTATGAGCGTCATGTAAGAGTCAGTTAGGATGATGATTTAGTATATATTATATATATATATATATGTATGTATATCAACTAGCTGGTGTTATTTGTTTCTAACCTGTCAGTCCGATCTCGAAGCCTAGTAAGAAACCTTTCATTATCATCTTCAATAACCTTCAATATACTCTGCATAAGATGTTTCTTGTTCTGAAAATCAAGATTGGAAAGATCAACTTCTTCCCTAACAACTCTTCCATCATCCATGATTTGTGTTATAATTCCTTTCCTCATTCGATCATAAGTAGGAAGTCTTTCAATTGCAGCCCATTTCAGTTCTTCCTCATCATCATCATTTTCTCTACCACTCTTCTGGAAAACATCTCCTCCATGTCCACCTATTACTTCCCTGATACTTGCTGATGCCCATGATCCTCTCCTACTACCACCACCACCCCTGGATCCAAAATTCGCCCTCTGACTCATTGACTTTCTCATTGACTTCCTTAACTCCTCTGTTGTTATTGGAGTTGCAGCCATTTAAAAAAAAAAAAAAAAAAAAAAACTCTGCAGAAGAATTCAAGAACAGACTAGAGCTGATCAGCTCAGTCAGTGTAGTTTCTCAACGATGGCCTTAATTTCCAGTTTCTTGAGTATCTGTAGACTACCAAAAAGGGAAAAAAAGAGGAAAAAATGAAGGGAATTTTTCAAGATTTGAGATGGGGTGGAATGGAATACAGGAATTTGGATCCTTAAAACTTTATATAAGGAATGGCTGCAAGAAAGAGTTATGGAGAAAGGTGACAAAAATGGGAATTTTTTTGAGGTAGTCTTCAGCTGTGGGGTAGAAATATCAGCAAACTATATTCTAAATATTGTCGTTACATATGTTTGTTTGTGTATATATATATATATAAAAATTCCAGAGTTATATAAACAAAGAAGAAAAAATCCATAATTTTGTCTTTACCTTGCAGATTCTGTACAACGTCAAAGTGAGTAGTTGAATGTTTTCCTGAAATAGTCGAAGTTTCTCATGTTAGACAATAAAAAACAACATGAGATGATTTACCTTAATTTCGAATGTTTCCTGCCTTTGCATGGGACAAGCTAAGTAACTAGGTGATATCAGCAGGTTATAAATTTAAAATTGTGATATCCTGTCCTATATTGAAAATTGAAAGTTAAAAATGAATATATATGATATATAAAGATGAGTCTATATATTTATAATTAACTCAAGATATATTTTTTTGGTACAGTGAATATAATGTCAAGTAGTTGACTATGAGTATTGTCAAACTCATAATTGTAGCACAAGCTTGCGTGCCTGAGTCGTGACATATATACTGTTTAAAGCTTATATACCATTTTATAATTTTAATGAAAGAGTATTCCTATCTAAAGAAATTAGTCACTACTATTTGCAATAGATACTTTAAAAGAAAATTTAAGTCAAAACATATAGAGATGTATAATTTGGGATGAAAAATGGACAGCTTTTCCCTCTTATGTAATAAAGAATGTGTTAACCCGGTAGCTTGAGAAAGTTGGTAAACGGACTCCTAATGTTTCCTCTAGGGCGGATGGTCGAGAGTTCGAATCCCTTGGGGCGGTTAGCGCCATGTTAAAAACTCTGGGTTAGGTTCTAACCCGACCCTCGAGTCGAGTTAAACTCTGCGAGCGCTCCGCAGGTTGAGTCCGGATTAGTCTCACCGAAAAAGTGGAAACACCGAGCGCCAAGTGGGTACCAAAAAATAAAGAATGTGTTTATAATAGTTACATACATATATATATATATATATATATAGTTATAAATATACACACATGAAAAGGTGCATAATACAAGAAGAAATACAGGCAAGTTTTCCTCATCTCCTTTGGAAGTTAAGGAACTTAATGCCATAAGCAAAAACAAGACAGAAGAGCGTTGCCCAGGCAAGATGAACAGCAGCAACTGCTCCAAGAAAATCGTATTTATATCCCAAAAACCTTCTTAGATATTCTTTTATTGGTACATCACCAAGCCCCGGAACCTGAACTGTACTGTTTCTGTCACCCACCTGAGATGTTACCAGGCCATATATCGTCCACGCCACCGGCGATCCCCAGTAATACCATCTCCACCATATCGGAATCTCCTGCATATTCAGTTCCCGGTAAGTTCAAATAAAAAAATTAAAAAATTTGTCAGTTTAGTTCTCTATTTTATTAGTTTTTTCACTATTTTCGTCTTATTATTATTTTTTTTTTTTTTGTCTCTACCCTATTTTTGGAGTGATCTTTTTGGTAATCTGATATTCTAATCGATTAATTTAAGAGAAATTTATGGAAAGAAACTTTCAAAGCTACATCATATTCATATGTACCTTTTTTTTTGATAATCGGCTACCTAAGTAAGAAAAGTTATAATCTTTTTTTTCGATAAGTTAGAACCTTACAATTAAGTTATATATATATATATATATATATATATATATATATATATATATATATATATTCTAACTTGATCGAAATGACCAAACAATCACCAAAAAAATAGTATGAGAGGAGGCTTTCATGATTATAAGCATTAGTGAAGTACCTAAGTAAAGAAAGTTCAACCATCTTAACTATCACTTTTCTTTCCGATCAAGTTAAAATCTTACAATTAGTTTATATATGTTTCTAATTTAATAGGACAAGTTAGAAACGGTAATTCATGACTGATTGCAAGATTCTAACTCGATTAAATGATCAAACAATCACCAAAAGACTCTCAAGACTATAGTATAAGTGAGACATCTATGTTAGTAAAGTTCAACCATCTAAACTATCATTTTTTTTTCCATCAAGTTAAAATCTTACAACGAGTTTATATATGTTCTAACTTAATAGGTCAAGTTAGAAACGGTGATTTATAACTTATTGCAAGATTCTAACTCGATTAAAATGACTAAACAATCACTAAAAGACTCTAAAGACTAGTATAAATGAGACATCTAAGTTAAGAAAGTTCAACTATCTAAATTATCATTTTTTTTTTCGAAAGTTAAATTCTTACTACTACTTTATATATGTTCTAACTTGATAGGACAAGTTAGAAACGGTGATTTATGATTGATTGCAAGAGTTCTAACTTGATCAAAATGACCAAAAAGTCACCAAAAAAAAAATAGTTAAAAGCGAATTCGACTTTTTTTTTTTCTTCTTCTTACCGTTCTAGGGATCAAGAAACCGGAGAACAAGTTCCAAAAATTGAGGAAGAAAGACATGGTGATGGCTGCAATCTGATAATTAGGAGTGAGGGCAACGAGCATCATACCGTACAATGTGAAATACACAAAGCACATTAACACAAAGTAATAGAACAAAAAGAACTTCCCAGCTTGCCAATGGAAACCTATCATTGAATATAAGAGAATGCTGTAAATCATTGTCTGTACAGCTACATAAATTATCTCAATTGCCACCTACATACCAAAAAAAATCGTTAGTAACAAAATATTACAGTTCAAAGAAACTATAGAACGTATATAATAATAATATATAAGAATGACATAGTTGTGACTGTTTATTTTCTTTACCTGAGCAAAGGCATAAGGCAGAGCTGAATACATTCCGGCACCCTTTTCACGGTAGAAGACCGTTCTTTCTACAGCCACAACTGACTGTACCGCAGAGGTATTTGTTCCGCCGAGGAACATTACTGCAGAATACATAGCTCCAAGCAAATTCAACAGATCTTGTTGTTTAGACCTGTTTGTTATAATAAATCAAACACATATTATACAACAACAATAATACTGAAAAAAGTAGAAAAAAAAATGTGATACCCCGTTTCACATTTAATGTATATAGAAATGTAACTCGGGATATCTCTTTGATATGAGGACACTAATAGATAGTTGATCATGAGTGTCATTAGTCTTATAGTTGTGACACAGACTTATGAGTTCGCATCGTAACAATTAGTATCAAAACAATTAGTTAGCCTAGACAATGAGAGCTAAATGTTATACTACATGAGTGAGAGTTACCTCTAGAATCCCGAACATACACTGGTTGATATTGAGTTACATATTCTTATGTATTTATAATGTGGAACGAGGTATGACAAACAAAGTGATGAGGACTTACATCTTATCTCCTTTTTGCCAGAAAATAACTCCAAATATGACTCCTATAATTGTTGTCATGATAAGCCTTACGGCATTGTACTTTGGATGCCTCCAATAGGACAGATATTGCTTCCAGAAGCAAGCTTTGCATTGGGAGAAGAATGGTTGTGCATACTTAGTTGGAAAATAGAGGTCTTTGGATCCTGGTGGTGGTGTGCTGAGTTGTTTTATGAGTTCTTGATTCCTCCTGCAAGAGTTATAAACACAAATATTATGAGAGGAAAAGGCGAAAAAAAAACTCATAAATTTTTTTAGCAGGATTTAATATGTGCACAATAATCACTAAATGGAAGTAATATGATCACTAAATAGAGGGAATAGCTGAGATTCGAACTTAAGATCTCTCAGTCTGATACATGTTAAATTGAGATAAATTGTCACTTAATTTAAAAGTTTAAGCTCGTAAAGAACTAATAAATTTGAATACAAAATTATTACCTGTATAGATCTGAATTAGCATAAATTTCACCAAAGTCCAGTTTGAGCTGAGCCTCAACTGTTGGAGTACTAATGTCCAGCATCCAGGTTGCAGGATTATAACCCTCTTGGATCTTAGGAACTCCTGGAATAGACTTTTGAAGATAACACAATGATTAGATAAAGAACTTAGAGCGTGTTACATTAGATGGGTGACAATATTAGACCCGACACAAAATTAGCGAGTTAAAATATAATTGTGTTTCAAGTTTGTATGAAGTTCGAGTTTTTAAGTTAAGGTGTAATTAAAAACATGTCAAGCTTCAACTTACTTCAAAATATTCTACTAAGTGATGGGAATGGTAGCCTAAAGGTCCAGCATATATTACTTGTCCTCCTCTCTTCATCAGCAGTAACTGTAAAAAAAATAAAATCCACTTGAGTTATTATATACACTTAACTCCCATAGTCCCAGTTGGTTGCTCCGATACCAATTATCATGACCCGAGTCTGCGAACCCAGGACGTGACTATGGATCTGGTTGCATCAACGGTCAACTATTTTGTCATTGTTCTTGCTATACCAAAAGGATATACCAAGATGACAATGAGTACTTAACCTCGTTCTTATTCCCATTTTTATATATCATTAAACATTCTTATGTACTTTCGATGCTGGAAAAATTGCTACATACCTCATCAAATGCTTCAAAAATATCTATGCTTGGCTGATGAATTGTGCACACAACAGTTCTGCCAGTATCCACAGTGTTTCTCACTGTCCTCATCACAATTGCAGCAGCTCTTGCATCAAGGCCAGAAGTAGGCTCATCCATGAATATTATGGATGGATTAGCCACCAATTCTACTGCAATTGTAAGCCTTTTTCTCTGTTCAGTTGACAAACCATCTATTCCAGGAAGGCCAACTAAAGCATCTCTCAATGGATTCAATTCAATCAATTCCATTACTTCCTCAACAAACATCTACACACACAAAAATCATTCTTCAATTTCAGATACTAACCTGCAATTTAATTCAATTAAATAGGCGAAAAAAAAGAACAAACGAACAAACCTTTCTTGTGTGATTATCGATATCAGGAGATAGACGTAACCAGGCAGAATATACAACAGACTCGTAGACAGTAACATGAGGGGAATGAATGTCATTTTGCTCGCAGTAGCCACTAACACGAGCAAAAGTTGATTGGTTCTTTGGATACCCGGAAATGCTTATATTTCCTTCAATATATCCACCTGTTTTCCGACCTGCTAAAACATCCATCAAAGTTGTCTTTCCGGCACCACTTACACCAACTAATGCTGTCAAAACACCAGGCCTGAATGCACCACTGACATCTCGTAACAGTTGCAGACGAGCCTCGTTCATACCTTGCTTTCTCATTTCCTGATATATATATATATATACAGCACGAAAACAAGATCATAAATTCTGTTTTTTGAGCAAACAAATTTACTCAAATCATCTTAATATCAGATTAACTCACAGTTGGCATGTCCACATAATAGTTGATGTGGTTGAATGCAACCGACAAAGGCTGGAATGGCAGCACCATTCCTTTCTTCCTATTTGGACTCCCTCCAAGACTTACATTCCTCTGATTTCGAGTATTTCTTGCTGACATTTTGACATGGGATTCATTTCTTTTCTTATGTTTATCATCCTCTTCCATAATAACATGTTTAGAGCCTCCAAAAGCTGCATTTTTTCAGATCCCAGAATCATGAAAACCAGATATGGAAACTAAGTTGCCAAAAAGTTGCCAAAAGTGGAATCTGTGTTTACTTACGGTTCAAGTAGGTGAGAGCTAAGATAAACAGGACATTGAAGAGAAGTGAAAACCCAAAAAGTGCAGCCACACATACCCAAAACATATAGTCATCCACAAACATGCCTCTTGACTTCAGAAGAACTTTTCCAACAGTAGGTTCGGAAAATCTTTTATCCATGTTTGGCTGATAACACAGAAACATTTGGACATGTTTTATTTAATCAGGTAGAATGAATACCAAAGATGAATTCTGATCAAAAGAAGTACTTACAGTGCTCCATCTTTTAGCCAAGAACTCATTAATGGCTATTGCATTCTGTCCATACATCATGGGAGATATATAATAGCCCCATATCATCCATGGTTCAATGTCATCTAGATCCATTGATAACTTTGTTATTTGGGTAGATATAAAAACATCATCTTTTAACTGAAATCACCTCAGTTTCTGCAAAGAAAAATGAAAATGATACAAGGAAAAAACTCACCTTTAGCGATAATGAAACCACCTAAAACAAAAACAAGAAGCAGTGTAAATGTGCCAAGAGTGTTTGCAACAACTTGAATCCTTCCAAGTGCAGCAATAAATCGGAACAAAGATAAAGCCATCTGATGCAAGGCAAAGAAGGTCAACAATTGGCGGAAAAACCTGAGAAGTTCAATGTCAGATGAAACTGTGTTGGTGTTGCACTGTCTAATATATAACCATCAGTTGATGTTTACCATTTCTAGATGAAATTGCAGATTCGTATGAAGGAAAAATATACGAAGACTTACCTACTAGCCTCAGGAGCAAAGCCAATAGTATAATAAGTGAGAACGATCCATATAAGGGATTCCATGAGTGAGAGAGGTATCCTGACAATCCAGATTGGTATAGCAAAAGCCCAAGCAGGATAAAACAGAGAATCTCTCTGTTTAAAGAACACAGGAAGTCTGAAAATTGTCAAAGCAAGTTCTGCTGTACCATTAAACATCACATTAAGTAAGCTGAAAAACAGTGCACCATAATATTTCCCTCCATCTTCTAACTGTCCAGATTTCATCTTCGTTCTAAAGAATACTGTGAACGCTATTATGGACATGACAGTTATCTGAAACGTTTTAAATATGTATAACAAAGAATTCCGTTTCATCAGTAGCCATTCCCTTGATAAGCTTGCTTTCAGAAGATCCAGATTTGAAATACCATACTTATCAGTAACTAATGCAGCAGGATGAGTTTTAGTTTTTTCATATGGAATAGCAAGTTCATCGAAAAGCTTTTGTCCAACATGAAATGAACTGAACTTATCCACAAATTCAGACACAGAAACATAATTGTAGGGCTCATCTTTCTTAAACCAGTATTGTTCTTGATCTTTCATGGATGTCACCTCTTGCAGAAAGTCTGCAACTCCTTTCCTTTCTGGGCAACGAAAACCAACACTTTCGAAGAATTGAAGAACGTGCTCGCGTGGACCTTGGTAGACAACCTGCCCTTCTGAAAGCAAAATAATATCATCAAAGAGAGCATAAGTTTCCGGAGCAGGTTGAAGAAGAGAAATGATCATTGTCACGTCCAGGATATGAACCATCTGCCTCATGTACTTGACAATTTGATACGTTGTGGAACTATCTAGACCAGTTGATATCTCATCCATGAAGAAAACTTTTGCTGGTCCAACCAGCATTTCTCCTGCATTAATCGAGCAAATCATAAGATTTCTGGTATTCAATACAATCAAGCATATTACTTCGTAGTCTTGATTATGATCTTATGCTTCTACAGAAGAAAATACCTGTTGTGACTCGTTTTTTCTGTCCACCTGAAATCCCTCTCCTCATCTCATTACCAACCAAAATATCAGCACAGATATCTAATCCAAGTAGCTGGAAATATCACCAAGAGTGATTAGGATCAAAATGCTGAGTGGAATCTGGCAGAATATATAAGTATCACATAATAATCATCATACCTTAAGAACATAATCTGTGACCAAACTAGATTCCTGCCCAGCAACTGCTGTGGCTTTCATGAATGCATCTATCTGTGGATCAGGTTTTATTCCAGCTTCTTTCTCTCGCCTAGACAACTCGGCAAGGAGGTCGTACCTTGTCCCAACACCCAAGCAACGTCCCGAAAAATCTAATGTCTCCCTAACAGTCATCTCTCCGTGGTGAACATCATGTTGTCTAATGTATGCACAAGTCCTTTGAGGAATAAATTCAGAAAATTCATGACCACAGTAAGTGATTTTTCCACTAGCCTGTCCATCAAAGTTTACCAAAAACATGAACATCATGTCACATATAAAGATATTACAAAAGGCATGGAATAGCAGTAAGCATATATATATATGTATACCCTTAGGTCCTTTCCCAGTCCTCCAGCTAGTGCCTTCAGCAAAGTCGTTTTCCCTGATCCTGGAGGTCCAAGAAGTAGTGTCATCCTGACAAAGTACACAATTATTAGAAAAATCCAAGAAGAATCTGCATTATTGGCAGGCATTAGCTTGATAATCCTGCATACAGTGATCAAAGTGAAACCAAAAAAAGAAAAGGGAAAATTAGTGCAGAATACATACAAGTATGAAATGTCAATGAACAAACCTGCAAGGTTTCACAATTCCACTTATGTTGTGAAGTATTTTGACAACCCTTTTCTTTGATGGGAAAAGCTTTAGTTTTCCGAGATAACCCTATCCATAGATAAAGAAAATTTATCAGTGTTCATAGCAGCAGTAAATATTTGACAAATAATAGTACGAAACAAATTGCTGGTATAACAATTTTAAGGAAAAAAGTTGTTCTGAGGTCAAGAAATTTAAATTCATGAACATAAAAATCTACCCACCTCCATTGCATTCAAGGTAGCATTTGGTAAAGTAGGAAGTGCCCGGGAACCTATATATGCATCTCCTTCAACAGATAGATTCTCATATCTTACTTCAATTTTCGGAATTTCAATACCAACCCTTCAAAAACAGAAGAACTATTATAAAAATTCAATAGAAGCAGAAACATTTTATATACATATACATATATATATTATATAAATCTCACCTATCTGTCCTGTCCCTAAGCCTCTGAAGGAACCTCTCATTATCTTCATCCACAACTTTCAGAATACTCTCCATTAATTGTTTTCTTTCTTGCATACCAAGATTAGCAACATCAACTTCCTCACCCACAACTCTTCCATCATCTAAAACTTGGGTTAAAATTCCTTTCCTTAACCGATCATAAGTTGGAAGTCTTTCAATGGCAGCCCATTTGAGCTCTTCTTCATCATCTTCTCTTCTACTACTTCTATGAAAAGCATCCCCTCCCGGCCCGGAAAAAACTTCCCTAAAACTAGCAGAAGCAGAACTAAGAGATAAACTCAATCTCCTGCTAGTAGAGTCTCTGCTTAAAGACCTAGCTAAATCATCCCTGGACATTGTCACAGACATTTTTCTTTCAATTCCTCCCAAGATTCTGTAAAACTCACTGATTTTGATTACCCAGAAAGAATTAAGGACTAAAAATTGGTTCTTTAAATCAAATCTTGCCAAAGATTTACTTCAGTTTGGATATTCATTCCGGATTTGCAGGAAACTCTGTTTCTTGAAATGTTTGAAAGAAAAAAGAGAAAGTAAGTAAAGAAAAGAAACCAAAAAGTTCCAACCCAGAACAAAAAGACATGTTATTTATCAAGAAAAGTCCAAACTATGCATGTCCAACACAAAATTTCAAAAATTGGAACCGAACAATTAATTCCAACTGTAATCAATCCCACCGTTGCGTGCATTCAGAGAAGTAAAAGACCTGCCATACCTAAGAAAAGGTATTTAGTTTTCTATAGAGTAGGTGGAATTCCAATAATCCACACCGGGTAAAGAAGGGGTAAATATATATATATCTTTTTTTGATAAAAAATATATATATATATATATATCTATATATGATCTACTCCGCTCAGTAATATCAATACTACTGATAGCAGAAAAAAGAAAAAAAAAAAAAACGCTACTTTTGAAAGATTTTAGGACATCCATCAGTCAAATGATGATTGCATGAGAATAGATGAAACACAGGTGTAGCTTCGTCAATCTTTTTGAGTGTTTCCATTACTATTCTCTCCATTTTTCTGAGTTTTTGTTTTTTACTTTTTTTAAGAAAAGAATCTTAAATGGCCGATAACTAAAGATTATCTATAATGATATGATCGCACAAACCGTATCTTTAAAGACTTTCTTTACAAGAAAGTATATATATATATATTTTAGAAAACGAGAGTATATTTAGTATATAGAATTTATGATTTTTTGGGTCATAAATGAAATTATTATTAATTAAATTATAATTTTTTTACATGTATTTTTTTATTAGAAAAAAATAATAAAGATTGTTGTTGAATTTAATCCATAAATAATTTTGATTATATAATTAAAGGGTATAATTGGAAGTTTATAATAAAATAAATAATTAAGAAGAAAATGTTAGAATCTTTGGATAGTCACTTTTCAAAGTTTTTTTTTAAAAAAAAATAAAAAATGAAATTATTTGGGTTTTTTTAAAAAAAAAAACTATATATTAAATGTAATTTTATATAAAATTATTTTTATTCAAATTAAATTTGATTAGTTCATTTTTAACACGTGTAAACTCTACCCAAACTTAGTCCTTTTTTTTTCGATTAAAAAAAAAAATTCCTTAAAAAAATAGTTTCTCCAAATACATAAAGGGTTTCATGCATTTTACCCACGTGAAAATGTTTTTCATCACCTGGGTTTCCTTTTTTAGGACTATTCTTAATCTTTTTTCTCTCTTTTTGTTGGATTACATTCCCATAACGAGTAGCCATTCACTTGCATGGGCAGCCTTAAATGCTTAGTTGTTCTATATATATATATATATACTTTTTTTTTTTTTTTTTGAATTGGCACGAGGTGTTCTAGATGAGTCTCAAATTATAGGAAGATGCCTTTAAAGCTCGTTGATCCCTTGTGGGAAGAAATTTTAACTCCAAATTTTAAATAGATACATACATGAGTTGAGATTCGAACCATCGATCTTACTTAAGTTTGAAGAGCTCTATATCAGCTTACATGCGTCTTGTGATTAAATTATTGTGACATTTATTTATAATATTTTTATAAGTAGCTCTAAACATGTGAAATAAAGATATATATATATATATATTGCGCAAGTGAAAATAGGCTTTTAAAGATTTAATTAATGTTATAGAAAGTGTATTACCAAAAGTAGGAGAGTTAATTTGTTGGAGGGGAAAGGAAATGTTGAGAATGGGCGCATTCAATTAATGCGGCAGCAGAATTTGTTGTTCTTACCATTCCCACCAATAAATTTAGAATTTTCTTTACTCATGTGGGATAGTGTTTGGTACAATATATATATATATATATATTTTTTTTTTTTTTTTTTGTGACTTGATATCCTCGTTGAATAATTCAGTAGGGATTCGTGGGAGAAGACTCCTAGGAATTCAAGTCCCTCACTTGGCATTCCAAGTGAAGACACATAAGTAAAAGAAGGCCAATCATCACATCATTATCACGAATTTTTCCAATATATATATATATATATATATAAAATTATATCCTTTTACTGGAATAGCATCTCATTCCTACTTAAAAGAAAAATTCACTTTTTAATAAAAGATAAAAATAAATATATTTTTTAAATTTAAAAGACGAATATACAAGTAATATAAAATATAAATATGAATCTAAATCCTTATTCATTATCAATTCAGAAATATATATATATATATATATATATATATATATATTATACAACTAGAATAATTTAAGTAAACATTGAATTTGGCTAAATCAACATTAAATTCTTGTTAAGTTGTTAGAAATAATTAATAGATGATACTTCACAATTAATTTTTTAAATAATTTTTATTATTATTAAATGGGAAGCTTAGGAGTAAATAAAATAGTTTCTAAAAATACAATAATAAATATTACAATCCAAAAATTAAATGATTATAAATTATAAACATCATAATTAAAGGATATTAAAAGAAAATATATATATATATATATATATATATACGGTAAATATTTATAACTTAATTTCTTAAAATAACAGTAGAGAAAAAGGGAATTTCCTTATTAAATTATATTTGTCATGGAAAAAGCTAACCAAGTTGTTTGAAACAGATAACCATCCTATCAATTCAAGTAATATTAATTGTAATAAATTGACATCCTTTGAGGGGAAGGATATTTGAGTTATTTGGGAATAATAATTTAATGCCTTAAAAGTCTTTTTTTTTAAAAAAAAAAAATTAGGTTCTTACGTGGCTCGCTCGCTCGTTTATGAGATATCCGATAAATTATTATGAGATGTATGAATTCTTTTACTCAATAACACATTTTAAATTCATAAAGTGCACTTAAAGTGTGACTATTTTAAGTCATTGACATGATACAATAGGAAAACGTATTGTGAATGTTATACAAAGTCGAAGGTTTGACACTCATTGTAAAGACTATGTAAGAGTCGGGATGAGACATTATCCCCAAGTAAGAGTTGAAGTATGTGGGTGCAACTCGAGCCAAATCTAGAAAATCGAAATCGTGATGGTTTTGAAAACAAGATGGTTTAACAAAAAAAAAAAAAAAAGAAGTGTGACTATTTTATCTCAAGCCATTATTTCTACTATAGGTAAATATATATTATCAAATGATCCAATGAAACATTTAGATATAGGAGAATAATTTGTCTTTTATTATTATCATTTTTTTATATATATATTAAGTAATAATAATATAATTTATAAATAAAATTTTAATCAGCTTAATTAGTTAATTAGTCTCGCTTATAATTTTTCATTATCATAAATTTAAGTCCGATAATAAAATATCATACAATAATAAATAAATATTAGTTAAGAAGACGTAGTTTAGTTAATAATCGTCTCACTTATGACTTTTAAAGGTCATGAGTTCGAGATACAATAAAGACAAAAATACATCAAATTTAAAAAAAATTAAAAAAAGAGGTCCTCTAATACTTTTTTTATTTACGTAAATAATTCGTATGAATTTATATTTGGTTAATATAACTTTCAAGTCTGAACGTAGGTAACTGAATAAATACTTTGTCTATAATTAAAGCATTGCTGAAAAAGAAATGTAATCTATTTGAGGTGGGAATTGGTTTGGTTTATAGCAATTAGCAGCCAAAAAAGAATATATATATATATATATATATATATATATATATACATACACTTGCATTTGCTATCACTATCCATATCCTTGTCTATGACTTACTATTTGGATTGTGGGAAGATGGTGTACTTACTATCACTTACCTCTTTTGTCAAGATTTTGTTTCTGTACGCAAGGAATCAAACGGTCAACCAATCTAATAGATGGTCATATTTTGCCTGTTTTGTTAGGCGCATTTTGTATAGAGTGATTGAATTACTCATTAACTGGAAATTGGGACAGTCCTCTTAAGGGGTTGCTTTGTCTTGTTCCCTCTGTACTTGTTTGATTATTTATAATATCGGATCCCTTTTTCATTGAAAAAAAAAAAAGAAAGATTTTGTTTCTAATTTCTTCATTTTTAATTTCATTTTATGGGTACGAGTGTTTTGAATAGGTTTTAATTATAAACGGTGCTTTTAAATTATTTTTATATTCAAATTACATCTTATTCGAGTCTAGTAAATCTATTATGGAAAGTAAACTCTATACTCACACTAAATTTAATAATAATAATAAAAAAATTGTATGAGATAGTTAGAAGTGAGATATTTACTTGATACCCCGTCTCACATCAAAATGATAAGTGAATGTGTAATGATATATAAGAATGAGTTTAGGTACTCATAGTTAACTCGGGATATCCTTTTGGTACAGTGATGACAAAGTAGTTGATTGTGTCGCCTGTTAGGCTATAGTCGCGACACGGACTTGCAGGTTTGAATTGTAACATTTACATAAAAAAACTAATATATATTCAATCGAGACATTTAAAAATGTTCTAATAATCTTTTTTTTTAATACTAGAATTAGTTCTTAGTTTATATTGTTATTATTTTTGTAATTTGTAATTTTTATTTTTTTTGTGGATCAATTTGGTCCAAGGTTTGCTGTCAATTTCCCCTTTCACGTTTTTGATGCTCGCAAGAAATATCTTGCGACAAAGTCAGCCATAAGGCGGCCATGAATTTCAATCTTTTTAGATTTTTCTTGAACACTTAGGCCCCCGTGAACAAAAATCAGTACAATCTTGAATATATAATATTATTTTAAATAAAAATAATTAAATATTAATAAAACAATAACATTTATTATGTTTATATTAATGTAATAATAAGTGTAATAAATTTTCACGTGAGTTGATAAGAAACTAAATTATGAGATCGAACTTATCTTAACTATTAGAGTCACGGGCTAATAATGCCCAAAGATTGCCATTATATATATATATATAAGTCATAATCTTTTGGAGATATATTCACGAGCAGTTGGATTTTATCTAAAAAAAATTATACACAAAAAGTTACAATAACGTTATTTTTAATAAAATAATACATACATATATTTTTTAAAAATAATTTTATCGTATAGTGATAGATATACCATAAATCATTTATTTTATTTCAATTATAGACATTCGAAGATCTTTTTTCATATATTAATATTTAAATCTCTTAAAGATTTTATGATATATTAAGATATTTCCAAACTACCATTTTGCTCTAAGAATATAGAAAGTGTCATATTCTTACATTATAATCATCTATAAATATCGGGAGAGGTGTTCAATACAAGTAAGTGAAATTTTATCATTGAATCCTCGCTTTTTTCTTTTACGTTTTTTTGGCTATTTCTAATTTAAGTATCGGATGAACTTTTTGGAGAGCGATCACATTTAGCTTTACTTTTTGATAGATAGCTAGATTCCCAGATCGGAACAAGGGCAATCGGAGAAGGAGACCACATCATATAGCTTATAAACCTCTATAATAAATACTAGTTATAAATCAATATTTGAAAGGTATTAAAGAAAAAATATCAATTAAATTTATATATATATATATATACATGAACTCTATACCTTGAGATTGTGGTAAGTAAAATAAAGAAAGAGCATCTCATAGCAAACTGTTTATCTCTAATGAGAGAACACGACACACAAAGATATTAGTCGGTAATAAATAATATCGAAATAGAATAATACAAAAATAATAATAATATAACTGATTGTAAGAGTCTTCTTCTTTCTTCTAGAAAATGTAGTGAGTTAGTTGGACAGTGGAATAGAGATAGAACTGCATTTATTATTAGCCTAATAAATCCAGTATGTTAGCTACCTGCTTTCATCTCTACCCTTTCCATTCTCAATTTTTTTTTTTTATTAATCTTCATATTTTTTTTCCTTTTTCTTCATTTTTTTTTCAATTTCTTGTTTATTAGATCAACATGATAAACTTGAAGATAATACTTTTCAGTTGTCACTTTATGAAATTAAAGTAGAATCTAGTGATATTTTTATCCACAATAAATAAATATATATATATATATATATAAATCCGACATTTTTAATATCCTTATTTTTCTTGAATGTAACATTATTTGAATAAACTTGTCAAATAATAAATGATGATGTTTCTCTTCAATAAACTCAGAAAAATTATATATATATATATTATATATATATATATATATTAACCCTTCTTTCAAAATCTATCTAATTCACAATTATGAAAATTTGAAAATGGTACTCTTTGTATAGTTATTTTCATTTGAATAATGATTATCCAATTATATCATTGTCACAATAATTTAATAAATTTCAGAAACCTTTTCAATCTAATCCTTTAATAATTTATACTTGTCAGGACCAATTCTCTTTGTATTTATTTATTTATTTTAATTTTCATTTTATTTTGATCCTTTCACCATATGATCCATACCTCAGTTGGTAGCATCTTTATTTATGACCTAAAGGTTATGAGTTCAAAATATATTTCTAAAAAAAAAAAAAAATGAAAAGAAGAAAGAAGATCCATATATATATATATATATATACATTTATATTTAAATTTAGACTCAATAGACCTGTGGAACAACTATGGGTTAGCAAGGCCCACAATCGGTATTATTTTCATTGCATCAAAAAAAGATATTTCAAGTTGACTATGAGTACTAGATTCATTCTTATAAACTATTACACATTCGTTATAATTTTCGATATGAAACAGAATATCACATTTTTATACTCACATAATTAATATTTTATAATTTATACTTATTAATTATTTATATTGAAAGTAATGTCGGAGAATATTTTAGTTGTTTTAAAATAAAAAAAAAAAATAAAAAAAATAAAAAAAAAATTGGAGGGAGTAAAAGTTGTTTACTTGTGCTTTTGTTAGACTATCTAGTATCTGAAGTCATTACAATTCCGATTAATCTAAATTTTGTCCGATTTGCTAAGTAGACTTGAATTTTTGTCGAGCGATTAATGAAAGTTCTGGGTCAGGCCCTCACCCTCGAGTAAGAGTTGAACTTTGTGAGCGCTCCACAGGTCGAGTCCGAATTAATCTCACCATAAGGTGGGGACACTTGACGTCCCAAGTGCGTAAAAAAAAAAAAAGATTAATGAAAGCGTTGATATTGTTTTTCCACGAAGAAAATGATGGGTTCATGATAAGCCCAAATACTGAATTACACATAATGTTTTCCAACCAATAATTTAATTTTTCCTCTCCAATTTTACTATCATTTTCTTTCCTATCAGCATCAAAATTATGAAAAGAAGGAAAAATGGATCACCATCATCACAGCCAAAAAAAAAAAAAAGATTTTGATTATTAATTAATAATAATAATAATAATAATAAGGATAATTAAGCTTAATTTGGTCCTTAAAAATTGTATACTTGATCAAATATATATTTATATATTAAATAAAAATATATATATATTTTTTTTTCTATCTTCACAGATTAATTTGAGAAAGATAAGAGACTCCAAAAATTAAAATACATGACTAAAAATGTCGGTTCTGTCTTTAATGTAAATCAAACTTAAAATCTCTTTCTTAAAAAATCTAATAAAAATAACTAAATATATATATATTTTTTTATAAATGCACAAAAACATTTTTTTTTTTTTTTGTAATTTATCTGTGTTTAATAGTCATTTAGAGCTCAACTAAATTAGATTCGAGTCAACCAGAGGCATGTGGTGGAACGGTAGGGACTCCTCCTCCCTTAATCAATGATCCGGGTTTCAAATCCTGGCTTGGGTATGGAAAAATATTAAATCTTCTGGCCAGCTGTCCCACCCAATGAGGCACCTACAAAATAACGGCGGGAAAAAATAGTTAAGCGGTGAACGCAAAGTGCCGCCTTCAATGACGGGACCCATCTAAGATATGTGCGATAAGGGAAAAAAAAAAATTCGAGTCGGGTGAACAGATATAGTGGCCTGAATAGAGGAAGAAGCCCAATCCTTGAGAACTTTTGTTAAACAAAGGCCCATTTAGTTTTCTCAAAATTGGAAACGATTTTACTGATCTAACGTATTTTATATTTGGGTGTAGTGATTGAGACAATTTTCTTAAAAAGGGGGAAAAAAAAAAAAAAATATTAACAATTTAAGCTAATAAATATTTTTAATTCAAAATTTAATATATTCAAAATGATAAATAAATATAATTTATTGATAATTGTATGCAAAGTGTGATTTTGATAGTATACCCTTATTAAGTAATGATATACATAATAAAAATAAACTTAAATAAGAAATTACAGTAAAGATCTAAAATCAAATCTATAATCGTAATACGGGCTTACAGATTTGATCGTGACAATATTCTTGACAATATTCTTGACGTTAGAAAATAAAAAAAAAAAACTTTTACTGAAAATGTGTGGAAAATCGAAGCCTTCAAAATACAAGAACAGATGTGGACAAAAATTGGCCATGGAAGTTCTTGTCCATAATCCTTGATAAAAAAGAAAAATCAAAATAAGATAAAATTTTTCTAAAGCTGGTTTATAGATATAGTAATTAACCGCAATTTTCCCGTCGTCTTTAAAAAAACAGATAAACATCCTCTTAAAGTTCTTAGATTGTTTGGTGAATTCCTAAAGATTTCATTTCTCATTCGGGGCAATTCCGTAGGAATTTTCCCGTTGAATCGGGTAAGAATCTCCAAAGATTTCAGTTGCCATAAAGAGAAAAGAATCTACTTCGGTCTTATGGATTTCCCTTTTTTTCTTTAATTTTTCAACTCCATTTTCTGTTTATCCCTCTTTTCCTTCAAATATCTTTCTCCTTTTTAGGGATTCATGGCTACTTGGGTCTTTTGTATAATATTGGGTCTGTAATTTATTGATTACTTTTCTTTTTTGCATTTCTTTTAATCAACTTCTCGGTTAATTGAAAATTTTAACGACACTGAAAAATTATGTTTTTTCCCCTCTTTATGCAATTATCATGATGTGAGTGCTGTGTGTTTGTGTGTTTTGTTGGCAGATTAGATTGATTATTTCTCATTTTCTATATTTAGTTTGATTGGCTGAAAGGGCTTTGACGTAGTGGGATAAATACTTTCTCAAGTTCGTAAAAAGATCGCATCTTGAAGTAATAGATTTTGATATGCTTCTGTTAATTTTATGATTCCGCTATAGTAGAGGCAAAGTTGATATGGGCAAAAAAAGTTACAAGATCGAACTAATTTTGCTGGTTTACTGTTGAATACTAGAAAAGTAATTGAACATTTTCTTGTAGAATTTCATGATCCAATTGGATTCCCAATTCCCAAGAAGTGGTTTCAGTTGCATTATTTGTTTAATGTTTCTACTGCAGTACAATGATTTGGATGCATATGAAGCGTATATTATTGGGATAATCCTGGTCATAGAAGCATAAATACAGAAGTAGAACTCTGTAGTTCAACTTCATAGATTACTATCGTTGTCTGGTTATTTAATCTTCCCTTGCTTCCCTATCCTCTTCAATTTATTTATTCTTTTTCCTGTTTAGTAATTTGTAATTAGAAAAATCAAGTTTTGCACATCTTTTTTAAGTCTTAGATTGAGGTGGAAAAAAACTAATTGAGTTCTTGTACTAAATATTCTCATGCAATAACATTTTCAATCCACATTTTTGGGAAGAATTTTGAGATTTTTCATGTTTCAATTTTGAGAAATTCTAGGCTGATGTTTCCTGTAAAGTACCTTATTACGCATTTCACATTGGGCTGCAGGTGTTGAATGCTCTTTAAAGAGGTGCATCAGTCAAGTTTGTCGTGCTAAAGTGTGATGGCCACTTCTGAAGCAGCTCTTCAAATTTTTGGTGGGACCATGCCACATCTTTTTGGTGCTAATATTTGTCTTAGCAGTTCAGGCTTAGGATTTTCTTCCATATCATTCTGTAGGAAGAAAAGGGGGTCAAAACATATTAGGTCCTTTAAATGCATTGGGCCAAATCATCACAGCACTAGGATTCATCCATCTAAGAATGGCATCTCACACAGATGTAGTACTACCCAAAAGTCACGGTTTTTGAATTGTAAATGTCAACATTCTGAAAGTGTTGGTGGCCTGACAGCAGAAGGTGAGAATGTGACATGGTTTGTGGATAAAGCTAAGGGTTTTGATTCTGTTAATGGTAATATGCCCGATGTTTTAAAATTGGAGACTGCTAAAGAGCTAAATTCTAAAAGGGAATTGTACAATTCCAAAGGCAACTCAGCTACTAGTGGGGCAACTCAAGTTCTTGACAAGCCTAAAGCCAGGTCCATTGAGGATGAGGCATGGGAACTATTGCGGGAATCTATGGTATATTACTGCGGCAGTCCCATTGGAACAATTGCTGCAAATGACCCTACCAGTTCCAGTGTCCTGAATTATGACCAGGTCTTTATCCGTGATTTTATACCCTCTGGTATAGCTTTTCTATTGAAGGGGGAGTATGAAATTGTTAGGAACTTCATCCTTCATACATTGCAGTTGCAGGTAAATATGATTATTTGGTGCATGTACTGATTATTTGATACATTTTCTGCTCGTCTTCCTTTATGGAAGTTACCTGTGAATTCTTCACCACTCCAATGCAAAGTTTCTTGCTACAAGATTTGTTCACTCATACTGTTGGCAAAGAAAACTTGAAGTTCTAATTGTACTCAACTTGTTCTCTATAGAGTTGGGAGAAAACGATGGACTGTCATAGTCCTGGCCAAGGGCTGATGCCGGCCAGTTTCAAGGTAAGAACGGTCCCTTTGGAAGGTGATGAAACTGCTACAGAAGAGGTCCTGGATCCAGATTTTGGAGAGGCTGCAATTGGACGTGTGGCACCTGTTGATTCTGGTAAATCCTACTTGAGCTGATCATTGAATGATTAGTTCTCTTAAACTCAAAAAGAGGTTAACACAAGAAATGTCAAATTTAGGGTTATGGTGGATTATTTTGTTGCGAGCCTATGGTAAAAGCTCGGGAGATCTTTCAGTACAGGAGAGGATTGATGTCCAAACTGGAATCAAGATGATACTAAAGTTATGTCTTGCTGATGGTTTTGATATGTTTCCAACTCTGTTGGTGACTGATGGTTCCTGCATGATAGATCGTCGTATGGGAATTCATGGCCACCCCTTGGAAATTCAAGTAAGCATATCATATATATACTGAATGGGTAGACAAGTTTGAAGGATTTCATTGTTTGGCCTGTTGTAAAGTCCATTGGGAACACAAAAGAATCTAACTGCTTGCCAGGGAAATGAGGATGGAAAGGGAAATGTAATATATATATATATATATATATATATATATATATATATATATATATATATATAATATATATATATATATTTTCTATTGTTCTACTAGCATTGTTTGAAGCTAGATATAGAGCTAGCCTTGATTTTCATGCTTTTTGTGTTTAGGCATTAATACCTAATCCTTGTGCTTTTTTTTTTTTTTTTTTTTTGCAAATGTGTGGGGGAGGGGTACTTCATGAGTTAATGAGATTTTGTTTTTCTGTTGTGCCAAGTGTTCTAGTGCAGAGTGAAATCACAGTGTTTTGGCTTTGGAAATAAAAATAAGAAAAATGATTGCTTTTATCAAATGCTATAGAGCCAAGTTCTCTCTTTCTAAATGGAAAATCAAGAGAGCATATTAAGAGCAAAAGGAAGAACTGTAATAGAAAGAAAATTACTAATGTTTAAGATGTGTTAGGTAAGTGTATGCCTAGGAGATCTATTACCCTGTAGATATAGAATTTGCCATATTCAATGGCTAGAGAAATATACTCGATTATGGAATACATATAGTTCATATTAAGGACTTTATGCACATGCCAATCCTTAAAAATGAATACAATGCATTTGAGGATGATCTCTTGATGAATTCTGAGCTTTGGTCTAAAATCAAAATAATAAAAATGGAAACTGAAATAGTACAATTCAAGTATAAGAATTAGTTCTCTAATTTTATTCTTATAAAAAATATTTCTCATTTTGGTGCAATGATTGGTTTATTCCAGGCATTATTCTATTCAGCGTTGCTCTGTGCACGTGAAATGCTTGCTCCGGAGGATGGATCTGCTGATCTCATACGGGCACTAAACAATCGTCTTGTTGCTTTATCCTTCCATATTAGAGAATACTATTGGATTGATATGAAAAAACTGAATGAGATATATCGGTACAAGACTGAAGAGTACTCATATGATGCTGTAAACAAGTTCAACATTTACCCTGATCAAATTTCTCCGTGGTTGGTGGAATGGATGCCTAATAAAGGAGGTTATCTAATTGGAAATTTGCAACCAGCTCATATGGATTTCCGGTTCTTTTCTCTGGGGAACCTATGGTCTATAGTCAACAGTCTTGCAACAATGGATCAATCACATGCTATATTGGATCTTATTGAAGCCAAGTGGCATGATTTGGTGGCAGAGATGCCATTTAAAATATGTTATCCTGCTCTTGAGGGTCGGGAATGGCAGATTATCACAGGCTGTGATCCAAAGAACACGTAAATTTTAACCTTACCTTGGCTTTCAACTTCATTGAATTGTTATTCTTATGTGGTCATTTTTCTTATTTATGATTCAGGCCTTGGTCCTACCACAATGGAGGTGCCTGGCCAACTTTACTTTGGCAGGTAAAGAGTAGTTCTTTATCTTGAGTTTGGGGTTGAATTATTCTATGTAACATTTTTTTTAATTTTTTTTTCACTCCAATTAATCCACAGCTCATCTTATCTTACCATTAGAACAGCATATGAAAATATCTGTAGCTCAATTAATATTAACTCTGTATGTCTCAAGGATTACCAACGTATTATAGCACTGCCTTTGTTCTTCTTCCTGAACCGTCATGCATAAAAGAACACAACTTATTTGATGCGCACTTAATACATTGAGTAAATCAACCTTGGATTTTGATTTATCTTATGCTCATTGCATAGGACATGCTTGTTTGGATACTGTTTTATGTACATGTTTGTTCAAATATTCAAGTAATTATATCCCATGTGAACCTCGAATAATTGACTATTCATCTAACTGTATTTAGATAATATGCTGTGTTGATCATCAAATTGTTCTTGAGATATTTTTGTGGGATGTGGATTTACAAATATCTATTGAGATATTTTGATGGAACATTTTCACTTCATGGATCTTTTGCAGTTGACTATTGCATGCGTTAAAATGAATAGACCAGATATTGCTGAAAAAGCTATTGAGGTTGCAGAGAAACGCTTGTCACGAGACAACTGGCCGGAATATTATGACACAAAAAGAGCAAGGTTCATTGGTAAACAAGCCCACCTGTTCCAGACATGGTCAATTGCAGGATACTTGGTAGCAAAACTTATCCTTGCTAACCCCAAGGCAGCCAATATGCTGATAACCGAAGAGGATTCTGAGCTTGTGAATGCCTTCTCCTGTGCAATAAGTTCCAATCCAAGAAGAAAGCGTGGCCCAAAACCTTCTCAGAAGACCTACATAGTCTGAAAACCAAGGAACCGATCTCAAAATTCTCTCCTAAAGCAGCAACTGCATCTCCCTGGTGTGTACGGATGAGGTTTGCACTTGCTCATACGTTGTGAAATTAGGAATTTGTCCATCCATGATTTATTGATATTGGATGGCCTATACTGTATTATAGTTTTTCATTCTTTAAAGATTATGGCAAATATATCAGCTTACATACTGATGCCAACATAGGGTGGGTAGGGAAACCATTTCATTGTAGGAATTACTATTTGAAGGATCTGATTCTTGGTGTGAAGATAGTGATATTGAATGTATGCATATATCATAACACGTATACTTGTTTGATGATCTATACTTGAGAGCAAAATGCTCAATATTTCATGAAATGTGTTCATTGTCTGGGGTTGATGATATGCTTCTTCTTTCTCTTCTCAATATTCATTAATCAAGAAAGCCATCTTTTGGGGATTTATTTGATGGGTTAGATCATGTGTGTATTTTGCAAGATTTATTAGTTTTATTAAACAAATTTTCTGATTGATTTGACTAAGAGATTGTAAAGTGTCAGCAAGTGAAAAAAGGAAGGGAAAATAAAAAGGGTTTTTGGCTGTATACATTCTGGGGGAAGAAGATAATGAAAGAGATTTAAGGAAAATGAATGAAGTTCACTTAGGAAAGTTCTCCAGATGGCATCTACTGAAAACACTTTATGAGTTTTGCAGCTAAAACACAGCTAATATGATTTAAGAAATTTTGATATGCCTGTGAAGACTATCCTGCTTAGACCATGTCTTACCTCTTTATTCCCCCAAAAATGAAATACTATCCAATATCTAAAGTGAATTTTGACTCGAATTGTGTTTATAGAGTCTGACTATTGTTTGGGTGAAAAACCTAATGCTTAGTAGTTAGTGTTTTCTCAGTATGTCAAGTCAAGAGGTATTTCATCAAAACTTCAAAAATATTATATTAGGTCTTAAATTTGAATTTTGCATGTTATGAGTCATTCATTATAGAGTCAAACTTTTCCTCGACAAGCGATGTAATTTGTATTAAATTTGAATTAGTGGGATAACAAAAAGAAAATCTAGAGAAGCAGTCAAACAAAAAAATCCATAAAGATGAATTCAAAAGATGCCTATAATCTTTGATAATTATCAGTTCTGAGATCCTGAAACATAAAAAACAAAGAAATAATATACATATATATAAAAGCTGTTTGATTTGATGTATGAATCACCAGAAGTTACAAAGGCTAGAAGCCACCGTAAGTTATTCAAACTTTTCGAAAATACATACATATATACATATAAACTTTGAAATGATAACTATAATAATTCCAAGAAAAGGACTTTAATTATAATTAACTGAAAGAATGAGATATATTGACTATGCTTGTCGTGATCATGATGCGCTGTAATAAATTCCAATTCCAGGTAAAAATTATAAACTAACAAACTGCTTTTCTATATATATATATATATATATATATATATATAGCATGCCATGAATCCTTCTTCTTGGGATTGAAAAATTATTATTATTAGAACTAATTTAAATTACAATTGGGGGAAAAATATATATATATATATATGTATTGGCTCAAGAATAAAGATTTTACAGTTAACGTTGGCGTTTTCTCATGGAAACAAATGAAGAAAACACAGCTTCTTCTTCATCTTCTTAGGCCATGAATGGGACCAGTATGTGAGACTCCATCAACTGTTCTTTCATACAGCCGGCGCCATATAAATCCCCAGTCCCCACCTTTTTTTGCCGGCCACAACTCGCATTCCTCACTCACTCTTCTTCCTAACCTTCCACATTCTTATTATTCTGTCTCTTAAACCCGAGATAAGTTAAACATGAAATATAAGTGAGCTAGTAAAAACTCCTACCTTGCAACTTAAAATTATATACATAAAATTATGGTGTTTTAAATTTCTTGGTTTTAATGAAAATTAATCTAAATATGATATGACTTAAAATACCTAAGTCACAAATTTCTATACAGAAAAAAAAAATCAAAATAGTTGTCTTATTGTTTTGATGAGGGATAAAAGTTATGTTTATACAGCTGTATACGAGATTCGAACCCTCAAACTTACTTAAGTTAGAAGAGTTCCTTACAAGTTCATCTGCGTTATATATCGCTTGTAGTTGAAACCATATGACATACCTCGATGCATAAAAAAAAAGGAAAAAAAATCATTATTTTGTCTCTTAGTTCTATATATATATATATATTAGCACACATCTTTTGAATCATCTCCAAGAATCATTAATTACTCACTCAAACACTCTTCCCACCACCACCACCACCACCTGAAACAATGCAAAACTCAACTTCTTGTTATGACCCTCATTGGAAAGCAATACTTAGTACTATCCATTCGGAGAATTCCATGTTTAGCTTGCATGATCTTAACTTTATACAGAAACTTGGGAGTGGTGACATTGGGACTGTTTATCTTGTTGAATTTAAGGGTGCAAAAGGTTGTACCTTTGCAGCTAAAGTTATGGATAAAGAAGAGATAGCCCAAAGGGACAAAGAAAGCAGAGCAAAAATGGAAAAGGATATCTTGGAAATGTTGAACCATCCTTTTTTACCTAAACTCTACACTACTTTAGATACAACTCGTTGGTTCTGTTTCTTAACTGAGTTTTGTCCCGGTGGTGATCTTCATGTTCTCCGGCAACGTCAACCGGATAGGAGATTTGGTGAAGATGCCGTCCGGTGAGTATATATATACTCTCTCTTCTTCTTTCTATCTCATATATAATATATATATTAAGTTATAAATAATTTGAATGCATTTTAATAAGAATATGAATGTTTTATATAACGGTTGAATTGTTTTAACTTTCAATTATATTCATTAATTTTGATGTTGAAATTAGATTTTCTACTTGAACAGTCCATAATTCTAATTGTTTGAAATAATTTTAGTCCCACATGGGAAGTTTAAGAGTTTCGATATGCATTTATATATTATTCAACTGTATTAGAAAATGAAGATACATTAGAATTAGAATAAAAAAATAAATTCAAAAAATATATATTTTTTATTGATATTTTTTTAATCTTTATGTGATTAGGTTTTATGCATCAGAAGTGGTGGTTGCTATAGAATATCTACACTTGCTTGGGGTAATCTACCGTGACCTAAAACCTGAAAATGTACTCGTAAGATCAGATGGTCACATAATGTTGACTGATTTTGACTTATGTCTAAAATGTGACAATTCAATATCAGCAGCTCAACTTGTTACAAAGAATTCCCCAGAAATTATCAACAAGAACAAGAATTGTCCAATGGATGGAAGGTTGTTTTCCAAACCCTCATGTATTATTATGCCCAATTGCGTTGCACCAGTGGTTTCATGCTTCCGGCCCAATAAGCAAAAACTTAAGAGGAGGAGGCCAAATACTCATGACATCGTAGCAGAGCCAATTGATGCCAGATCGATGTCATTTGTAGGAACACACGAGTACTTGGCCCCGGAGATTGTGTCAGGAGAAGGACATGGAAGTGCAGTGGATTGGTGGACATTAGGGATATTCATATTTGAGTTGTTTTATGGAGTGACACCATTTAAGGGTTTTGATCATGAGTTTACAATAACAAATATTGTCGCTAGAGCACTTGAATTTCCTAAAGAACCTGCAATTCCAAGCTCTGCAAAAGATTTGATAACACAACTTCTGATCAAGAATCCATGCAAGAGGATGGGATCTATAATGGGAGCCACAGCTATCAAGAAACATCCATTTTTTTATGGGGTGAATTGGGCACTCTTGAGATGCACTACACCACCCTATACTCCAAGGCCCTCAAGTTATGTAGACGATGCCATTTCTTCTTGTGATTATGATGCTTCAATAGAATACTATTAAGACAAAATATTTCTATATTTATTGCTTAATGAAAAAGATAGAAGAAGAAGAAGATGCAAATTTTCATTTTCTTGAAGTATTTTGTGTAGAAGAAGAGGCAAGTTTTCCCTGATGAATCAGTAAATGTATAATTTGAGTAAGAAAATGAAAGTTATTCATATCCATTGAAAATATTCACCACTAAAAAAAGAAGAATAATAAAGAGGAGAAAAGAAAATAATGATGCAAGATTCTATATAATATGACATTATTCAAGCTCGTAATACATTGAAAATATTGGTTTGATTGAAAACTAAAGAGGATTAGTTGTTAATTTCTCATTTCATTGAATTAATGCATCATACACTCCAAGAATTATAGTCCCCTTAAACAAGATTCCAAATTCTCTATTTTATTTTTTTTAAAAAAAATATATATATAATACCTCGTTTCACAATAAAAAATATATATAAATGTGTGAATGCATATTAATATATAAAAATGGACCTAGTTATTATACTTAATTTAATACATCACTTTTGGTATAACAAAGATACTACCAAATAATTAATCTAAATATTGTCAGACCCATAATTATAACTTGAATTTTCGGAATCAGATCATTCTAGTTAGAATCAAAGCACTTAGTCCAATTAGTATTTACCAAATGTCTATCATATTTTATTTTTTAAAATAAATAAATAGGATTATGATAGACTTGTATGGGTACGAGTTATTAATTGCAATGCCACCGACTCACCAGAGAAACAATGAGAGGCCAGATAATGAATATGATGGATGGTTGATATTCATAAATCATTGTCATCTTCTATACAATCCAATTTTGTCCTTCCTTTCCTTGATTGAGAGTAGCCAGTTCATCCTGTAAATAGAAAGAATAAAGAAAAGTCATATCAAATTAAATACTAATTGGGAAATATTTTTACATACACTTTATTTTGTGATCCAAGAAAATGGACAAAAAAAAATATATATATATATATATATATATATATATATATATATATATATAATTCGAATTTCAATTTAATTCTATCAACTTATCTCGAAAATTTAATTCTTTTTCATACTTGAAAACCAAAGGGAAAAAAGAAAACCGTAATAAAAATTTCAAATCTCACATAAGTATGTGTAAACTAAAATCTATTATCACTATGGATTATATTGACTAACTTTATATATTTGCAGTTCATCACCCTATACATACACAACTGCACATTGAAGGTTAGATAATGCAATACCACAGTTGATAAAGATATGCCACCTCTTATCTTCTGTCCCCCCCCACCCCAGTCTAACTTTGCCCCTACCAGTCCTTGAACAGGTTGGATATAGTAGTTTTCCTTTGAAGAGCATGAGCTGTTGAGCCACCCAATAAATGATAAAATTAAACTTCACTAAATGAATCTAACAAACAGCAAAGTAATCCCAAGGCAATAAGGAACATGGTTTCCTCTAAAGCTATGGATACAGATTAGTTCCTGTTTCTATTACCTTTTTTTATAAAAAAAAATTGATATGGAGCTCAAAAGTCAGCCTTTTTCTACATCTGATATGCAGCAGTTTCAAGAAAATGATAATCCTGAAACCAGAAAAGCTGCAGTGAAACTGCAAAAGGTTTACAGGAGTTATCAAACTCGTCGTAGATTAGCAGACTCAGCTCTTGTTGTTGAAGAGCTCTGGTAAGTCAGAAGGCTAAAGCATTCTTCAGCAATATTAAAAATAAAAGGTTTATGCTTATAATTTTTAACTCACCATGTGAAGGTGGCATGCAATAGATTATGCTCGCTTGAATCATAGTACTGTATCGTTCTTTGACTTCTCTAAACCTGAGACAGCAGCATCACGATGGAGCAGAATGGGTCTGAATGCTTCCAAGGCAAGTTAATATGATTAAGCTTGTCTCCTTGTCACTGTTTTCTCTCTACCTGTACATTTGAGTTCACTGTCAATTGAAAAAGAAAATGAAGGGTCAATGTTTTAAAGTTCCTTTTACCTTCCTACCATAGGTTGGAAAGGGCTTATCAAAAGATGATAAAGCTTTGAAATTAGCTTTTCAGCATTGGATTGAAGCTGTAAGTTTATAAATCTAAAATAGTGACCTCTTGAATTTGTTTACTTACACAGTAACATCACTATTTTATTAAATCTCTATTTCTGGATGCAACAGATTGATCCAAGACACCGGTATGGTCACAACCTGAATATATATTTTGATGAATGGTGTCAGAGAGATACAGGACAACCATTTTTCTACTGGTAGGTCACCTCCTTAAGCTTCTCTACATTTCTCTACATGCAAAATATACGAGGGATTACCAACCATTTATCGGATCTACTAGGAAACTTATTTAGGATATATTGCAATAATTGGTTCTGTCTTTTAACTTCTGCATAGCTGTTAAGTTCTAGAATAATTCTTCTTCCCTGATGACAATGCCACTTGATAAATAATGCTTACTTTTAAGCACTCTAGCCATTCATCAAATCATGCCTCATTTGCAAAGAAATAATTCATACTAGAAAAGAAATGAATAAAAGATGCATTCACTTTTTGTACTGACTCATCAAAGTAACCTCAGACCTTTGCTTTATCACACATCACATGCAAATGCTGAATCCACTGAAGAAGTTATGATAGTACCTATCTTGTGCAGGTTGGACATTGGAGACGGTAAAGAAGTCGACCTTGATGAATGTCCAAGATCAAAGCTTCGCCTAGAATGCATCAAGTATCTGGGACCTGTATGTACTATCACACTGTTTTTCGATCATTGAAATTAACTATATACAAAACATTAATAATAAATGAACTATCCTGATCCTTAGAAGGTTAGAAAATATAAACAATCCCAGGCATCATTGTCTGTTTGACTCATACAAGGTGCACATGAGTTTAAATTGAACTATTTGAATTCAGCTGCATTCCTGTAGTTGCAATTGTTCTTGAAGCATTCAACAACATATATACTAATCTACTATTTTCCTTGGTTTTCATACTCTGTGAATAAGCAAGAAAGAAAGAACTATGAATATATAATAGCCGAAGGTATTTTGTTGCACAAAGACACTGGAGATCCTCTGCATACATTCTGTGAAGCAACACTTTCTAAATGGATATTTGTGATGAGTGCCACCAAAAGGATATACGCTGCTGAGGTGAGACTAAACCATTAAAAGAACAATATAGACAGTACTTAAAATCAAATAACCAGTTTTATCCTCTTTTGTACTGCCAAAAACTAACTCTTATTCTTTCTTTCCATTAAGAAAAAGAAAGGACTTTTCCATCATTCCAGTTTCCTAGCAGGGGGTGCTACTCTAGCTGCAGGGAGAATTGAAGCAGAAAGTGGCAAGCTTAAGGTATGATACCCAGGTTTATGTGGAACCAATGGAATAAGCTAGAACAGAATATGAATAATCCAAAGAGAAAAGGTATTATACATGCAATCAATTAGAAGCCTCCTTCCATATTCAAGAAAAACAGAATTTTCAAATTGCCTAACCTTGTGTGCATGCTTCTAATGCCAGATTAAAAGTTTGAAACAGATGAATTTGATATGAACAGGAAAAGAGTCCAAGTTAACACATATAATGAATCAATGTATCCACAGAGTACCAAGTAGAAGTCTGTCATTCTGAAAAGAAATTTGGATTAAATAGTCTCTTCAACCAAAAAAGAAGATCCTCAGACCAAGTATATTGAAACTGGTTACTGAACAGAGTTGAATATAATAACCCTTTAGTTTTATTTATTTTTTCAGTCAATATCAGCATACAGTGGACATTACCGGCCAACTGATGAGAATCTTGGAGTTCTCCTGGGCTTCCTCAAGGACAGTGGCGTTAATCTTGAAGAAGTTCAGGTACAAGCATATGAACACTGTTCTCCAACACGCATCTCAATCAAGATCCTCATGCCTCAACTTCAATTTCAAAATTCATTTAGGCTTTGATGTCGAACATTTTCCACTGCAAAACCTTCAACCGATTGACCTCACAGAATATTTTCTGTTACTTCCCAAATTCCTCCTCTGATCTGATATGCAAAATCTCTGTGCAAAATTAGATTTCTTAAGAACCATGTAATTAACTTCATTGACAGACCCTGATTAAGAAGAAAAAAAAAAATCAACCGCACATTTCCTTTTCTATTGTTCTATATTTCATAAATGTAATTTTTCTAAAACAGTATTCTTCTGTTCCTTTTATATTAGGCAGGTAATAACCCATTCAGAAGACTATAAAAGCTGTGATATAGGGATATCTCAAGAGAGAGCGCCTAGACTCCATATAGATACAGGAGATAGTCGACTTCAGATTGCTGATAACATAAACCAATGTGTCAAAAAACTCATGTTTGACCAAAGCAAAACAAGTAGCTTTTGAAGGACCTTGTCCAGCCATTTCCACAACCCAAGAATGAGAATTTCAGAAGAAGAGTTAACACAAAGGATTGAGTCCAAGAAAGATGCAAGTTCATATCAACAAGGACGGCAACTAACTATGAAATGGCCAACCTGAGCTGGCCCAAGAAATGGATGCATTGCAGACTATCCTCAAAAATCAAGAGAACAAGTACTGGACTTTGCCAATCTCCCATGCAAGAACCATCCAAATTCATTTCTCAGTTTTCCTCTGGACTAGTTCTAAAACCTTGCAATGTGATGTGACATCAAGTATGCAGAGATTTACAAATAACCCCTTTCATATAACTTTCTGTTGGTAACCTCATGAAAAGTTCTACCCCACACATTGCAGAGAACTAACTCAAACAAGAGGAACATGTGTATAATCTAAGAAAATCAAGCTATCTGTTTGCCTTATTATTCTGAGAACATGAGGTCAGCCACATATACTTCATCGGATAATTGGGCTGTCAAGGCACCCAAAGCTTCATGCAAATTAGTTCCTTTGAGATTTAAACTATGACTTGCAGAGAATGAATATATCTTGTTATCCAATTCAGTCCAGCTGCATCCAATGTTCTTCTTTAGTTCCTTCTCCTTCATCAGCTTCCTGATCTCAGCTAATTCATCCCACATCCTTAACTCTGCATAGATGTTTGATAACATGATGTGGACTGAAGTATCATCTGGATCATGATTCAAAATTCTTTCAGCTGCATGCTTTGCAAAAGGAAGGTCTCTGTTAGTTTTGCAGCAAGATAATAGGCAGCGCCAGACTACCTTATCTGGCTCCCCTGAAAAACTCTCTATTATGTCATATGCTTCTCTTATCTTTCCCTTACGTGCAAATAGACTGACCATACAAGACAAGTGCTCTGTCCTTGGGATGATCCCATAGTCTCTGGTCATGGAATTGAACTGATGTAATCCCTCCTCTAAAAGTCCTGCATGTCCACAGGCAGATAAGATCCCAATGAAAGTAATATAGTTGGGCTTAACCCCATTACTCCGCATAATATCATATACCTCCAGAGCTTCTTTTCCAAAACCATGCTGTGCATATCCCACAAGCATAGTATTCCAAGAAACCATGTTCTTCAAAGGAAGCGAATCGAAAACCTTCCTAGCAACATCTAGGCATCCACATTTTGCATACATATCAATCAAGGCACTTCCAACAACTACATTAGAATCAAATCCAGGTTTTAGAATGCGGGTATGAGTTTGCTTACCCCACTCAATTGATGGTAAATCTCCACAAATGCTCAAAATGCTGGAATATGTGTAAAGATTAGGTTCAAAACCACTATACAACATGTCACGCAAAAATTCAGTTGCTTCTTCATGGTGACCGGATCCCACACAACCAGCTATCACGGTGTTCCAACTAACAATGTCATGTTGATCCATTTCTTGGAATGTCTTCAAGGATTCATCATGGTGACCACTTTTCATGTAAAAGTCCAAGATCGCATTGCAGACAAAAGTAAATGAATTGAATCCTCGTTTTATGACCAAAGAATGTATCTGTCTTCCAACTTGCATCTCCACGCCACCAGTGAAAGCTCCAATAACTGATGCAAATGTTTTCTCACTTGGTTCTAGACATGATGCAAGCATCTTACAGAAGAGTTCAACAGCCTCCCTCTTCTTTCCCAGGTCTACACAGACCCCTAAGAGAGCTGTCCAAGCAGACAAATGAGGCTTATCCACCTCCAGAAAAGCCTGATGAGCACCTTGCAGTTCCCTGCACTTAGCATAGAAATTAACCAACGCAGTAAGAACAAACTGATCCCTCATAACACCAGCTTTGACAGAAAGGCAGTGCACTTGCTTACCAATTTCCAAGCTCTCTAATGCAGCACATGCACCAAGAACACTTGCACAAATAAACTCATTGATTTCCATTCCCAAACTCAAAGATATCAAGAAAATTTCAATTCCTCCTTCATAATCCCCAGACTGGATATAACAAGACATCAGTGAAGCCCAAGCAACCAAATTAGGTTCCAAGATAGCATCAAACACTACCCTAGCTGAACTTAACAATCCACATTTTCCATAAAAGTTAACCAAGCAATTACTCACGAAGCTATTGAAGACTTCTTCAGTTCTATATATCCTTCCATGTAGTTCCTTCCCTGTTCTGATAGCTTCTAAGTTACTGCAAGCAGATATAGCAGCCACATAGGTATAGTTATTCGGATTAAACCCACCAAGAACCATTGATCTAAAACAATCTAGGGCATTTTCCGAAAGACCCATATGAGAATACGAGGAAATTAATGTAGTCCAAGAAATAATATTTCGCTTACCCATTTTATCGAACACTTTCTGAGCATAGTCCACATGGTTCAACTTTAAATACATTGTGAGCAGGTGATTGTTAGTATAAACATCTGGGTTTAAACCCGATGAAATGATCCGTGCATGAACTGTTTTTCCCTTCAGAATCGATTTCTTTTCGATGCAAGAACGCAACAAGGAAGCAAAGTTCATTGGAATGAAGGATTGAATTTATGATGAGACGCGAGATTTCGATCTGGGAAGTTCATTCACATCCTCTTTCTCACTCAATTCTGCTATTTCTATACAGAATCCATGGCGTCTGGGATGGCAATTATGCATCGATACTTTCCATGTTTGGCTGAGACCTGCAATTCTCATGAGTGTTCCGTGAAAGGCGGGAAAGTTTTGAAAGAAGGATGCAACGGCCCAATGAATTTAATTTTTACGATTTGTTTCCATTAATTTTTTAGTAATCTATAATAACTTTGAGAACAATAATTTATCAAAATGGCCAAGTTTATCACTTGCAATTGCACAGATAAAATTTTCATAATGGAAACAAATCGATTAATTGACTGTAAGCACAGAGCGAGCAAAAGCTTAAATCAAAGGGGAAAACGGGGACAAAAAAAAAAGAAAAAGGAAACTATCACATAACTCACTGGCTTTTACATTTTATTAACAGTTTTATCCTTTAATTGCCATATATATATATATATAATATAAAGAGAAAAGGCAGTAGAAGCCTAATAAGACTTGTAAAACTTCTTTTATATGGCAGCAGCAGGAGCAGGTTCAGGTTCTGAGGGCTTTGATTCAGGAGCAGGTTCAGGTTCTGAGGGCTTTGATTCAGGAGCAGCTTCAGGTTCTGATGGCTTTGATTCAGCTCCTCCTTCGGCCGTGGGAGGAGGAGGTGGAGGCGTTTCTACTTCCCAGAAAGCAGTCTTTTTTCCAGTCTTGGAAACAGTTTGAAAGACTGCATCTGGCTGTACATTACCCTTCACAGTCACTTTTTGCTCATCAAAATTAATGTCATATGATTCCACACCTAAAAATCATTTATAGAAGAATAAAGAGAAGTGTATCAGTTCAAGTCAGGTATTGCTCGGAACATGCCATACAAATTATGCAACTAGAATATGCATGGGATGGTCTAGCCATGCCAAATCTAGACCAGAATAAACCGTATCTACCATGATTAGATTTCACTCTTATGTTCTTCAAGCACAGCAGAGAAATGTTCATCTTTTCCCCCCAAAGCCATAAACTATCTCAACAGTATGCTACTCCCCACAAGAGATACTCAGAGATCTTCTCAGTATACTATAGAGAATAATTTTTTCATAGATAATGACATCTGATACATGGACTTCTTTACATAAAGAACCATATCTGAGCTAAAACTAATACATGGGAAGGAACTTGAAATAAGACATGGACTTAAAGCACCCTCAATACAACAGCACACATTTCCCCCACCCTAGTGAGTCAACAGCATACACAAATTTCAAAACAAAGATCTTTGGATGTTCTGCCACTTGACAAAGATGATCTAATTCTAGACATTTACAACTAAAAAGGTTCTAAGGGGAAAAAATGCAGTCAGGAAAAGGGAACTTCCCCAACCACCTAAGGGGAGAATTGAGCTTTACAAGCAGAATAACTAGAATAGTAAAAATCTTAGGCATTATTGGGAAATCAAAAGATCATATAATGAATTCTCATCCTGGATTGGACAAAGGACAGCAATCAGGCTTATGTAAGACAAAATAAAAGCATACAACAAAAGATGAGCAAGATGACAAACCTTCCATTTTTCCTAACACCCTTTTCACAGCTCCAACGCATCCTTGGCAGGACATACCAACCTTAAGAACCACAGTCTGCTATTGGAAACAACAGAAATTTAAAGCTTAGGAGTAAGTAGAAAGTGTATTTTTCCGAACAACAAGAATATAGTTTATTAAAGTATGATACATAGAAAGTATATTTACATTTCCAAATATTCCTAGTAAGCAAATGCATAATCCATTTTAATTCCTCGCTTCTCCACTTCACGTTGAAGGGAAAAATGCAAACAATAAACTATCTACCTGATTCAAGTTTGCTTGAGCCAAACTCGGTAGTTAATTGAAGCATAAAAATCAAATTTCACATAGTTGAAAATAGGTTTGAACGCAAGATTTGATTGAAATAACTGATTTTGAAAAGAAATACTCAGTTGAATCAGTTTTCTGTACCTTGGTCTCTCACGATTACCATATCAGAATATATTCACACGGCTAATAACGTCTGAAAACTTAAGAAAAAGGAGACGCGAGATTCGAGAACGAACAACAACATTCAAGAAAGAACATGACGCATATAAAAATTTTCATCAACACAAATACAACATGATTTCAGAACAATCATCAGGAATCCCAAAAAAGGAAGCTACGATGCAAAATCATAAGATCACAGCCAACAAAGTATTGTTTAAAAAACAAAAAAAATTGTTTACTTCAAACAGACCAGAATTGACGCGAAATACGTCTTCAGACCCCAAAATCACACGGAATTCTTCAAGAAAATCATTAAAAAAACCCTAGGAAATAATACCTGAGACATGATGTCCGATAATTAAATTCGATGCAAGAAACTACGCCCGGCGGAAAGTATAAAGATCAAATAGGAATTGTAACGAAATGAAGAACTTGGATGTTGAAGAAAATGCTACGACTTGGTATCAATTTATATAGGAGAAGAAAGAAGAGGATTTGCTTTTGATTTTTATTCTATGAAAAATTAGACGTTGACGTCTTTGCTTTCTTTTATACCATTCCCGTTAACGCGTCTCCGACGGTTTCCGTTATTTTTCTTCCTGTTTTTACCGTTATGACAACATTTTTTTTTCAACTATCAACTTTTTTTTTTTTTTTTTTTTTTTTTTTTTTTTTCTTTTTATTTAGGTTATTATATTGACTTGAACGTCATCAAGTTGTAACGTAATACAAGTTACGATTCCTAAAAAAAAAATTATTATCATTGTTTAATATCTTTACAAATAAGATTATATATTATAAGAATTTACATTAGAATTTTATAATACTTTTTCAGGTTTTAATCTTTACAATTCAAATTTCTTTGTTAGTCAATCCAAAGATTTTTCAGGTTGAAATATATTCACGTACACAGTTGTTTAAAATTTGGGACAGAGATCGAGTTTCTTTCAAGAGACTAACTGAACTATAAGGAGATTAATATAAATATGAACATGACTTCAAAGGTACTTTCTCTTCCTATATCTTGAGACTCATTTAAGATATTTCGTACCCAACAAAAAAAAATTCTTACTAGTGCAAATAATGTAAGGCATGGGGGGTGGGTGTCACAATTCAGGCCTCCGAGGATTGTCACGCCCTGAACCACGAACTCACAATGTCATTATGAGTTTAGCGTCACTCAATATCTAACTATTTGACATGGTCTTTTATCATAATAAAATAAATATTTTGATTTGATTGTAAGTATATATAAGTTTGTTTTTATATTTCATTACATTATTATATGTACTTTCAATATATGACGAGTGGGCCGGAGTTGATGGCCTAATTATGGTTGCAACAAATATAGATGACGTTCCTTTGAAGAGAGAATTTGGTTGGGAGGCATCAAACTTTACTTTCTTTTGTCAAAAGCTGAAACTTCTCTTTCTCGTATTTTCTTTATATATATATATATAATATATATATATATATATATATATGTAAGTATGGGGTGGGGGGAAGTAGTACAAATGGTATTGCAGTACAAAGAAATTTGATTCTAGATAGTAGTACCATATTTGAATTGAAGTACAAACTTTTGAAAAATAATAAAAGAAAAAGAAAAGGTCAAATTGCATGTCCTTAATGAATAACAATAATTTTTAGTTTTCTCTCTCTCTCTCTCTCTCTATATATATATATATATATATATTGTAATTCCCAGCTTATAATTGAATTTAGAAAATTTTAAATGATTATTAAATAATAGTAGTAAAAAATTACACTTAAATATAATAAAGTGAAATGAACCATATTATTGAATTATATAAAATAATATATTTTACGAAATCATGTTGTTTGTCTTTCTCTCTCTCTCTCTCTATATATATATATATATAACTACTAGAGAGTATATTAAAATTTCTAAATATTTTCCAACACAACTTTAAATTATAAAACATAGCTGGTGTAGACATACCTATATATATATATGGTTAAATTTAAAATTTTATTTTATTAGATCATCGCAAAGTCATTATTTTACATATTTGAGTCAAGTTACATAATTATTTTGATGTACTTCTTTAATAGATGTACGTTTTTGTATATTGATCAATTTTAATTTAGAGAAATAAAAAAATAATAATAATAAAGAATCAATTTAATTGAAATTAAAGATTTAAAACTAATGAATTTTTCAAAATCTTTTTGAATGTATGTCAATCTAATATATATTAATCCAAATGAAAATTTTACTTTTCAATCTTTGCGGGTCTAAACGGTTGAACCCGTTGGCTTAAACCTTTACGATTTTGTTTTTAGACACCTTTTTAAAAGTAGGAAAAGGCCTACTTTGAGTCTAAGTCCTCATGGTTTTATTTTTAAGCACTTTTTTAAAAGGTTTCATAGTAGTAATACAGTATGTGAAATATTTATATTTTAAGCAACTCTTACATCATCTCGTAAAATACTTATATTTTAGGCAACTCTTACATTGTCCTTCGATACCGAACTTGGACTTGGGTTGGTACTCTACATAAACATGCAAGTCATCACGTTCTTCATAGTTACTAGCTAGCCCCTTTCATGCATGTATGGCCATCGCCTGCTGTAAAACGCTGTAGAGAAATGTGAAACCTGTAGAAAACGGAAACATAATTTCTTATTCAAGCTTCATATGCTGCGTGATTGGACTGATCGAATTATACGTATATATATATATATATATATATATATATCACCAAAGATTTATGATTTCTCCACTAATCAATTACAGTGTACGTAATTAATTAAGAATTATGGAACAACTACTACGACTAGCATTTTTGATTCCTCCAATTCTCATCCTTTGTTTAGCAGTCAACAATACAATGTCTTTCCCTCTGCCTCCATACGCTCCTTATCTTCCTCTTCCTCTTCCTCCTCCTCCTCCGCCACCACATCATCCCACATCGCCGCAGCCGCCGCGTTTTGTGAGATGCCGGTCACCGTTTTATCGCTTCTGCAAAAATGTGTTGTTCCAGTGCCCTCCAACTTGTCCTACAAGCTGTTTAGCTGACTGTGCTTCCTGCAAGCCCGTTTGTAGTGAGTAATATTTATCCTATGCTTTATTTATTATTTTTTTAAAAAAAATAAATTCATAACAAGGTCCGACTTGAATAATAATCGTAGTTCGGACACATAATGCTTTAATACCAATTGTTACGATCGGGTTTTACCAGCTCGTGTCATAACTATGGATGACGTTATTTGGTATTATCTTTACTATACCAAAATGATATTTCAAGTTGACTAGCAGATTCATTCAAATATATTATTACACACTCACTTCTCATTTCGATGTGAAACCGGGTATCACAGTTAGTATCAATTTGGTTAACTTGTCCATCAAACAATAGTACGCTAAGTGCTACACCACGAGATTGCAAGCCCGGATCTTGACATAAGCTGATAAAGATATTAAATTTAATCAATTAAAAAACAGGTTTTTTTTTTTTTTAATTTCTTGTATGATCGATGCATGCAGGTTGCAACTTCCCCGGAGCAGTTTGTCAAGACCCACGTTTTGTAGGCGGAGATGGGATCACATTCTACTTCCACGGCCACAAAGACAAAGACTACTGTCTAGTTTCCGATTCCAATCTCCAAATCAACGGCCATTTCATCGGCGTAACCGATCCAAATTCTCCACGAGACTTCACTTGGGTTCAATCCATCGGAATCATGTTCGACGATCACAAACTGCTCATCGCCGCCAAACGAACATCAACGTGGAACGACAACGTCGACAGACTCTCCTTATCCTTAAATGGACACCCAATCATCATACCCACTACCGAAGGATCCCAATGGAACGACGACGACGTCGTCGTCGATCGTAAAAAAATTGTCACGATTACTCGGACGAGTAAAACCAACGGTGTAATCGTCGAAGTGCTGGAGAAATTTAGGGTTACGGTAGCCGTAGTTCCTATTACGAAAGAAGATTTGAGAACGCATAGGTACGGAATTGATCCTGACGTGGATTGTTTTGCGCATTTGGAGCTGGGATTTAGGTTTTTTAATCTCACCGACGGTGTTGATGGAGTTTTGGGACAGACGTATAGGAGAAATTACGTGAGCAAGACGAAAGTGAGTGCGGCGATGCCGGTGATGGGGGGAGAAAAGAAATATTTGAGCTCTGGTATTTTTACGGCGGATTGTGCTGTTTCTCGATTTGGGGTGGTGGTGGTGGTGGTGGTGGTGGTGGGAAGACTGCTGCCGGGATCAGGGGAATTACTGGACTGATATGGAAATGATAATTAATGAAAAAAAAATTAAATATGGGATGTGAATTGTTTGTTATAAGTCATATATATATATATATATGCGAGAGACACATATTAAGATGTCCTAAAATTAATTAATATTATAAGTATGATGGATTTGAATAAATTGTCATGTGCATTTTTATTTTCTACCATTTGAATTTGGCTCGAGTTCTGTAAATAGATTTTAAAGATAATGACGTAAATGATGTAAAATAGTAAATCAATCATTTTACGTAAAAATTTTAGATGAAAAGAAAAATATAGCCGAAATTTTATAAAAGAGTTCCAAATTCTTCATCAAGACTAATTAAAATCCTAAAATTGAAACCTTGTTACCATGATAGACCTCCAATTTTTCTTCTAAAATATTTTTTTTTTTGTCAAATCATATTCTATTCAAAGTCATCATGATTTTGACTAATTTAGATTTGACTCAAGGTGCACTCGTATAATCTAACTTTTACTTTTACTTAGGAGAAAGTCTCACTCACTCTTATATGGTTCTCACAACGAGTGTCAAACTTACGACTTATGTATCATTCACAATGAGCTTTTTTAAGATAAATTTTCACCAAAGTAAATCATACTGCAAACTTTTTTGGGCCAATCAATAACAAAATTCGAGTCACAATTTCAATGTATAAATCAACATTCATAAAGCATAAGATTAATCCACAAGGTAGCTAATTTTATATATATATATATATATATATATATATATAACTAATAATATTAAAGTTTGTATATATATTGTTACAAAATAACATAGTAATGAAACAACAATAAACTCATGAAACTCATGATGTTCATTTTCAGGCAAAGAAATTAAAGATAAATCTAGAAAAAAAAAAAAAAAAAAACACAAGACTGCAAGCCACACAATACATATATATATATATATATATATATATATATAATATATATATTATATGTGATGCAAATTAATTAAATGAAAATAAAGAAATTAAATACTCTCAATTAGAGGAGGAGGTTTTGGAGTGAAGGTTTTAGGGCAGAAAAAACAGCAAACCAACCTTCCTGCGTAGGATGAATCTCATCCCAGAAAAATGACGACTTTGGATCCTCACAAACTTCGTATTTGTTTCTTCCAACGTTATTTATGCTCCCACATGAGTATCCTTTTCCAGATCCAACGCAACATGGTTTCAGTGCCGGATTCTCTGTCTTCCTATTTTCTGTATGTCAGAGATTTTATTTTACTTGTCACATTACAAAAAATGAATGTAACGTTTAAAGAAAATAAAGTTAATGGTCTTTTTAGTTTTATAGCTCAAAGATACCTCAATTTAGAATGACAAAAAGAATATTGCTCGAGTAGTAACAGTTTTAGTTTTTAACCCATGATTAATGTAGAAAGCCATATGTATGTGAGTCTTAAATTATAAAAAATAAATAAATAAATAAAAACTAGAAGATGTGTGTATATATATTTGCTACGAAATTACGAAAAAGAATGACACAATCAAAAAAGAAAATAAGATAAACACAGATTTTTACGTTAAAACTCTAAAATAAAATAAAAATTACTAGCATTATAATCCAAATTCATTAGAGGGTTCCAAATTTTTCATCAAGACAAATCATAAACCCCATTTTTTCTGGTGTACCCAAAATTTTAATGTACGTGATATCTCAAAAACATGCATGCATGAATGCTAGATATATATATATATATATACATATATAGTGTACCTGAAGGATTGTTATTTTCAAGTTCTAAGGCAGCCATGAAAGCATCGTAGAGGTCAAGAATCTGAAAAACAGGTGTGGAAGTTTGATTGTTAAGTTTGTCAACAGTTTGCTGCAAAATTTGGTTGTGAAATTTAGCAATTGAATTCCCAGCATCGGTGCAATTTATGTAACCAGTCGGTGCAGTCATCTGAGGCAAACATCCTATGGGTTCCATTGATGTAATTCCTACTTTCCCAACTCCCAGTCCGTGTATTCTTTCAAGGTTCAATTCAAGCTGCTTCAACATTGACTTGCTAAATTCCGGCAAATCCTAGCCATAGATTATATAGTCAAATTAATATATATATATATATAGTATATAATAATGAATGAATGAACGTATGATTCACGGATCACCTAACCAAACCAAACCATTATTAATTAGAGAAATTATATATATACACGTGGAAATCTTATATGAAAATATAATAACTGTTTCAAGTCTCTCGACTCTCAACCTCTGCTCCACCGTAGATCCTATATTTTATCTCACAAATAATTTTTTATCAAGTATGTCACACAAAAAAACTTTTTTTAGACTGATCAATAACATAATTTGAGTCATAATTTCTGATAATAATCACTAATAAAATTATGATATATTTTATATTTGTATTAGTGTAACATACTTGTCACAAAGAGTATTAATTATTTTTTTTTTTTTGTAAATTACTTGTTACGCTGATATAAATATATATACAAATGTGTAACAAAGAATATGAAGGGTATAACTAGAAGATTGCTAATTAATCACGCTTATTTATAATCAACGAATTAATGTTATGAGTTAGAGTCATAAAAAAGAAATATTGAGATTTATATACATATACCCGGGAGCTTGCTAATCATTTAATTAATCACGTTTATTTATAATCAACTAGTTAATGTTATGAGTTAGAGTCATGAAAAAGAAATATTGAGATTTTTATATATATATATATATATATATATACCTGGGTGGCTCCGCTTGTAATCAAGAAAGTGGCGTAGTCGTTACCAGCGACAGAAACAAGGGCAAAGGAAGAACTCAAGTCGTGCCTGTTAAACACGTCTTCTTCTTGAACGAGTTGTTGGAAGAAATTAATCTGTGTTGTCAGGTTTGGTTGGTTAACCATTGTGTTAAAAACTCCGGTCCCTCCATGAGCAAAATTTATTCCATAATTCACCTGCCTTGGCTCACCACTTTCTCTTTCTCTCCACTCACTCCAAGTTACCGGAGAATCTATCCCCATAAACGACGCTGCATATATATATATATATATATATACAGCGTATCATATGTTAAATCGAGGTAAATTGTGAATAATAATTAATAAATTGAACTCCAAATTTCTTCAGATTTCAGATTTGTCGCTCTAATATACCATTTTAAATCTAACAACCTAAGTTAGGGAGAGGCAGAAATGAACATACCTATATAATCAGTAAGAACACGGCCATCAGAGAACCGGCCAGATGGTTCACCGGGAAAAGTCATGCCGTAAGGTTTCTTCCATGAAACGGCATCGGCTTTTGGCCAATTGCCCGTGTCTGCATAAGAGTCGCCGAAAACAAATAGTTTGTACCGTTGCCGGCCATTGCCATTGTCAGCTGCAGAACAAATGGAGAAGAAGAAGAAGAAGAAGAGAGTGATGCACTGTACAATATTTGGAAACATGCTCACTTGCTTCAGTATTCCCGTGTGTTCTCTGGATTATATATATAAGTATATATATATATGTAACCCTTGTGAAGAAGTTATTGCGGTTGTTGAAGAAAAAAAGAAAGACCATGATCAAAGATTGTTTTGAAATTAAGGGACGTGACCATTTCTAGAACATTATTATTATTTTTTTTTTAATTTAAATTCTGTATCCTCAAAAAAGTTACTCAATTGATAGTAATTTCACTTGATTAAAATATCTTGAATTTCAATAAATATATATATACATGTAAAGTTTGTGAATGAATGTCAAGGATGATCCAGAATCAAGATATTATCATCTTCTCTAACTAGGGCGTCCTCTGCTAAATTTTGGTGGATTTTTCCTGGCAACATCCACTGTAATCATCCATCCATTTATGATCTGAAAAAAAAAAAAAGCATTATTAGAAGAGGAGAATGAATATATTATATATATATATATATATTTAGGGTTCATTATCTATCATCAGATGCCAAACAAACAAGTTCAAGAAGAAGAAGAAGAATTCATGAGATGATAAAAAGCTAACCTTTCCATTCATTTCTTTGAGAGCAGTTTCTGCAGCTTCCTCAGTTGTGTACTCTATAAAAGCATAACCTTTGGATCTCTTAGAGATCTTGTCCATTATGATTTTAACTGTGAACAAGGTAATAATATAAGCATCAGCCATGCTTTTCATTTTTTTTTTTGAAAAACAAGGAAAAGCTAACTGGGTTCAGCAATGGTGAGATGATATGATACCTTCAACAAGCTCACCAAAACCTTCAAATGCTGCACGTAGAGTCTTTTCTGAAGTATAAAATGATAGACCTGTCACATTATAAAGAACATTTATATATATATATATATATCCTGAAAATTTTGTATAACCTTCGAGAAGTATCCACTTCTAAAATGCAAGGCTAGCAAGAACAGGGATGCGAGAGGGGATTAGATGACATCAGAAGTAAGAAAGTACCAGTCACGAAAAGTTTCTTTGTTTTGATGTCAGTTGCTTCATTTGATAACCTTTCACCTGAGGAAAAATAATCATCAAGATCATTGATGCCCCATGATTGTCAAGAATATCATTATACCCACAAAATCCATAGAACTGACCTAATTCTTCCAACAAGAATAGGTATATTTAAATATCTAATGAAAGATGAGGAAGAAATTCATGTGTTGCAGAAAATCTCTCTGAATATATTTTTCTCTCTAAACCAAGAAGGTTTCAGGAAAACTTCTCTCTGATGCATTGCAAGCATCAACAGTAATGCATTAGATGATCAGAGTTCAAAGACTTGCGACCAGCAATCTTCAACCTTAGCAATACTCTACTCCTTTTCCAAGACTAAGATTTAAAAGAACTGCAATTCCAGAAAATTGTACATAATTTTATATATCTAACATCTTAAACTATACAATCAGAGTTAGAACCAACAGACTAAACCGGAGACATAGGAAACAAATCCTAAGCATATAACTGTATGATCCCTCTTATTATTCTGGCATTCCCATATTTGATTAAACCGTAACAAATGCAATAACAAGAAATATCTTAAAAGAAGACAAATTCCAAGCAAATATTTTAAACAATTTATCAGCAGAAGTCATAGAGGCAGAACAGGATAATACTAGAATTGTCATTGCAGAAAAGGATGAATCAGAGCTTGCTTCTGAAGAGATACAGTTAGAATAACAAACCTCCATAATCTTTATCATCCAAACCGAAGTTTTTATCCAGATGAACCGAAAGAACACCAGATACACCTGTACAGTATTAAGAAAATGGCTTGTCACCTGACCAACAAATTGACATAATAATAGTAATAATAATACAGGAAAAAAAAAAACACAAAACCAGCTAACTCTTGTGCACAATCATCATCAAGTTCACAACAGAATCCATAACTAGATTGCCATGACATGTGATATATGCACATTTGAGCATCCTTCTCACTGTGAAAAATGTAAACTCCAGGTTTAGGTACATGTTTGATATTACTGAAACTGTTGAAGACGAATACGGAAAAGAAACCATTCCACCACTTACTTTCCAAGAACTTTTGTTAGAATCTGAACATAATAATCAACCACCTGTGCCTTACTGATGACTCCACCAGGTGGTTTGTCCACACGAACAAGCCAGTGTTTAGAAGTCCCAATGGGAAACAACAAAGAATCCTCAGTACCACTAAGTGAAATTGATGGGCCATCTAAATGAACCTTAGCACGGCTGTAGTCCTTCACAACAGAGTCAAAATCAGGGTCTGGCATCACTGATAGTATACCTGGTAAACCTACTCTTGATAAAAATGGGGAAAACATCAAATGAAAACCACAGATTATATAGTTGCTGAGGGCAATTTGCTTAAATAGAATAAACTGAAAAATTAAAGTAAAACATACTCGCTAGCTCTTGAGCAGCCTCAGGATCAATGTCACAACAAAACCCAAAATTGGTAGGGCAAGAAGCATCATATATACTCCTCTGAGCATTTTTTTCACTGACCAAAAGCAAAATTCAAGTAAAATGTCGTTTTAATTCCAAGACAAATTAAAGAAGCAAATCTTAGCACAATGGATAATACATTCTTACAGAATATCCAAAGTCATCCCAATCATAGATTTATTCATAGTAGAGAGATATACCCACCTGCCGAGGACTTTTTCAAGTGTCTTTACATAGTAACCAATGATTTGTTGTCTGGAACTAAATTCTTTTGGAGGACCCTCCACGAGAACTTTCCAATGGCGCTGCTGATTCCCGGAACCAGTTATCTTTGAAGGAATTGAGGTTAGAGGTGAAGAAAATGTTGAAGACGTCGACGCTTCAGTTCTTGCTGATGAACAAGAAATTGGAAAACGAGAAGAAAGATTGCTTCTTTGGATTGCTTTTACAGGAAAGGAGATTATTAAAGATGGGGAAATTTGAGGTGGGTTTTTCGGAGTTTTAGTTGAGAATCTTACTAGTTTTTTGGTGAAAGAAGAGAGCGAGTAAGTGACGATTACCTCCATTGACATGCCGGAAACAGCCGTCCTTCCCTCTCGCTTGAAACAATATTAAGAAGATGACTAGTGAAGTAGAGCAGAAAAATGGCCAATGGATATTTTGTTAGTTGCACTTGCACTAAGAAAAAAAATTTCTTTATTTGGCGAAAAAACTTGTCTAGAGCGCATATTAAGCCAGAGTTTAAATTCTTTTTATCCATTCACACGTTTTATAAATTTATAATACTCACTTAAAATGATCAAAGCAAACAATATCATCCTTTAGTTTTTTCGTTAGATAACAATATATATAATAATAAAAGTAAATGAGCAATATTGTCTAAATTACATATAAGGTAATAATATAGTAAAGTAAATTTTGATACAATTACCAAACAAAGGAAAAAGATGGGGGAATTTGGTAAAGGAAATTAATTGAATGAGGAAAAGAAATGGAACTTGACTAAGAAGATAAAGATTAGATGAATGGAGTATAGCCAGATGAAATATTATGAATCTAGCATCCATAATTGACAATATATAGTTTTTTTTTAAAAAAAAAAATACAAATTCTAATTAAACATCTAAACAAGTTAAGTTTTATATTTCTTAAAAGCAATTGAAATTTTTGGAAAGTCCAACCCATACATCTCCGGCGAATTGAAATTGCACCGTCGCAGACAACCTATCCACCACCATGGACCACCATAATAATCAATATTATCATTTAATCCCGGAAACCATCATCACCATTGTTGGCCCGAGAGAAATTCATATGCGTTGTCAGATCTTGTGAAGCTTTTCAGCCTTGACAATTGGATTGGCCTTCGCTATAGCTTCCTTTCCCAATGACTTGTAATCAAACGTGCAGCCATGATTTTCGGGATACCTATGAGATCCACAGAAGGTAAGTCCGCACTTACATTTGAATCCTGTAAGACCAACGCGCCGCCGACAATTTGAGCACCTGTTGGATTGCGTCGCCGGAGCGGCTCTTTTGATTTCCTTAACCGCCGGTGGATTGGTGGAGGAGGAGGAAACAGGGAATGGATCAATCAGTACGGATGGATTGGTGGAGGAGACAGGGAATGAATCAACCAGCACAATTTCCGGTACTTTTGGTTGGGGATTTGATTCAACGCCCACCGATGAAGATGATTGCAACATTAATTGCTTTGATGATGAAGATGAAGAGGAAGAGGAGAAATTCGGCATGCTGGAGGAGGAGGATTCTGCATGAACAAGAGTATTTTCCATAGCGATCTTAGCTTCTTCCATTTGTTGGTCTTTGATGCAAAGGTCTTTGTAACATTTGGAACACAAATTAAGCGTGGCCGGACTACCAAAAAAACCACAATTATTGGCACATAGCCTGAGCCCAGCTCCTGGTTCCTGCAATCTCTGTTCCTCGGACATCTATACTTTTTTATTATTATTATTCAATCAAATTTTTTGACCTAAAAAATCAAATCGAGAAACGAACGAGCCTGCAATAAACGGTGACAAATCACGATCGATTGATCTCAAATTTTTTAGCAGATCAATCAATCGCTCAAAGAGATTGAACCAAAACCTACATTTATTGGATCAGAAAAGAAGAAAAAAAGAAACAAATTGTCAGTGTCATGCAGAAAACCTGGAAAAACAGCAGCAAAGAAAGATGAGGATTGGAAGGGAAATGGAATACTTACGTGAAAAGATGGAGAAGAGAGAGAAAGAAACCGAAGAGGTCAAAGATGAGAAAATCAAGGATTGGTGGTAGAAGTGTTTGATTTCTCTGAAACAAAATGAGCTAAAATTGTGGTTAGTTTTTGGTTTCTGGTTTTTTTTTTTTTTGTGTGTGTTGGGATAAATGCAAAACTTTGATTTTGGGATAACTGTTATTTATATATATATATATATATTATATATATATATATATTATTTGGTACGAAGTGGAAACGTGGGTGTTCAATTTTGAAAGATTCTATTTGTTGCCAATTAGTGTACCAAAAAAGTTTTCGTTTCCTTTTTTTTTTTTTTTTTCCTTTTCTTTTATATACATTACCTAAAGAGGAAATGTAAAATACTTTACAATTTTCTATATTGTTATCAACGATCCAAGAATATTGTGCCCTCACTATATGTAAATTTCACGAGTTTAAAACGCATCATAAAGTAAATGATTTCAAACTCTACTTAACGCTTAAAGATGTTCTAAACAATCGATATGAGATTTCAAGATATTTAACTTAATTAATAAGAATCCCAAAGATTATAGTTATTATTATAAGTTAAAAATATAATTATATTAAAAAAATTATAAATACATTCAAAATATATATATATATATATAATATATATATACACGAGTGTGCAAAACTTGTAAACATAAGTTAGCAAATCTTGACATCTTTTGCAGGGAAATGAATAAAAATTCTTGGAAGCTACGTTAAGAAGAGGCTGCCCTCTTCTTCTTCTCCACTGCTTTGCTTTCATGCTACGTTTGTCTGTTTTTGCGAATGATTTCCCCTGTTTTTTTCCAGTTTTTCCTTTATAAACAATACATACATAAACATATATATTTGATGATAATTGAGTGTTCACGAACAAATTATAATATTTATATATTACATTTTTTTATTATTATTTTGAACCGATAAGATTTTTTTACGTTCGAAACGTTTTTATCAGTCTCTAAATCTACTAGTAGGTGTGACAAGAAGGTATAACTCACTTAAAAGCAGTCTTACTTATGACCTTTGGAGGTCATGAGTTCGAGACACATTAGAGGCAAAAATGCCTCAAATTGGTAATACCTATTTTTCCCTCATATATATATATATATATATATATATATACATAAAATGGACCATACTTAAACAAGGCATATCTGTTTTTATGACAAAAGTGGAGCTTCAGTATTCTCTGCATCAACTTCTACTTCAGACTCATTAGAACGTTTCAGTTTCAACATCAGAGCACACAACAAGGAAATAGCCTACAAGAAAAATGCGATAAATGGGTCACACAGTAAATGGAAGTGTTTTCTAAAATTGCTAGATATGGAGGATGGACAAACAGATAGATGAGACAAGGAAGGTGAGAAGTTGTGCACTTACCACACTAAATGAGGCGCAGACGAGACTGAAACCTTTGCAGTTGAATGGTGCATTATCCGACAGAAATAGTGCTGGAACAACAAATCAATATTAATCTTAATGAAAAGATGGTTCTGGAAACAGGAGCAACCGGTTTTACTTACTTGTCAATGGAGTCATAGCTATTGGTGACAGTAAACTCGCAATTGACTGCACGCCTGCAATAAATCCTTGCGCCTTTCCCTGTGTAGAAAAGCTTCATCTGTTAGAATCCGGGAAAGAGAAAACACGAATCCTTGCTTGAAGCTACTCGAAATGTGTTACAAGAAAGAAAATGAGTGATATAACCAATTCAGGTTATACATACCTGATCTGTTGAACTTGATGCTCTTGATATAATAGCATAAGTCTGTAATCAGTCAAACACAGAGGAAAACAGGAATGATCATTGGAACATTGCATGTTCATAGCATTCAAAATGGAATATATATATATAGTACTTACAGATGGTTTGACAAGAACATTAATCACTCCAAATGAAGCACTTAGGTAAGGTACCTGTTTTACAGTGGCTAATGATCAATACATAGAAAAATAATGCATCTGTTATACATATATATATAATACTCTTTACCCATGGTGCCCATGCTAAGCCATAAAGCAATGCCTGTAAAACGAGCAGCAGTTCTATGAGACCAGAATTCATTATAGATAAACACACAACCAGGATAATTAAGGTAATAAGGAAACTAACGTATGCCACTGACGAGAGTAAAGCTGCACATAGGATAATTTTTTCTCCAACTATAGGATTAACGAGAGGAAGCACCAGTATCTACAAGAAAACCACATCAATAAAAAAAAATGGCATAAGATACTCAAAGTACCCCGTGAAATCCTCCCTCGAGAAGTTGATATAACAGCAGAAGATATCAGTTCCATAATATTGTACCTGTGAAAAAATTGAGCCTATTCCCACAGTCATAAGGATTTCTGAGAACTGGTTTTTGTTAAAACCAAAAGCTGACTTTAGATAGTACTGCAAGAGTAGGAGAAAGTTAAATGAGCCCGAAGAACTAAGAAGTTCACATAATGAAAAAACTAAACTCGTATTTCCAAAATGTCCTTATCCACAATCTCACTATGCCAAATACCAATCAATATGTATATATCCATGATTTCATATTCATGTGGTTATAGATTCAAGTCAAGTAGTTTCCTGTATCATACTTCTGAATGAATGGTTGAACTAAAATACTAATGTGATCGATGTTTTATATTGGAGAACATACCAGTAAGATGCTGTCAATACCAGACATACCCAATTCATTAAAGAACATAACAAGAGATATCCACTTCAAGGTTTGGCTGAAAACAAAATTGAAATGCTTCAGGTATATATAGAACAGTATGAACAAATTTCGGAAATGAAATGTATGATAGAAATCTAGTGGAAAACCAGCATTACCAAACAATGTTACCTGCTTATGACTACTTTTGCAGCATATCTCATTGAATTATATCTCTCTTGGACAATCTTAATTATCTTCTTGAGAAATGGCATACGTTGGTACCCTTTTGACACTGGAGTCACAGTCTCAGCCAGAAATAATGCCATGTACAGAGGACAAAAGATCAAAAGAGCAATTGAAACCTGAAATGATAAGCTTAATTACATAAATAGACTCCAAAATATTACACAAATATAACAAGACTATAGTTCTCTGGTTATGCCTCGAAAATGTAAGCTTCGGGAAGGAAACGTGCAAGGAGATTTCCTAAAACATGGGATGCTGAAAAAAGGCCCATGACCCAGCCAATAGCAGGAGTCCTCGTAGTGTCATCTGTAACATCTGCCTGCCAGGACATATTGAAGTTTGTTTCATTATCTTCGGATAAATTCAAGTCTGATTCTTTATCATTGTATAATTTCAAATCATTGTTTGTGGTAAACAAATAGTGTTATTACCACATAAGCAACAGAAATGCAGAAAATACTTCCTTGACTGATGATGAAAGAAATAGTCCGAAGAACATAATAAGCATAAACAGAACCCCTTGATTCATTGATTGCAAGCAAAGCTGCAAGAAACATAGAAGGAATGATAATTGTTTGAAGTACAATTGCTTATAGATTCAGGAAAAAACTTCAGAAAAGATGCAGATATTTATCAGCACATAGATGCAACTCCTAAATAGTCAAAAAAGACATAATCTACTCGGTACTTACTGAAAGGAACTATGGTAGTTGATACAGTAAAAAGGAGAAGTGGTTTACGGCCATAATCATCTGAAAGTTGACCTAAGATTGGAAGAACCACCATTTTGAAGACTCCGACGACCTAAAAATACAAATCATTACTTATCATACATACAAGAAACCGTGTACTACATTAAATAAATCGAGAAGCTAACAAAAAAGATCCGGAAGTAATGAACATCTCCTTTCAATCATTATGGACAACACACTAATGATCAAAGTCCCATGTTCAATAGCATTTGAAGAACAAAGCTTTGTAACCTCTGCTAGAATTCCCACCTCCACACAAGAAGGACATAGCTAGGTGTTTGGTTTACAAAAGAACATCCCATATTTACTTTCAACATCGACATCAATCTACTAGATTCATTTAAGGAAACCATTTTGTTCTCTAGCTTTACTCCATGAAAGAAAACAATCTTTTGAATAATGAGAGGATGGTTTGCCATTTCTTATTATAACTTATAAATTGCCATCCTCTAAAAATTTAAACTCATAAAAAGGGTTAAATTTATCTTCTTTCTAAAAGCACCCCATCACGTGGGCTGATCACAAACTTTCTTAGTAATGTCCAAAACGTGCACAATAAACAATAATTAATAAATAGACTCAGGATCTTCGAGCAAGAATAAAATACAAGTCTTACTTCAATATTGTAGGGACTAGGGATGGGAATATAGGTTTCAGATCAATTCTGCCCCTTCTTCTAGTCTTGGAGTCAGGATAAAATCATTTCCCCAAAGAAGTGAGTTGGAATTCAGTTTTCAAGGTTTTATACATGGACACAAAGTTAATATTGTAAATTTTCAAGAATGTATAAAATTTGTTTACCAAAACAACATCTAAACAACAATTCCATTATTCAAGAAAAAGCTCAAACTAGACATCCCAATTCATAATCAAACTCAAGATGGGATCTTTCTTGAAATACTTTATCACATAATCAAGAAAAATCAAAACTTCAGAAAATGTGTGAAATCCTTACAGTTTGCTGAAGACCATTGATGTATATGGCTTCAGCACAAGTGGAGCTACCGGGACAAAGAGAATTAGTGGTGACATCTACAAGAACAGAACGAGTCATCTCTTCAGCTATCCAGTGAACACAAAGCGGCAACAACAAGTGTACTAACGCTCTCACTTCCCCTCTGTTTACCCACCACCCCGCCATTTTCGTTTGTTTACAAGTCTCTCTCTCTCTTTGATCTTTCTTTCTCTTACAATAATTACGATTTTTTGTCAGTTTTTCAAGAACAAGGAAGAAGAAAGATAAGTTTTTTGTTTTTTATATGTTGTGGTGTCCGGGTTGACCCGAATAATCTACGCTCGAATCGACAGCATAATAGCTGGTTTGACTCCCAACCTAATAGCTGATTTGACTCTCAACCTTAAGGTTGGGAGTGTGGATGCTGACCACTCGGTCAGCACTCACTTCACAAAGAAAGATAAGTTTATCTATGTGGGCTAACAACTCATTTAATAGGGGCAATGGGGGGCAGTTGTAACAATAACATATAATATACATACATACATACATAAATATGTATATATATATATGTATGGCTAGTTAACTGACCAATCAGCTCAGCTCAGCACAGCACAGCAGGACTGGAGTAATGTGGAAAATTGGCCAGTGAAGATTTTGGTCGATGGAAGGGGGATGCATAAAATTATTGTGCGGTTTGGAGATTTGTACGACTGATCTGGGAGTGGGAAGAGTCAAAGAGGGGCATTGGTGAAAACGGTGTTTGCTCGTGCAGGCCATTGTCGGACATGTGCAATCGAATGGTTTCCAAGAGTACTTGAATTCGAGGAAACTTGTAAGAAAATAACCTATTCGGATATATATATATATATATTCTTTTATTATTGTAGCGAGATTTAAACTTATGATTAAAAATTAAGATGAATAACTATTAAATCACGATTAAAATTTTGTTGATATTGGGCAGTGGAGTTATCAAGTGTGTCACCCCCAACCTCACTGGTGTGAGTTCAACACCCAATTACCCTTTCCCATGTAAAAAAAAATCACGATTAAAATTTAAAATTATTGTTATAAATTTTAATTAATTAAACCGCTTACTTGTGAACATGCCCGATTGGCTGTTTCTAATGGTTGAATTTGAAGAAAAAGAAAATAAGAAACTGCCATTTTGCATGCACCATGCCATCTATTGGGGAATTCTATTAAGTAAAAAGAAAATAATAAGAAAATAAAATGGTCATTTCTTCTTTGCACTGTATTCATATTCTGAGTATCCATATATATCTATATGTGTGTGTGTGTGTAAATTGGCTACACCTTTCTTATTTTGAAGAGAAATATAAAAATCTTAAAAGGATAATTTATTTAACAAAGCCACACTAAAAGCAGCTTGATACATAATAACTGAACAAGGTAGGCAAAACTTCATCATCCATGTATCTGATTTTACAAGTAAATTCTATTCTGTGTACCTCACTACTCATGTGGAGCTCCTGATAATGCTGCAACTTCTTCTTCATCGTCAAGTTCTTGTTCTACACCTTTGACCTCGGGTACGTAATGCATCAGCATGTTTTCAATCCCAGATTTCAGTGTAACTGATGAGCTAGGGCAACCACTGCATGCTCCTTGCATTTTTAGTGTGACTATCCCAGATTCCTCATCAAATCCCCTATACTCTATGTCTCCACCGTCATCCTGCACTGCTGGACGGATACGAGTCTCTAGTAGTTCTTTTATCATCGCAACAGTTTCTGAATCATCTTCTTTTATAGCTGTATCAGTTGCAGCCAAAGTATCAGAGTCCATCACCAATGGCTTGCCGGAAGAGTAGAAATCCATGATTGCTGCAAAAATCTCAGGCTTCAGAAAATCCCAACCAGCATCTTCTGACTTTGTCACAGTTATAAAATCAGATCCAAAGAACACTCGAGTAATTCCTAATTAAAAACAAAAATTATTAGAAATTTGCAAGGGAATATGGACTATTATTAGCCACACTAAAATTTAAACAGAGTTAAAAAATCAGTTCGACAAATTGACCATCATCTGTAAACATGTCCATACAAATAACAGCACTCTTATTATTAATTTTAGTAAAAGCACAGAAAATATGATAGCTCAACTTATCCTCAGTGCGCATCACAGGAATAAGAATTCAGGGCATACCAATATACCAGAATTCCTTTATCTATATTATTTTATTTTATTTTTTCTAAAAGAAAAAATGATAAGAAAATCACAGAAAAGAGAAATTTAATTAAATCTCATAAGTTATCTATTTCCCCATCTGAGTACTTATAGTTATTAAAAACTTCTCCAAGGTCAACTGAAACATGAAGATTGTAGTCTTTCATTCATTTTTTCGGTTTTCACATTTGACACTCTAAATTCAAAAAATTGAAATTACCATATCATTGAGAATTAAGGCATTTCACATGGTTTAATGAAGTATAGCCCCTCTATGACTTGCAGAACAGAAACATGAATTCTTTCTTTCTCTGTAAAGCAAAAAGAACCTATAGAAAGACTATTGGTACCTATAGAATAGTGACATTCATAGAAAAGCCTTCTGGAAACTTAAGTTTTACTGCCAAGATCAAGAAACTAAATGAGAAACTTTCTAGGGTTTTCCCCTAATGCATGCCTTAAATTTCAGTCTTCAAGCTATCCTCCAATTAAAGAGTTTTTCCTTCTATACAATTCATGTTTATAGTGAAACGTTTTGTCCTCTTTATGCAAAAGTTACTCACTAACTCAGCATTTTTGCAACTGTGAGGTTTTTAGTCAGAGCAGTAAGTCTTTAACTTCATCTACATTGTAGAAATTTTGCAAACCAGTTCAAGGGAAAGACTTGCATCAAAACGGTTAGTTATATTTGCAAGTAACTTATGTTATCAAGTCATATATCCGGCGTATCAAGATAGAAAAGCTGCACCTGAATGGAAATGCAAACTGCTCATTAAACAAAAAATTCCTTAAAAATTTACCAAAGACAAAAATGACATACAGGATCTTCAACTTCTTTTTTTGGGGTGGGGGGAAGGAAGAGGGGGAGCAAGTATACTTTGAGCAAGATCAGGGGAGAGACGTGGGGTTAGGGGGAGAATTAATGTGACATGTTGCTAAGAGAAAAAAGTCAAAATTTTCATCTATAATGAAGGTACTCAATATCAAAATAAACATGGTGAAGATTCTGAAAGGGAACAAGATCAAATTAAAAAAATTGGATGAATGTGTTCAAGGTACTAATTACCAGATGGCAAAAGAGAGTGTGAAAACGATCAAAGTGACCAATGCATGGTAAAAGTACTAGCTAAATGTGTTTTACTAGCTTATCAAGTTTGAATAATATTCCATTAGTTTACTGCTAAGTTTTTCTTCTGATGGTATTTCAGCTGGAAATGTTCCACTCTATATCTTTAAACAACAAGTTATGGAAACAAATCTTTTACTTTCCTCCTAAAATAATGGCAAGCAGACATACTAGAGTAGCAGTGAAACAAACATCATAGATGGAGATAAGTAGGTATATTGGCATCCATCAACCATCATATGTAATGAACATTGTGAATGCTTCAAAATTTCTTATATCCGTTGTCACACCAAGACATCGGTGATACATGAGAATTCGGTTCCCACTTAAAATACGAAGCTGAATGACAAAAAATTATCATTCCCCTTCAATTTCAGATTATTTTTACTAACAAATATCTTTAGTAAAGTCAGGCTTGAAAATAAGGATAGAGAATTAGCAGAGTACCTACAATAACAAGAAGAATGAAATCTTACTAATATTATTAGCATAACATTAGTATATTATACTTAGAAAGCTCACCATCAATGCCAAAAAGAGCTTTTGCCAAAGGAGAGCTCATGGCTGAACGAGCATTTGGAAAATCAGCACTGCCAGCTTCCATGACTGGCTTACCAGGATAGAACATTAGCGATAAAGGATTTGGAGTTGACTGTGTTTGAATAAACATGGTTCTCCTCTGCCCTGTCAAAATAAAAAATAAGAGCAAGAAATACAATCTGCATTCCCATCACTTCCTAAGACCCACAAAAAGTTCAGCATACACTAAACTGTCCACTGAATACACATGTAGACAAACCACAAACTCTCCACTGCATGCACAAAAGGAAAGGACTCCCTGACAAATCATAAGGACTTCACATTTTCCAAGACTATAAATATTAGATAATTGATTTGATTTCATACTTTTTTTTAAGTAGTAAAATTAAATTTTATTGTTTAATTTATCTGTTTTAATATTTAAATTTTAATAGTATAATATTTCTAAGAATTAATTTCTTTTCTCAACACTTCAAGACCACCAGTAATTAAAAATTTAAATAATTTTCATTTAGAGTATTTGGAGCCTCACGGGCATCGCCTAACTTGTCTGTTCATTAATCTCAAATAACCCCAGAATTTTAACTCCACAAACAACACCTTGCTACTGAATTCTATGAAATTTTATGGCTTCCAATATCACAAAAAATATCCCATAACCATTTCATTAAACTGTTTCAAACATATGAAGTAAAAGTTGTTCAAAGTTATGGCAAAGGCAAGGTGTTGATGAACATACCTCCAAAATGACTCCATTGAGGTGGATTAGAATTATAAATGTGAGAAGCTTTCAACACAGAGAAACCAGAAATTGCAGATTTTGAAGAAGAAGCAAATAGAAATCGTCGAGATGAGAAGCATCGAACATTACTCTCCGATGATGCATCAAAAAGCTTGAATGATCGGTTCCGAAAGCGAGCAGCTCGCGAAATCAATTTTCCGAAATTCATCATCGCAGTATAGCACATGTAACTATCCTTCTTTGCAGATGGCAGCGTGAAGAAGAAGAACAAAGAACCCCAGAAGACCTTTGGCGGTTTAAGCGGGTGGGTTTAATCGGCTCGGATCGCCTAGGGGCTGTTTGGCAAATCCAATTTATAAAAAAAAAAAAGGCAAATTGGTATAAATAGTCCCCAAACTATAGAGGTTTGGTGATATTGGTCCCCAAATTAATATTTTGGTGGGATTGGTCCTCAAATTATAAAAAAATTGTGACATTTGTCCTTCCGTTAAAAAATTCGTTAAATCACCGTTAAGTTTTTTTTTAAAAAAAAAAATCCATAGACATTTATGTCATTACACTATTTAAATATAAGGCAAATTAGTATAAATAGTTCCCAAACTATAGACTTTTGGTGACATTGGTCCCCAAATTATTTTTTTTGTGGGATTGATCTCAAACTATGAAAAAATTGTAACATTGGTCTTTCCATTAAAAATTCTGTCAAATCACAAGTTAAGTTTTTAAAAAAAAAATCCAAGAGTTTTAAAAAATTCTATTTCTCTTGTTTCTCTTGCAATTGCAAAAGAGTCGAAACGCATTGCTAACATTGCCTTTGACATTTTGTGCAGATGTAGTCATTCTTATACACATACTCATCAATTACTTTCTTCTTTTTTTTCTCAATCTCGGCATCAAATGTGTTGCTCTAAGCGGGATTTGGACCAATTTCAATTTAGTCATCTCATTGATCATATACATTCGGTTTCTGCTGTGTCCAAAAGAACTTGGAATGGGTTTTTCTCTGATTGTCTTACGGGTTGGAGATCCCTAATGAATTTAGTCATTCCAAGTTGCATTTCCGTAGTTCTAAAAAAAAAAAAAAAAAAAAAAAAAAAGTTGTATTTGTGTTTGTCTATAATGGTGGTGGTAGAAATTGATGATTATGTTGAGTTGATTCTTACTAAATCCCAAAGCTACGGTTGCCTCTATAGGAACATTGATTCAAACCACTTCTTTAATCTACATTTTCTTCTCCTCTTCTTTAAGCTTTGATGTATCAACCCGAGTTGGGAATGAACTCGGTGTTGGTAAGCCACAGAAGGCTAAACTTTCAACCATAGTCGGTTTATCATCCAGCTTTGTTGTGGGATTTCTTGCTCTGGCATTTTCTGTTATGGTTAGGAACATATGGGCAAGTATGTTTACTCAAGATACTGAAATAATTGCTTTAACACCAAGGGTTTTGCCATTAATCGGACTGTGCGAACTCGGGAATTGCCCCTAGACAACAGAATGACCAAATATATATTATTAATTATATTTAAATAGTGTAATGATATAAATATTTTTAATTTTTTTTAAAAAAAACTTAAATTGTAATTTAATAGAATTTTTAACGAAAGGACCAATGTCATAATTTTTTTATAGTTTGGAGACCAATCCCATTAAAAAAATAATTTGGAGACCAATGTCACCAAAAGTCTATAGTTTGAGGACTATTTATACCAATTTGCCTTATATTTAAATAGTGTAATGACATAAATACCCATGATTTTTTTTAACTTAACGGTGATTTAACGAAATTTTTAACGGAATGACCAATGTCACAATTTTTTATAGTTTAGAGACCAATCCCACAAAAAAAATAATTTGGGGACCAATGTCACCAAACCTCTATAGTTTGGAGACTATTTATACCAATTTGTCAAATAAAAATAAAAGTATATACGATTATTATAAACAACCAATAATATTGTCGATTTCAACGCTCCTATTTAATAATATCTAAGAGATCTCTTAGGCGGACTTCGGAATACAATACACCCTACATCAGTAGCATCGTTTTATAAACAACCCAATAATATTATCTACTTTGACTCACTTTATGTAGATCTCTCGAGTTTAAATCACATTATTGAATAAATAATTCGGATTTTCTAGTTTTGGGATTTTCTTAGATTTCAAATTACAAAAAAAAAAAAAAATATATATATATATTATTATTTTAGGGAATTAACATATTTATGTCGTAACGTAAGATCCTTTTCTACGTATTCGGTGCTCACGTGCTGTGCACGTGCACTAATGCACACACAAACCACTCTTCGAAGCAAACCCTTTAGAACTTCCAATGCAATCGACAAACCCTATCCCAACTTTTTCCCCTTTTTATTGTATCGGAGCCATCGAAACCCTAATCTCTCGCATCGATTTTGCCTTAGTTTCGGGAATTTCCTCATGAAATTTAACGGATTCTATCGTTCTCGGACAAATTTGATCCTGAAGTCCACTTTATTTTGATGATTTCTTCTAGAAGCAAACTCTAGGGTTTCTGTTTTTTCAATTACCGACGCATCCATGGAGAGCTCTGTGGTGGAGTCGGATCTCGGAGCTCCACCGGAGTCATGGGAGGTTGCTGACTTAGATGCCAGCGTGCGACGCCTCATGCTTTCCGCATCGAAAAAGGAATCGAATAATTCTTCGTCTTCTACTAATAACAATCAATCAGAGGTCGCTGATGCTGCGGAATCAACTGTGGCTTTGGGGAGCTTGGGTGTCGGTTCTTCGGATGATTTGATTAATTCCGTGGATCAGTTTCTTCGGGAGGCTTTGCAAAACCCTCGTGAACGGCTTTCAGGTGAGCTCTTTTTTTCTTTTTTTTCTTTTTTTTTCTCTCTTTATTATTAGATTTCTTGTTCTGAATTTGAATCAGTTATTTCTTGTTTTTGTGGCTGTGTTTTGTTGCGGACACATATGCCTTTTGCTCCTGTCTATAGCTTCCACTAATATATGGTAATCATATCTGAAATTCTAGAGGTTTCATTACTTTTATCTTTGTTTTCCTCATTATGATTGATAGAACAAATAGCGGTGGTTAACTTTTTCTTATTTGAATTGATGAAGGAAATAGAGTAAGTAGTACTCTTTACATTTAATTCTAAGTAAATTAAGGGAAACTACAGAAGAGTGAAATTTAACTAAGTAGTGTTTCTATTTTGGGTTTAAGAAAATATAGTTCATCTTGCCTCTCATATCTAATGGAAGAAAAGTAAGGATGGTTTAGGTAATTTCTACTTTCATCCTTTCTGCTGTTCTCTGTCATAGGAAGTTAAGTAAGTCCTATTGTGCTTACTAAGAAACTTGAGATTTTTAGGGTTGGTGCTGTTAATTTTTGAAGTTAAGAGAATTGTTTATTGAGTTGGACCATACATCGGAGGATAGGCTAAACTTTTGCAAGTTAACACTAACCAACCTGAAAAAATTTGTGTTAGAGTAAGCTACAGAGTAAGCATTTTGATGGGTAGTGAGGAGGAAAGCTAATTACGAATAAGTTGTTATTGACACATTAAATTTGTAAAAGTTTCCGAGGGCTTCCTCGGAAGGTTTATGTTCTTTGATGTGTTTAGTTCCTGTCATTTGATTATTTTTTCTATAATGATTGGTCTATTACTTCTGCATTGATGTTTAGAAGGGAATTTTAAGGATATGTTTATCTTGTACTGTTGTTTGCTTCTTGCTTTATTAAGGACAACATCTTGACATCAAAATGGTAAGAAGAATGAAAAAGGTGACAAAATTATGTGACTTGAGCTGTGGTAGACCTTTGAAGTGATTGTTCTCTGGTTATTTTAGCAAGGTCATCTTGTTTTAATACCATGGGAAGTCTCACTTTTGAAGGTTGATTATTTTTCGAGGTAATATATTTATCTGATTTTACTTTCTGGTCCACAAATAAGAATAAGATTTTTTTTTTTTTTAATTTTTTTTAAATTTTTTTTAAACTAATATAGTTTTTTAAGAAACTTCAAATTTGAACATTTATTATGCACTTAGAAATGGGATATCTCTTTGTTGATATCATCACTTGCACCAAAGCAAGAAGCTAGTTTGAGCTGCATTGTTCGCTTGTAATTTATGTAAAGTATGTCTTCTTTCTTATATGTATGGAGTTGAATTGTTCTAGCCTTGTATTTGGTAAAAACTTACAATTGTACACCTGTTGTCGAAAGCTACCTCTGAACTGAGTTGTGATTTAGTATAACTTCTATGATTTCTATTCAGCTTTCAAATTTGTGTGATGAAATTTGTTTTGTTTCCCATGTCAAGCGGAATATGGTTGATGTAGGATGGATTATATTTAATGAAAACCAATTATGCTTGTTGAAGGTGTTAATGTTTAATTCATTGTGGTAGATTGGAGCTGATAGACTTAAATGCTACATATAATTTCTAGTAATCTTTGGTTTTGTCTTAGTTCTTCGAATGGAGCAGGATGTTGAGAAGTTCATACGTGATCCTACTAGACAGCAAATGGAATTTCAACAGCTGCCTACTTCCTATTTACGATTAGCTGCACATCGTGTAGCGCAACACTATTCCTTGCAATCCATGGTTTTACTGGACAATAGTTTACCTGATGGATCCGGTTCTAGAATTATTGTGCGGAAGACTTCTGAATGCAGGATGCCTTTGATTCGTCTCGCTGACATTCCAGTAAATTTGCCCTCGGAGGGTGGTGGTGTTGTTAAGGTTGCAATTAAACAGAGGCCTCAAAAAGGGTCAAATATTGCAAGCGGTTCAAATTCACATTTGTCAAAAGCTAATAGTTTGAAGAGTGTGGAGGAACGGAAAGAAGAATATAACAGGGCACGGGCACGGATATTTAATTCTAATAGCTTTAATGGGGGCGTATCTGCTAGACCAGAAAGTGAATCCAGGACTCATGAAGGCTTTCAGCATGTTTCACGGGGGACATTGAAGACGGAGGAGAAACCCGCTCCTGTTGTGGGGCCTGATTTAAATGGTGGTAGGGGTTCGATTGATTCTGCTAGTGGTAGATCAGCTAGATCTAGGACAGAGAGGGAGCCAGTTGGTAGGGCTAAAACTACTAGTAGGGTTGCTATCTTCCGGGATCGTGAAATTGATCGCAAGGATCCTGACTATGATAGGAGTTATGATAGGTAAATTATCCATCTATTCTGTATCTCTTAAATCTTGCATTTTATAGATTTCATGATTGCAACTTTGGTCCTTCAGAATGTGGTTCAATTCTTGAGAGTGCTTCTCTTTGTTCTTTAGATAAAGTTTGTATTACCCTCTGATTGAAACTTGTTCTTTTGTAATGTTATTGTTCTTTCTCTGGTGGGTAGTGATGGTGAAAATTTGTTCAACTGACTGTTCTAAGGTTGTCTGTATGATTTACTGAAAAAGATTGAAGTTGCGGAGTTATGGGCGTTGTCTGCTTGATATGCTTCACTAAATACTATTGTGTTCACAAGTCCACTTCAATTACATCTTGGTTCTGCAAAACTGGTTTACATTTTTTTGATTTTAACTTTGCTCATCCAATTTTGACATAATTATATTGAATAGGAATACTGCGGATATCTTTTGTGGTAACAAGAGATTTTCATTTCCCAGTCTCTAATCTGTCCATTGTAATCATTTTTGTGTTTCTATCAGATACATGCAAAGATTTGATCCTGGGTTTGGATTTAATGGAGGGGCATATACTATTCAGCCTATGTATGCACCTACAATTAACTACAATACTGAGTTTCCGCAACTTGGGTCAGCTCATAGGCCTCCAATGTCCACTGAACACCAGCCTCGACCACTTCCTCAGCACCTACCTGGGCCTTGGACAGCACCATCTACTCCTGTTGGAATGGGTTATGGTCCTCCAGACACAATGTTGGCTCCATTCAACCATGGTCATGTTGGTGCTCACTCAAATTCAGCTCTATACTTACATTCCCCTCAGTATCCTTGTCAGCGCCCTGGAGTGCCATTTATCCATCCACATGAACAGATTCATCAGTCCTTTAATCAGGTATTACAGACATCATCAGCATTCTGGAATTTTTTTGCTGTCTACTTATTCTTTCATTAATCTTTTTCATCTATTTTTACTCCAAAAAGGAGTTAGGATGCTCAGTCTTCTCCTAATGCATCTTTCTTCTAAATTGCTAAATCTAATGTTTTTTAAAACTAATAGTTGAGCAATTGTGTTGTGAACCTATTCATAGCCATTTTTATCTAGATTATAGTTTGGTGTATCTGAATTATTCAACTTTCCTCATAAGGATGATTCTTGCTTGGCATTTCTCTGGTTGGGCATTATATATTTGCTCTTTATTAGTTGTTAGAGCGCACATATTTTACCGGAAGGGTGTAATATGTAGGTCTTTGGTTTGTGAAACATTTGCTCACAAATAAAATTTGTTATTTGACTTGTAATAATAACAAATATAACAGTGATACATCTTTCAAATTGATATTTATATGTTGAAGCTGTTTTTTGTGCTCAAACTCCCCTTTGTCACTGCACTATGCCCTCTTGCCGATTGCTTCATTAGGAGGAGGTTAATTTTGACAAATTTAACTGGAAAGCTCTTTCTTCTCTTTTTCTGATTATTTCATTTTTATATATGTACTTGTTCCTTGGTTTTGGTTTTGGTTTTTGCAATTGGATGAGACAAAGCATGTACAAATTGATAGGATGGTCTAGAAGGACCTAAGAAAAAGGATGGAACATGGTTCCACATGCAGAGGTCGCAGATGCCATTGTAATACACTAAATCTCAGGTAACCAAAAGCTTACCGTGGTTCCAAAGAAACCATCAATGCAGAGAAATAGGGGAGTCCTTGGACTGTCACAAGAACTGGAAGTACAGACAACCAAAAACACTCCACCATTAAAACACACGCCTAAAAATCTCAAGGCACCTAGGATAAGAGAACCGAGGGCCTGACAATAAAGCAATGAACTCCCTAATCTTATTCAGAAGGTCCACATTTGAATGTTTGATGTGAAATTTAGTGGGTACTTTGTGTTGGGAGTTATAAAATATTTTAAATTAGTTTGTATTTAATGATATAATTTAACTATAAAGAAATCAATAAACTATATTAGATGTGCAAGTTTAGGCCCTATAGGTGGGGGTGCTAGAAACATTGGAGTGATGTGATTGAAGTTCTGGGGTAAAATATATTTAAGAAATATGTTTGAAAAATTCAATAAAAAAGAAAAAGAAACTGCAAATGGGTACCATTCCCCTTTTTATGCATAAATTTATGGTTCACTTACATGTTCTTTGTCATGCTTAGCTCTCTTCTGTGGCTTACATTGTAAATATCCTCCAACAGCCAAAAGAGATATGCGAATCTGAACACAACAAAATGTGCTAATGTTTGCTGCTGAGGATATTGTTCTGTTACCTATGTTGCTTTGATGAAGAGCCTCTGTTCTTTATGTATATTACCTTTAGTTGTATTCAACTCTGATTCACGTGATAATCTTATTGTCTCTTTATAGTCTCACCAACAACAACCTGATGCTACTTTTGGATTAGCCCGGCCCCGTTAAGGGGCGTGGGCCATGCCTGCCCCTTGTCAGAATTTCTGGAGTCTGGATCACGAGGAAGCTACTTCAGCAGCAACTTTTATTTTGGCTGGCAAGGGTGCAGGCATAAGCAACCGAGGCTGATGGATTGGGTGGATGGAGCCTTCTTGTTAGTTCTTTCACCTAATCTAAGCCAAAGTCTCGGTTTTTTGGAGCTTCTTTCCTGATAGGTGAAGTTCTTTGGTCATGGAACATGTGTTGATTGATGAGCTTGCAGAGCCCTACTTTGACATTAACAACGATGATGATGATAATGATATGAAAATAGGGCAAGAACATCTAAGCTGTCAATATGTGCTTATTGTCCAGTGAAAGGTATTATTAAAGTCTCCTTTTCAATAACCAATCTTCGTATCCATTTTATTTTCTGGGAGTTTAATATTTACTCTGGTTCTTCTGGTCGTTATCTTACAGCACCAGCATAAATCCCGGATGGAGGGGGTATGTCTAAAGGAGTGGTTTAAGATGAGATAGCCAGCCACTAGGTGGTTGGAAAGCATTTTTGGTGCTGGATGTGCAGCTCTGATCATATTTATATTGCAAAAGGACGTAGTAGTGAAGAGTATAGAGGTCATATATGCTTGTACAAATGTTTCTAAACTCCTTACCTTTTTTGGCTGGTAGAAGGGTACTTCAATGCAATGGATGTCTGACAATAGTTCTTGAACCTGAGGTTGTAGTAGTTTTTTGTGTTCTCTGGACACAGATAGAAATTCCAGAGTGGGTGAAAACGTGGACCTGTCAGCTAAGAAATGAAACCACTTAATTGCATTCACTTGGGTCTACTTCAGTAGTGCGTATGTTAAGCATGAAGTGCCTTTCTTCATTCAATAATGGTAACAAGCAGTAATTAAACTTGTTTCATGGTAGGTTAGGATGTTTGTTTTATGCCCAACTAAAGCTTTTGTGGGTTTCTGTTAATTGACAATAGAGGTGTTTGGATTCATAGGTACCTGATTTAATCACTAAGTTGCTAAGCAGAGTAGTGAAGGGTATGGTACCTGATTATATTGGAGGGAAGATCCACAAAAATGAATCCCTTCGAATGTTTGAGAACTCTTTTTTGTTTGTCATTTAAATTCCTTTCCCAGCAGATGATGATGATTGTGCATTTGACGTTCAGAAACCTTAGTAATTGATAAATTTAAGAGTCTTGACTCCCGAAGCCCCTTCAACCTTTTGCGCACGTAATAACACACGATATACACATTTTATGCATGTACAAAAACAAGTTTCAAAGAACTGTTCCATAAAAAAAGATCAATTTCATTTAAATTCGGTTGAAGCTAGAGCTAAAAGACAAAATTTAACTCTTACCAGAAATCCGCCAGAACTGGTTGAAACTTCCTGGATGTAAGTCCCTCCCATTGTTCATCGACAGCAACTTAAAATATGGGAAAACAAATTTGTCATGATGTTTTTTCAACCATAATTTATTCCAAATGCTTATGTCATATTGGTGTGTTTCTGCAGATGGAAGTTCTTAACTTTTCCACTCCAAGGTGCTGCAAATAAGGCGTGACCATAGATAGCCTCCCAAAAAGCGTGAATAAAGAAAGAGTCAATTAATGAGAAAGCCTCAATTAAGGTACATATATTGATTACGAGCAAGAACTTCATTACCTTTCTTCATATTTATATCATGAACTTAAAAAGAACCTCTACCATTCATCTGTCTCCCGTGCTTTATTTGCTACCAGAACTTTGCAGCATTGTCTTTCTCTTCACACACTGGTATTATATGCAACAAATTACATTTGGGTGGTGGTGGTTGTTTTTTTTTTCTCTCTCTGGATTGTCTAAATTTTACCCAAATGCAAGTCCCACGTGTGATATCAGTCTGCAGCTTGAAGGTTTTGGAGAGTGAAATAAGGTTATGCTTTTTGTTTCTTTTGACAAACTAATTAAAGTTTTATAGCTATGACATATGCCTCTTGCATGAAAAAGTTAACAAACTTGGCTTTACAGATAAGGAGAATGTTGTTCCTGGTGATGTTCTTCTTCTACTGTAATCATCCTACTATAGACTATAAATACAGGGTTGTGTGAAAAAAAAAAAAAAAAAAAGAAAAATCAATTGAAGCAGAGCTTTGTCCTCCTTTCAACCAGAGTAATGTCAGCTGTCTCTCTTTTTCATCCTATAGTATATTAGCTGCGCTAATCAGTTCTCTTTCTTCTAATAATTTTCTATATATTTAAAATTTTGATCAATCTGAATACTATTATGTGTGGCAGTTCAGAATGGAGAAACAAAATGCTCAGCTGTACTGGGAAAATTACCGCATCATGCTGGAGAATGAGAAGCTGAGGAAGAAGGCGATTGAGCTCAATGAGGAGAACAAGGCTTTGATGGCTCAGTTGAAGATGAGGATTGCTACAGGAGAGGTAATTCCTATGCCACCTGACACACGAGGCTCAGGTTCCACTGCAGATCAGATGAAATGCAGAAATACAGGAGACAAAAATGTTTGAAAAGCTCTCCTCCATTCATTATTATTGGCTTTTCCAGATTCCTTGTATGTTTTTCCATTTCATTTTGTGCAATATAGAATTGATTACAGCAATATCTTTCTTCCTCTCCTCTCCTCCCCTGTTCCTAAACACAAAAAGAAAAGGATTTCCTAAAATATGTCTACTTATCAACGTTTAGCTGCTTGTCAATGCTTGAGAATGTTTGGTAAAAAGCCTTGAAGTGCTGGTAAGCAATGTCCACATCGTCCTTTCCACAGATCTCTCTAACACTGCAATTAAACGGACAAGAGGGAAAAAAAGAAAAAAAAAAAAAAAGGGAATTAACAAGCTAATTCAAAAACAAATTCACCAAAAGGAATCACATAATGGAATTTAATCATGTGGAATTGTTGATAGAACAGCTAAATTATGTCGGCCTGTTGAGGAGGTGTTGAAATGATCCTATCCCATAAGAGCAAATAGCTAATAACTCCATTAAATTAAGTTTCAGCCATCAAACAGTTCAAAGTGACACCTTATAACTTCTATTTGTGATTTAGACTTCTCAAACTTTATTGCTGTTTGCAGCCATGCTCCTGCTATATTAGGACTTATTATATGAGAATAATGAATGCACAGCAAGAGTCCAGTCAATAATAGTAAGCACCTGTGCATGGATAACTGAGCAATGCCACAATCAACCGTACGAATTCCAACTCCTGAAGCAAGTATGGGACCTATGGTGGATCCACATCCCATATCATTTCTCACCACAAAATCCTGTGCAAATTGGAGAGCAAGAACTTTAGAACTTTATCATGTGCACAAGACTTTGAAATTCCAAAACAAAGCATCAAATCGATCACTAACTGGACATCAACTGTTTCTTAGGTGGAAGAAAACTTGGTTTTAAGATTGCAAAAACTAACTTAGGGTTTTTCACCGCTTTTCAAAGGGTGAGGCAATTTTCCACAGAGAGACAGCAGTGGAGAAATATGGGCTAAACAAACAGAAGGTGTATGGAGATCAAACTAGAAACCATTTATTCCCATTCCGAAGAAAAGAATGTCTCAAATTGGATTTCTTTTCTTTCTTTTTTCTTTTTTTGTTTGTTTGTTTGTTGTTGTTGCAAGAAAAGGAAAAGGATAAAAGTCTTTTAACATATTCAGATCAATGTAAATCCAATATATTTTCTTTCATTATTTCTTTGAAGTTTACAGACCAATAATCTAGAGGATCAAGTCAGGTATAAAAACAAGGAAAAAAATGTACGTGGTTTTCCTAGGATGCGTTCAACTAGAAATGATGCAATATATGAATCTTAATTTCTCATCTACTCATGTTTTCACGTGAATTTCCTGCTAATGTGACAAAATAATGCACTGCAGATGTCCAAGACTGCAGGTCATCTATTGGAGGCTTTAAAAGATAATCAACTTTGCATCAATTGAAAGAGGATAAACACATATGGACATAAGTACTTCATACATCTGACTCTAACTAACATGGAATACAATTTAAGAGGATCCTCACTAAAAAATTCTTTTGTAAAGTATGACAAAAACAAAAGAGAAAAAGAACCAAATCAGGAATTTCTTATCCCTTAGTATATTTTCCTTCTAGAAAGATTGACTGACTTCACCTGAGTTGGAAGATTACTAAGTCTTGCAACTTCTTTGAAAAGAAATGATGTGACTCCACTTGTAGCATACCGTTGGTTTGCATTATGCTTGATGACTAGCCCCTTTTGCAATTCTGGACGATGGTGCTCTTCATGTTTCTCCTTGAAATTTGGATGAACTCCATGAGCCATGTCAGCAGATACTACACAAAATTACAGATGAAACTTCGTGGTATAAAATTAATTATAAAATTAAGAATAAAAAAAAGCAGAGAAATTGATTGCAAAATCTATCTGTATCCTTTATTATTCGTCATGTTAAATACAATTACATGAAGGATAAATTTGGAGTCCCCATGCATAGTTATACCATTCATCTAATATCCCTAGTATTTTCAAGAACTCAAAATCTAGGAAAATAAATTTGTTCAGAATTTCATGCATCAAAGCAAATAAATTAGATGCTTAGTCCTAGTGATTTACATAGGAATTTATATAAGCATGTACAAAAATGCAAATCAGTCAAAAAGTTAGTGACTCAGATTAACAGGTAGAGATGGAGAGCTGAATGTTTGAATATTATACCAATTCTGAGAACACACAAGCAGTCAAGGAAAGATATTCTCTGACATAATTATTAGATTCTACTTTAATAGCACATGCGAAAAGTGGATCCATGAAAATATAGTCAAGAGATTTTAATCTAAACAGAATAAGTAAAATCATACTATAATAAATATAATTCAAAACAACATCGAGGTATTCAACAAAATCCAAACTTACCCAAAAATGAATTGCGAATTGCACGTGCAAAAATATTTTCCCTAACAGAATGATGAACTAAGCAGTCAGTTATCCGTCTCATGGCCTCAAACATAGTTGGTGCACCAGCTCCTTGGTATGAATTTGAACCAACCTGTAGTACACATTTTAATAATCATTCTAGAATTAATTTTAGATCATTTATACAATTTGATTAAAAATCTAAATCAAATGGGGTGTGACACGTCATGCTTAAGCATTCAATCTGAATATACCATTTAAGAGGACAATCAAGAATTGCTACAGGGATCTGCCCTTCAAAATGTTCATTATTCTCTATTAATTTGGCTGTAGTAGATATGAGCATGGAGTTCAGCCTTCCATGTACTTCTACAAAATAATGTTTGATGTTAAATGTTTAAAACATACCAATTATGACAGTACAGCAGAAAATCTTGAGTGTATATCTAGGACTATAGCCTACAAAATAGTCAGCTTTTCATTAAAAAGGGTGAGCAAATCTCGTGTCAGTTAACGTGAGGCTCGGGAACATATGTTTCATAAATCTTTTTCAGACGAAGCGAATATTTCGTGAGCTTTGCATGAGCACTTCTAGAAAATACTACTTATGTTAAAAGCTTAGATACATTTTTTAACATTACACATCAGCTATCAGAGGGCAGCATATTCTTGCGTTTGTAAATCTAGAGGAACCATAGCATGCATATATTCAGGTTTTCACTTAAACAGGTGCGCAAATCTCATGTTAGTTAACATGAGACTCGAGAACATATACCATCCATAAATCTTTTTCAGGGGGAGCACGTATCTTGTGAGCTCTGCAGAGCATAGAGCAGACACAGATAACATATGGTGCCATAAAAGAGGTCTGCAACCTGTATTTCTGTTATACTGCTGATGAGAGATAGTGCCAAATAACCATATAGTTGAAAGAAGCAATATTTTGTATGGAGGTTAGGTAAAAGAATATAAAAACTAACCTCTTCATTATCAAAAAGAGCAACCATTCGAACTGCATGCTCATTGGACAGATCTTCAGGTGATGCAGAGGAATCAATTAGAGCTCGGAGTGCACAAAAGCTTGAAGCAAGGTTGTCCAATCTTCCAGAAAATATGAATTCATTGTTTGCACCTCCAAGGCAGCTAGGTTGAGTGTCACAAACATTCAATTCAATACTTGCAATGTCATCAATTCTACACCCAAGCTCATCTGACAAAATCTGAAAAGAGAAAGAAAGCAAAAAGTGGTCACTCACTTATTAGAACTAAAACTTTGATCATCCCTAAGCACCATGCAGCTCTGAAAAATGAGATTATTGTCTAATTCAGGAAATAATTGTTAACAGTTTTTTGAATCCAGGAGCTAAAAAGATCATTACAATGCTGATGAGAAGAAAGCAGGATCAACAAATGTCAACAAGTATATATGCCTTACAATTACAAGAGAGGCAAAAGTTTTGTTGTGTCATAATCGCTACAAGTAAACATAAATCTATGAATATAACTGAGATAATTCATGAACTATTTGGTCATTGTCCCTAACCAAGTTTAGTTTAAGCAGATGAAATTGATAATCCGATGTTCAATCTTACAGAGGACCTCACAATGCACCTTTGTTAATATCTTAAATTGTTGATGATAGTGAGGAAGCATTTATCCATGAAGATATCAGATTTATATGATATAAATAAATTTTAACCACATCACTCAGCAGTGCTTATCAACTTTTTGAACACCTCATTATGTAAGCAACATTTCTAGATATTTAAATGGTTGATATCAATTCTAAATGGCAATGGCAGGAGGAGCCAATAAAATAATTTGCATGTCAACTTGTCTATGAATAGGTCCTTCAGGTTGTTCAAAGTTCAACGCATCTATTATTTTGGGCTAGAAAATCATTATAGAATTCCAAGACTGAAACTGCAGAACAAATTTTGTTGATTCTAGGGCAAGTATGCTTTAGATTCAAGCTATAATCTTGTGTTTCTGCGCATAGGAAGTTTTGAGGGATGTAGGAAATCAGTATGAATCTTATTCTTTAGCCAAAATTTTGGACCACTCAAAGTCTGTTTCTTTAGTTCATCTAGTAGATTGATTTGAATTAAACATATTGAGATAACTTGTATACTACCAACTGGTAATGAAGTTATCCTGATGAATTGTTTATCCCCCAGTATAAATTCTTTTTGCTCTTAGAATTAAAATTCATTATAAATGCATCAAATTTCCGTGGAATCTCAAACCTAATGAGTAAGAGCCCAACGTTAAAAAATAAAAAATCAATATATGAAATCAATGATATATTCATTGCAAAAGGTTAATCCAGGATGATAACTCAGTCTTCTGTCACTGCTACAAGAATAGAGGGAAATATGAGGAATGGAAATGGGAATCACTTCTGTAATCCATCAGCATAAATTGATTTCTTTCCAGAAGGAGCCACCAAAGGCATGTTGTACATTCTGAAGTAAATTTCATGTAGCAGTTAAAATGAACCTTGTCATTAAGTGCATATTTCCTTATGCAGTAGCTCAAGATATAGTCAACATTTGAACATTTGGTTTCCCCTTTGCCAGGGAGCCTAGAAAGTTTAAGATGAATATGCTCATAGAATTCTAAATCTTACATAAACTATTTTAGTTCAGCCTATAGATTGGTTACCTGCATGAGCAGCGAATGGTGAGAGGCTTGAGTAGATGATTTATTATTTTTATCTTTGTTCTCGCTAGATGCATTTTCCATCTTTGTTGCCAATAATGGGATCAGATGAGTCTCAAGGTTTGGCTTAAATCCATCCTGGTTCACTGTGCTAATCCACCATTTGCAATCCAGAAACACAAAAAGAAAACTATGAGCAAATCCTTCTTTAGAACTAAACATGATCAAACATCATGGGAATAAATTCACCAGAAAAAATGCTCAACAGTTCAATATGATAAAAAAAAAATAAAAATTAGATGTATGCTATTGTGATAATCAATAGCTAAATCTAAAAGCATTGTAGACTCTCAAACTTCAAAGCATCATAAAAGAAAATGATACAGCAGAAAAAAATGTAATTAACCCCATGAGAAAGTGACATACTTTTCTTGGGAAGATAATAACTAATTAGCAAATGGTGTGATATGCCATAAAGGAGCCTGGAAGAGAAAAAATAGTCTAGAAAGGCTCAGTTTCTGTGGGGAGACATACAGACACCATACGAAAAAGAGGGATTTCAAATTCTTTTAACTGCAAGATCAAAAGAATAGATCAAACTTGGATCACTCTATTACTGAAACTCAAAGCATAACCCAAGGCTGTGAACTCAAAAAATGAAAATTAATGTTTAGAATGAAGAATCTCTTTCCAGATCAATGGACATTAACAAGATCTATCAAGTCACTGTATATTTTACTCCAACAAGCACATATATCTTTCCTAGCTGACTATCTTTAACATGTGACTGATGGCAATTTTTATTAAGACTTATCAGATTACTTAGTAAAGAAACAAACAAGGATGCCTTAAAACTATAGTGCTGAATTAAACATTAAAAGTCTCATTTGATTCTTGTTTCTTTCTTAAAAAAATATGTTAAAGGGAAATTTTAGCTGAAAGCATTTGAATTCTCATCCTTTCCATATATACACAGGTGGAAATCAAAAAGACAATTACATGCATGCTCAATATGCACAAGATGTCTCCTAATATCCAGAAATCAGAGTCTATCATTTCATCTTTTCCTTTGAATTTTGACAGGGCTTAATTTTCTAAATGTGAATGTAGAATTCATGTATTCTGAAGAATTTCAAATTGAAACAATAATGTATGGGAAACAATTCAAAGTTTTAATTGGCAAGATACAAATCTATTGTTTCAGTTATCTTCAATTTATGTTCTTCTTAACAACTTAGTCATTCCTGGATTAGTTCCCTTTTCTTTATGATTTACCTGTGGTCAGGATGAATCTGATTGTGATTGTACAAGATGATTTTTTGTTTTTCAAACCCCATACATGTACATAGGAAAATTTTATTTATACCATCAGATTTAAGTGACAAGTTAAAACGTCATTTTAATTTTGTATAGAAATACATTTTGGAAGGCATTTGTCAGAGTCAATCATGAATGACAAAACTATTCAATTAATAGACAACACCATAGAGCAAGTTCAGTTTCAAATCACATGTAAGGAAAATATGTAAAGGCAGTTTTACCCCTGCTGACCGGGGTCAAGTTGACATTGGCAAAATCAAAATCAGAATGAAAAATCTTTTAACATCTCAGAAGAGAACAACAAACCGGTCAAGGTGAATTGCCAATGTAGGTACTCGCATCAGAGGCCTTCTTATTTTGACAAGCTTCTGCGAAAAGCAACCATCATCAGCTTTTAAAATAACCCTCCCAGCAACGCTTAAATCCCTATCAAACCAAGTGTGCCATAGACCACCACCATAAGTCTGCACATTGACCATAAGATAACCAGATTTGCATGAAGCAGACTTTGGCTTCAGTTTAAGACATGGACTATCAGTATGTGCAGCAATTATATGAAAACCATCTCCAACAGAAAACCTGAAAAGTAATACACAGTTTATGAAAAAATAGGGCACCAGAGAACAGAGAGTGAACTAAAATTTCCATATCAAATTCGTATTCAAATATTAGAAGTAAAAAGTGGATCAGAAAGAAAAGGAGACTAACAAATTGGCTGATGAGCTTAAAGAATCTAAGAACGATATGCAGCGGGAGAGGCTTCCTAAAATAAGAACTGATTCATGCATTATGACTGTGTCATATGAAAATACTATCAGTTTCTTACAATTCACTTTAATACAAACCTTCCTTGGCCTATGTATGCATCAAATCACTGTAATCTCAATTGACACAAGGCATGTTATTTGTTTACCCTATATAAGTAGATGACATGCTGAAATTGTAAGAATTATTTACTCACTTATGCCCAATGGCAAATGCAACCAAAGAGGACATGTTCCTTGTAAATAAGTAGCGTCCACCAGGCTTCAAATCCCATTCATCATTCTCGCTTAACAAATGAAATCCAGCAGCAATTAGTTGCCGCTTTGCTTCAGCTGTTCAAAAAGAGTAAATTACAACAGTTATAAAGGTACTTCGGTGAAATAGAATGGCCGAATCAAAACTTTGAATTCTCTTCCTTTCACAAGGTCGGGCAGATAAAGAACTGGTCTAGCCAAATAATTCAAATGCTCTGACTCTATCAAAAGAATTTGTATGTCAGACTGATCTAATGGGCTTATTAATCATGTTACTTTCATCTCCATGGTTTTTTTTTTTTTTTTTTTCCCCACAACAAAATCAATTCTTTTTCATCAACCAGTAGGTAAAGGTAACACGTTTATCAAAATAAAAGAGCACGAACTTCAAGTCGATCTTTTTTTTTTTTTTGATAACCGGGAAACCCCCCCCCGCTTCCCCTTTGGTGCGCCTCCGGTTAAACCCCCCCCCAAACCAACACTTTACTCACAACACACCCCTCAAAACAACACCCCAGTTAACCACCCTTCTTAAAAAGAACGCAAAGAAGGGGGCGGGAAACCCGGGCCCCTCCGGTCCCCTGGTTTCCCTTGGCACTTCTTTCCTAAGTGATCTTTTTTGCCTTCATGTCATGTGGCTTTTGAAGAGGATGCTGACTGACAAGTCTTCAAAAACATCCTAAGAACTCGAAACCTACCACTTCCAGTACCAACTAAAATGCAATACGATCACTCAACGACTCAGATTATCTGCACTACTGCTTCTATCCCGGGGCCGTGCATAACAAAAGAACTAGGCTTGTCGCAATTCGCAAATACTACGGCATTTGAAAAAAGAAGATAAAGAAACATACCGGTAGCATGAAATTGAGTCCAGGACTCATTAAGATAATCCAACAAATCACCAACTATGGAACTTCCCGCTTCTCCACTGGAATTACTCTGCATTCCGAGTCCACAAATCTTTAGTAATGGAGAAAATGGTACAAAATCCGCAAGAATACATTTACATGTCCTGTGTGTGCTGACTGTATCACGTCTACAAGGAGGAAAGAAGTTACCTCGGGAAAGGAATCTCCGGAGCTGGAACAGAGAGGTGCAGCGATGGAAAGTCGCCCGAAGCTAGCATTCGAAATACCAGTTTTGACAGCAGAGAACATTGGTGAAAACTTCAGCGATTTTGATAGGATAATCGGAGGTTTGATGAATGTAGAAGGCTGTACGATTTGGAATCGAGCTATTCCGGCGGCTGCCATGGCGGAAGGAAGCTGAACCCAACGCCGACTCCGGCGAGTTATCTCTGTTTATCTGTTGCCTACAGCACAACGTCTCGATGTAGAGAGTGGATGAAATGAATAGAACCCGGGTCGGGTTTTATTTAGACCGGGTAAAAATAAATACCTTTTTTTTTTTAATATTTATTTTCTAAAAATGATGCCTTAGTCGACAAGGATAGTTTTTTTTTTTTTTTTCTTATTTTCTTATTTTTCTTTTTATTTTTTATTATTTTTTATTTCTAGGAGTTTGGGGTCTCTCTTCTCAGAATCCTTTTTCTGCTAGAAACTTGACTCCCAAGCTCCCCAAATCTCCTGAAAAAGCAGAAGAAAAACCCTAATTGATTCATCAAGTATACAAGCAAAAAGAATCAGTAGATCTCCGATCTATGGCGCAGGAATTCAACGCTCCGCCGGTAATATTCCCTTCTGGAGGGAATCCTGGTCCAGGAGTGGGCCCCGGCATACAACAACGTCGTCCCACGGCACCATTCCAACCTCCTAGGTCCTCCAACGCAAGCATTCCTTTCATGTCTTTTGACGTAGGTTCCGCTGCCGCTTCAACTTCTTTCTCTGCTCCCCAATATGCCTCTTCGACCATCGGCGGCGGTGGAGGGTTTGGATTTGAAGATGAGCTTCCGCTACTGGAAGAACTCGGTATCAATACTAAGCAAATTTACCAGAAAACGATATCTATTCTCAATCCGTTCCGCGTGAAAGCGGATCTCCACGAGGATGCGGACCTTTCTGGTCCGTTTTTGTTTTTGATGGCATTCGGACTCTTCCAGTTGCTTGCTGGGAAGCTACATTTTGGGATTATTTTGGGTTGGGTTACCGTCGCGTCATTGTTTCTCTATGTGGTGTTTAATATGCTCGCAGGACGGAATGGCAATTTGGATTTATACAAGTGTGTCAGTCTTATTGGATACTGTTTGTTGCCGATCGTGTTATTGTCGGCGATCTCACTGTTTGTGCCCCAGGGTGGGATGGCAATTATGGTGATGTCTGGGCTCTTTGTTATATGGTCGACAAGAGTTTGCGCTAGGCTGCTGGTTGAGCTTGCTTCTTGTGGGGATGAGCACCGTGGATTGATTGCTTATGCATGTTTACTGATTTATGCACTCTTCTCTCTGTTAGTGATGTACTGAGTTTCTGAATTTTTTGTTTCATTTTTTTGTTACTCCTCAGAAACTTATGGTAAATTTTCAGTTGGCATATCAGTTTCTACTGTTACTTGTATGCATGTTTAGATTTTGTTTTGGTTTTCTATAGTGGAGGTTTCTAAGTGTCAATATGGTACTCGATGTTATTACAAAGGAACTTACAGATGATAACGATGAAAGAATAGTGAAGTATGCATTGTTTAGCGTGAACCACGGGGCATTTTGTCTTAGTACAAATATGTTATTTCTGTATTTGGGAAATTTCTCTAAAATTTTGTATTTGAGGAGTTTTTATAGCTCATAGAAAATTGATGTTGACATTACCACAAAAGAAATTTTGGATGAAATTATGACTTGGATTAAATGAAAGATTTATATTGTCATGTGTACTGCACAGATTTTCTCTTGGAGGAAAAAGACTTGCATCTTTCAGTTTCCTTTTCTTTCTCCTCCAATTAAATTATGCGTTATGAGTGGAGAGGGAGTTAGTCTTACAACTTTGTGATTGTGACTGGAACTATTTGAAATTCTGCAGCCTCCTAGTTAATAGCATCTAGAGACGGTAAGACATTCTCCGCCTGTTTTGCCTTATGAAGATACATTTGTTTTCTTGGAGAAAAATAGAGTTGCTGGTGTGTTTATATCAACTCTTCTGTATAAGGGATAGTTCATATGAATATGCAGAGTTTCCTCGGATCAATGATTTGCTTTCTGAGGTTTTTGAGTGAGATGGTTTCCATGCTTCTTTTTTTTTTTTTTTTTTTTTTTTGTGATTTAAACTACCAGAATGGATAAGAAAAATGAACCACTTGTTGTTTCTGCATGCAAAATTAAAAATAGGTAAATTGAAGAATTCAGATCTCCTAATACTGTCTGCAATATGTAGTGCATTGCTATAGATCTCTTTGATTCAGTAGAGTATTTTCTCAGTTTTGCTATGGTGTTAGTTTCTCACTACCAGTCTGCTTCTTTTATGGCAATTGGGCCTTTCCATGTTCAAACCTAGATTGGTTGTGCAGAGTTACTGAATTGGGTCCTGTCTTCTATCATAAACAGTTCAACATATTTGAGATGGTCTTGCACTGTACTCAGAACATGGGTGCCATATTTTCTGAGAGAGATGACATATTTGGAGGAATTGGCTAGATATGTTGGTTGCTGAATTTAGTTCTTGTTCCTTATATCTCCTCTGTTTATATTATTTAAATTAGTTAGATTTCTTCTCGATGTTTGGGTTCCTGCTTAGTCTTGGAGCAGCTTAGATCCTTTACGGATGTTATTTTGGTGGTGGATTTAAAGTAAGATGTGGATGATGTTTGAAGGTGCCTTGTAGAGCTGATATCTTACTAGGGCAAAATAGCAGTCCGAAATTCTTCCCTCAATTCTTTTCCAATTTATGCCATATAGTACTTTCTACCTTGTGTTTTTCACTCTTCAGTATAGGTCTTTCTGTTTTTCTTAAGAGTATTATCTATCTGCTTACACAGAAAAAGGTGTCTTGAGTAAGTTTTTCAGGCTGGTTGATGGGATGATAATTGTGGTGTTTTCTGACCACAAGCCATGTTGATGAGATATTATCTGTCGTGCTGTAATACCACTAATTTGTGGCTTCTTAAATTGTGCTGTGCAATTCTAGGGTGATAAAGTTTGAGAGTATGTGCTTTCCACTTCCTTCATTTTCTCTGTGTTGCCGCGCTTAATTTTGTTTGTCATATCAAGGTTTAATAGTCTTTAACTTGAGGTCATGTTTGATTAGCTTTGTCGTCAGCTGCAGAAACGTCATTATTTGCCCTTTTTTTCTTTTTTTTTTTTTTTGTTTTTTCCATGCTGGAATAGATCTTGATCTTATATGCAACAACTTGATATGGCAAACAAAATTAAGAATAAAAGCAAATAAGCATTATGGATAAGACCTTAGGCGAGTCAGGATATTCAAATCCGTCAGAAGTATGCTACCCAAAAGATGTGAGAATATCTGAACCTTACTCATGGAATGTTCAAAGATGTGATTGTGAAACATTCTCCGAAACGTGCCACAAAAAGATTATGTACCAAATGCGAATTGACGTAGTTTTTATAAAATTTTGGATATTTATGACCTTGACATTTGTTTCTTTTACTTAAAAAATATATATATATATATAAATAAAATTGATTGTGAATTAGGTTTCTATTGTTGAATGTTTATTAAAACAGTCTGTTTATAACACCTTTTAACATTTAGATACGAAATAAATCAAAAAAAAAAGGATATCGAAATAAATCAACCACAATAAGAACACATAATCGGCTCCGATTGAAGAGAACCACTTTCTGGTTTGCTCCAATTCCCGACCTGCGCGCGGTCCATTTTTTGTACTGCTCACTTACGATGGCGGGAAGACTTCATACTCTGAGCTTCAGCTCTCCGGCAACCGCAGCTCCATCTGCTGGCCCCCGCCATCGGAAAATTTCGCCGACAATTCGTTTTCATGTTCGTGGCAACTACAATTTCAGTATCCACAAAAGTTATGAGTCACGCTTCCGTTGGGGACTCCGCTCCATTTCTAACTCACCCATTAGAGCCGTTAATAAGTTCCCTCAGGTTTTTATTTCCTTTCTTTCGCTACATTTAAATGCTGAATGCTGTATTGCCGCAGCACAAGGAATCAATCTTTACTCCTTATTTCAGGGAGATGGTGGCGGCAGGCAACTTCCCCAGGTGAACACTGATAATTGGGCAAAACCATTTCTGAAATTCGCTTCGAACAATTTCTTGCCTTTAGGTGAGTTGACAAGCGAATTTCAGAAGAAATTAGTTGCCGTTATCTTGTTGAGCTAAATCTTGGATTAGGTTCATGGCGTGAACATGAGCTATATATTAGTATAACTGGATGATGATAGCTTGTATTGTTTTATCAACTGTGCAATTTGTTCTAATTAGTCATGAATTTGTCAGAGGTGGGAGCTTCAGAATTGAATGATAAAATTCTTCCTTATTTATTAGACAAAATCATATAATGATTTTTAGCTGTTATGTTATTTGTCCATTTTTATCACTAATACATTGAGGGATAGAGAGTGTAGTTGATTTCTTTATACATTTGTGTTACGTGCAGCTCTCATATGCGGAGTGTCATTAGGACTTGCAAATCCTACCCTTGGTTGTCTTGCTCATAAGTATTACTTGTCAAAGTTCAGCACTTTTGGAATATTTATTATATCAGGTAAGTTTGTTTTGTTTCTATTACTTTTTGCACTGTCAACATGTATTTACGTACCCTTCTATGAGACAGGCTTGACATTGGACAGCAAAGAAGTCGGTGCTGCTGTTGAAGCTTGGCCAGTAGGATTATTTGGGCTAGTATGACCTTACTCTTGTGAGCCATTGTTTTTCATGAGTTATTTTATTTTATTTTTTTCAGATTTCCATGTTCACCTTTTATACTTATAACTTGTCAAGAAAAGAAAAAAAGGATTTTCAACTGGATGACTGGTTACAAAATCAAAGTGAAATATTAAAAACTCTGAACAGGTAGGTGGGATTCTAAAATGAATTTACTTATAATTTTTTTCAGTTAGTTCTCTATGCTAGATGTACCCCTCTATTGTACTGTGTATTGTTTCAGCATGCTGAAATTTGTGCCATTGAACTTCTTTTGTGGTCAGGTCTCAATTTTGCTTTTAACACCGCTATTTTCAAAGATTGTACTGTTGCTTCAACTCCAACCTCAGGAATTCGTTACAGGTTTTACTGCTACACAAGCTTTTAGAATTTATACAACTCATATATGCCTGCTTATAAGAGTTTGGCCATAGTAAATATTCACTGAACTTGTAGGTATGATTTCTTTCCTCAAATCTCTACCCTATTGCTGATACAAGAGTCTCTTCTTTTCTCTTTTCATGTGAAGAGATGTATATCTTGACATGTTCAATTTTCAACAACCGGTGATATGACCTTTAATGCTAAGTTGACCCTTTCTCTCAGAAAAAAAAAAAAAAAAAAAAAATCTAGAAACTGAAGATTTCATAGGAGGCATCACAACATTAACCATAATAAATTCTGGAAATATCTATATCAAAATTTTTTTATAGATTTCCTGATTTTCCCTCTTCTGTGTAAATGGGAGGGGGTCAGAGTATGGAACTTAGATAACTATAAACGTACCCTTTCCATGCCAAAAGAAATAAACGAATCTTGTCAATTCTGGGCAAAGTTTTTCATCCCTACTGCTCTTCAGTGCATAAATCTTTTGAGATACCTAATACCTTCAAGAAGAAAAAAAAAAGAAAAAAATGAAATAGGAAGAAAGATTAGGTATAATCAGTTCTAGGTTGGACCTTTCACTGTTTTATTAGCAAGTATCATCTTGCATGGTTGGATGAGAGAATGAGGCAACTTTGACCTCAATTTTCTTTTGTTTATTTTGATTCCTTTTGCCACTGCTGTGGAATTCAGGACTGGCTATATTTTGCTGCATGCCCACAACATTATCAAGTGGAGTGGCACTGACTCGGGTAGTATGGATATTACTAATTCTTGAGTTTTAATGACTTATGGATCAGGGATGAAAAGAAGCAAACAAGAAAATGATGTTTTATTGTCTGACTACTGCTTTGAATTGTTAATGCAGCTAGCTAAAGGAAATTCTGCCCTTGCTCTTGCAATGACAGTAATATCCAATCTGCTTGGAATTTTAATTGTAAGTTGCATATGCAGATGTCAACATTGTGAAAGAAATCTACTTTCAGTTTGGAAAATTCAAATTATTGTGTAATATGATATTTTTATTCTAGCCTCATTTTTGTATATTTCTGGTTAGATGTATCATTTAGTTTATTTGCTGCAGATACCTTTTTCAATCTCGACATTGGTAGCTTCTGGGGTAGGAGTATCAGTTCCAGCAAAGCAGTTGTTCAGAAGCCTTGTTCTTACTCTCTTAGTTCCTCTTATATTAGGAAAGGTATGCCTATTGACTCCAAAAAATTGTTGCATGCTCAAATATTAAAATTACAGATTACTGCAATGTGTTGAACTTGCTTATGTTTGGGAGGGGTGGTTACTTCCTCTAGGTATGAAGTATTTAGATGTCTGTCTTCGTGAACCATGTGCTCAAAAAAATTGTATGCTTATAGAAAGTAAAAGTGCAATGCATTTAACATGTACATGATACATATAGACAGAGTATGCCCAAGTATTTTCCTTCCTCCAGACTTGGAGAGGGATCTTTTCTTCAAAATGAATTTTGTGATACAAGTTAAGTTTGTTACAGTCTAATATATTAGTGTGGAATTTTGTTTGTGGGACAGCCCATGTCAATTGAAGTTAGATACAGAATCTGGAATCAGTGAGTGGAGGAACTAGTAGTGCTTATATCTTCCATTTCTCAAGTGATGAATATCCTACTTAAAATACCAGATTTAGAGGCTTAAAAAGTTACTGGGACTGAAGATAAAACAGAGAGAGGTATATATTAAGCAATAGCTAAACTGACTCAGTTTGAGATTGCAATCTTTAACCCAAGGTAAATGAGTATATAGCAGATTGTGGTTGAACTTATACGTTTCCTTTGCTGATTTTGACAGCTTTCTACAAAAGTACAGAGTGTATATATTCACAAGTGTAACCTACTTGTACTCATTTTTCTGCTGAAGTTGGAGTTCCTATCTGAAAATATTGTCTTTCTTTTCGTATTTCCTTTGATGTTCAAGTCATTCTATTTCTTTTCTCAATTAACAGGTAGCTCGAGATTCCTTCAAAGGTAAGAATTTTCATATAATTAATCGGGTAGAGAAATTCTCTGAAAATTGGATAACTTGTAAACTGCCTATGAGTTTTGAGTAACAGGTCCGCCTGATATCATAGACTGCTTGCATGATGAATTTCTCCACACTTTTCCCCTTGGCATCCCTTTTATTGAATGAAACATAGCCTTTATCTGCCTTGGCCATTAGATATTGAGCCTATTCTGCTTTCATTCAAAACTTGAAGCTCAGAGTTGAGGTTATAGTGATAAGTCATAAATTTTTATAATTATTATATTTAATTCCCTTACATTTTGATTAGATATCGAACTAATTTGTGGAATTTATCATAGCCCATTGGATTAGCAGTTCAAGTTACAACCTCCATATATTTCATTTGCAATATACTCTATTTCATTATATTTCTATTTCATGAAAATGCAGGTTTGGCAGATTTTGCTGATCAAAATCGTAAACTTTTGTCTATGATGAATGCAGTTTTTCTTAGTCTGGTATGACTTGAATCAGATCTTATTGAATATGGATCTTTTAACTTCTTTCTCTATTTTATTTTATTTTATTTTTATAATTTTGAAACTCATGATGCTAGCATGGGAAGAAAATAATATCTTTAACGTTTACAAAATTTGTTGTCCATAAGAAACTATGATTCAATAATTAACATATTTTCACTCTGCAATCTAAGGACCGTTTTGTATCTTATTCTTGATTCAGGTTCCATGGATACAAGTTAGCAGATCACGGTCACTCCTCTTGATGGTCAAACCAGAAGTATTTCTTGTAGCTGTTGTAGTGGCAGTGTATGTATTTGCAGTCAAGGATTCCCTTTTTTTTTCTTTTCTTGATTCTTTTTTATGTAACTGATATCTCATAGATTGTAATAACTTTAAGATTGCATCACCAAACTCTTTAGCAAATATCATGCTGCAGTTGATGATTGCACATTATCTAATCACGGGACTTCCTTCTCTAAAATGCAGGCTTTTGCATTCTCTCCTATTACTTTTCAACACACTTGCAAATAAAATCCTTGCAACTGTTTCTGGTGGCAGCAATTCACCTTTCTCAAACCAACAAAATGCTTCTGCTCTTTTGCTTGTTGCAAGCCAGGTGACATATATATATATACATACATTTTTCTGTTGTAACTCTTTACTACAACATCCTATAACCATCTAATTTGTTTATAATATTTTAAATTCTGTTGGATGCGATTGTAGAAAACATTGCCAGTGATGGTTGCTGTTGTGGAACAACTTGGTGGTGCTTTGGGTGAATCTGGTTTGCTGGTTCTTCCTTGTGTTGCAGCCCATCTGCTCCAGGTTATTACACATCATTTCTGTATATACGTATATATATTTTTTCGTCTGATGCACTTAACTATTTATGATTGATTACAGTTATTATCTAAAATACGATTTTTTTTTTTTTTTTTGTTACAGATTGTTATGGACTCCTTTTTGGTGAGTTTCTGGCTTCAAAAAGAGCATGGACTTGAAACCAAGACCGCCTGATTAGTATTTGGAATATACAGGACTAAGTGATTAATTGGTAATTCTTACCCTTTTTTGTTTTTTGCATGTTTATTATAAACATACACTAATTCATCTGTCTTTATTCAATGATACGATTCTGATTTTATACAATCAGGTCAAATTAATTATGTCAAATTAGATGTAACTTTGATATAAATATCATATCAAGGAAAGATATCATTTTGCTTTAGAATAACTTAAAATAGAAATATATAGTGCGGATATTTAATTTGTGGTAAAAAAAACAAATAAGTTGGTTAGTTCAACAACCAAACCATTTGTCATTGATTTTGTAGCTCACACCAATTAAATATGCCTACTATAAATGGACGTTTGGTGGTGGTTAGGATCCTTCCCGTTCCCTACCAAGAATCGCCCCTTCCATTTTTTTTTTTTTTTTTTTTTTTAATTGAAAATTTGAGATATTTTTAACCGCTATTGGTATTCTTCTTAATTTCTTTAATTTCAAAGTTCCGTTCATTGTGATAAATAAATAAAAAATTCGAAAATGCGTTTTCAAAGTCTGATTCGCTGTGTAGTGGAACTTGGAATAGGGAGTCTTGGCAATGTTTGAAGTTTTCCTCAGTTTATTTATTTTATATAAAAAACCCGACCAAAAAAATGATTCGCTGAGAAAAATTGATTTTTCATGCTTTTGTTTGGATGTACAAAGTAGCAGACATCGATGATTGGTAGGCCAACTATTCATAGAAATGTTTCCATTAATTTTTCCTATCTTGGTAGAGGTAGGTGAGCCATCCTCCTCATATGTCTTAATTTTAATTTTTCCAAAATAATATATATATTGTTATATTGTTTATTCAATAAAATCCATTTTCCCATCTTCTCAAACTAATTTTCAAAAATTAATTCTTAAATGTTTCATATGACTTTTGATATAGTAATAATGTTAGAAAAAGTAAAATTACTAGAAATAATTATAATAATTATTTTTTTATCAATTTAATTCTTAATTACATATTTTAATACAGTTATTTAGTCAAAGTTATATAAATGTCATAGATGAATTTCAAATTATGGTAAAATATTTTTAAACCAATTCACATCTAAACCTGTTTGAGCTATGTATTTTAAACAGTTACATATAACATATATGAGTCGATATTAAAACATTTAATCTCACTTAAATTAAGAGAATAGAGTTTTTTATCGGTTCACTTGATAATTTGAGTTGTCAAAGTTATATAGATATATAAATAGATTAACTCTTTTCTGATTATATAAGTGATATTAATAGAATAATTTAAATATAAAAATATTTTATTTGCATGAATCATAAAAGCAGCCTAGGTAGGTGTTAGTAGTACTTATTAAGAACTTGGTAGTTTTAATTAAACAACTTACCACAAAAACAGAGTGAGTTGTTTAAAGCTATCAAAAATGGTGCTTTGACTAAGAACGCCTTTACTGATCATTCAGCGTGGGTTCGTGAGCTGCTCCCCATCTGCGCTTCAGGTTCTCTCCCTCTCCTCTGATTTTACATTCATCCATATGGAAATTGGTCGGTTAAATTAGTTCGATTTTATTTTTATTTTTTTAAAAAAAGTTTTGAATTTCCATCTCCGAATTTGATGATGTTTGGGAGGAGAGGGAATTTTCGAACTTCTGTAATTTTGTTCTTCTCCGGTCCGTGATTAGTTGGAATCTGCAATGCATGGTCGTGAATAGTTCCAGTTCCGGACTTCCGGTAGGGAGGGACGTCTCCGGTGCTCCGTCGTCGACCGTCATTTTGTATAATTCGCGGAAATTTTCGTACAATAGTCAATAGAACTACAGTAGTTTTGCTTTTCCTTTTCTGCCTTTTTTTTGTTTAAAAAAATTGATAATTATTATGTTGAAAAAATAACCGCTACTCAGTAGCTTGTTCACTCAAAGCCGAGCTTCTCATATTTGTATAATTTTATATATATTAAAGTATTATTTTTTAAGAGAAACGTTGCTTATAAAACGGAAAAGTTAATTTTTTGTGATATTCGGTTATAAAAAATGTGGTCAATATATTTATCCTAAATTAGGAATAGTTATTTTATACGGTAAAAATGATGCAAAATAGTTGATTTTGAGGATTGTTATAGTGATTATCCTAACACTATATATATTTAAAGTAAATAAAAAACATTTACCAAAATGCGTCCAAAAAATATATTTTATTTGTAGAAATAACCGTACATGTGTACCTGAATTTTGGAGGGGGGTAAACGTAAAACTTAAGAATAACGTGTAACGGGATACACGCAACAATTATTGCCGCATAGTCACCGACCTCCCAAATTCCGGTAGATTTATCCGATGACAAAAATTCTTTGCCTAACGCGCCGCCCATCTACATATACATCTACGTGATTAATAATGGCGGAGCTCCTGTTTTGCGGTTGTAGGGAACCATGATTTCTCAACTCTATGAGCTGCAGAGTCCTTCCAACTTCGTGGCTCGTCCACTTCTTGTACCCACTAAACCGTTTCTTCTGCAGCGGAAACTACCACACTCCCTGCCCAGCCTTACTGGGACTCCTTCTCGCAACCCTCAACTTAGTAAACTGAGCCTGAGTTACAGTTTTCGTCAGTTAATTACGCCTCAAGCTCAAACCGGTGGGGGTAGCCGGCTGACGCCAGCAGTTGAGTCCTCCCCACAAAATGTGGAGTTTGCAACTATAGGGGTTGGCCATAGATCATTCTTTACCCCAAGTACGCTTGTCAATATTCAAGATCTACTTATACATTTTTTTTTTTTTTTTTTGAAATTTACTAGGATTATCTGACTATTTTCGGATTATTGTTAAAATGTAAAAAAGAGTTATCTGTGTGGACTATTTGTGTTTTAGAACTAGTTAATTGGGATATTTCAGCATTTTTTATGCTTTTATGAATGTCCCATTTAAAGAAAGTGGATGTTGTTTGGCAATGATTAGGAGTAAAATAAACTAAGCTTAAAATGGTAATCTTGAACTGATTTAAGTAATTGATGAGCTCAGAGATCATATATCACTTGGAACAGAAGCAATTAATGTAGGCACAGGTATAAGTCACAATATGACAAAACAAAGATATTTCAACTTGATGTGTCACTTAGTTAGGCATTCAGTGTTAGTCCATTCATCTAATTCAAATCTTTGGCAGCACTTTTACTTAGGTTCCTTTTCTAGGTGTTTGGTAGAGAGAATAGGAGTTGTTCTTATGGACAACAGTTGAAAAGCTAGTTGTAGAATGCAAGATTAGACATCTTCATAGTTCCTTTGGATATGGATCTTCTTCAGATTCACACAAGACATAGGACTAATAGTGACTGCACCATTAGTCTTGTGCACTAGTTCATTTCGGATACAACAATCAACATTTTGTCATGTATCAGTGTGTTCTTATTGATATCTTAAGTGTTCTCTGCTTATCCAAGTCTGTGCACTGCATGTTTATATGAACAGGTTTGATATGTATGGATTGTTTGTTTTAAGGATGGTTTTTGTGCTGTTTATCCTTGTCCTCTAGTTTCTGTATTGAATCGATATGTACTCAGACAATGAGAAGATGTCATTATATTCTTTTAGCTAAGATGAGTTTAAATTGTTTTTTTGTTTGCAAGTGTCACTTATGCCTTCCATCATTTATATTTTTCATTATCTATAGCCTTTTGTGCTAACAACTATACTATCTTCTGCTTGGGATTTGTTCTTTTTCTCTATTTAAGGTATCTAAGGCCTTTTCCCTTTTCCCTTTTCCTTTTTCTTTAGTGATGATTAAGACAATTATAGCAGTGTTGCTGATTGGGCTTATAGCATGGCTATTCCAGGCCATCCAATCACCACCACCTCGCATTTGTGGTTCCCTAGGTGGTCCACTGATCACAGGACCTCGAATTAAACTTAGGGATGGAAGACATTTGGCTTACAAGGAGCATGGGGTTCCCAAAGAATTGGCAAAATATAAGATTATCTTAGTTCATGGCTTTGGCTCTAACAGACTTGAAACAGAATTTGCAGGAGCGGTACTCTTATGTCTGATTATTAAATTATGAAGCTTCTCCACACACTCTTCTGATTGTCCAACTGAATCTTTTAAATGATCCTTCTTAACATTCTTTCCTTTTTTTTTTTCTCCTAGGAAGCTGTTCAAGATCTTGGGATCTACTTAGTGTCGTTTGATAGACCAGGGTATGGAGAAAGTGACCCTGACTCAAAGAGAACCTTTAGAAGTATATCTCTAGATATAGAAGAGCTTGCTGATCAATTAGAACTCGGGTCCAAGTTTTATGTCATTGGAACTTCCATGGGTGGACAAATCGTTTGGGGCTGCCTGAAGTACATCCCTCACCGGTACGATGTGTGGCCTGAAATATTCCGTACTTTTTTATATCCTCATCCTCATTCATTTATTTGGTTTTTCTTTGTTTAAGAAAATAAAATAAAAATTCTAGGGAGCATCAAAATCCCAATAACGCCAATAAATGTAGTTTGATATGAAAGTACTGAAGGTACAGTCACTTCATGGGAAGGTATTATCAGCAAAAAGGCATAAGGTTGGCATAATGGTACAGTATCAACTCTGCTTCGAAAAGGTTTTATGAACTTAGCCATATCTAGTGAATTTTCTACCCTTAGCTTGTGAGCATTCAAGGAAAGATTCTTTTTTGAAGGAAAAAACAAAACAAAAAACCTCATGGATGGTTTTAGGTGCTAGTCCTTCTCTTCACTTTCCTTTTAGTAAACTTTGACATTTAATTTGGGACATCCCAAAAGGAAATTTGGATATTCAATTCCTGATAGAGGAAGTACTACTTTTTAATAATGTATCTATTGATTTTTGGTGCCTTATTTTAATCAGAAGTTTATTTCTTATAGGAGGACTGAACATTTTTTATGCTCACAGGTTAGCTGGAGCAGCATTAAATGTTCCAGTAATAAATTACTGGTGGCCTGGGTTTCCATCAAATTTATCTCAGAAAGCATACTGTGAACAGTTCTTATCGGATCAGTGGGCTCTTCGAGTTGCCCACTATGCTCCCTGGCTTGTTCACTGGTGGAACACACAGAGACTTTTTCCTGCCTCTAGTGTCATAGCAGGAAGGCCAAAGTTCTCTCAACAAGATTTAGAACTTATATCGAAGCCAGGAGATAGGCGGGGGCTGAAGGTACTGTCAATCTACCCAAACTGTATTTTTTCACTAGGATGAGCGACCATGAATTGCAGAATCAATACTTAAAACTTCAAAATCATATGGCCTCTGTCTCCATCAAAGTCAATAATGCTATGAGGAGTATAACATCTTTAACTAATTCCCATCATTAAGGAGGAGGATGCTTTTTGGTTATCACATTAAGAATTTTATATTCTTGAGATGTTGATGGTTGATTTGAAGTTTATCATTTATCTATTGGACAGGAATATTCAACACAACAAGGAGAATATGAAAGCTACCACCGTGACATGATAGTTGGATTTGGGAAGTGCGAATTTGACCCTATGGATCTAAAGAACCCTTTCCCTGATGGTGAAGGCGCTGTTCACTTATGGCATGGTGATGAAGATGGTTTAGTGCCTGTTACATTGCAGCGATACATTGCTGGAAAGCTTCCATGGGTTCATTACCATGAGGTACCAGGAGCTGGTCATTTGCTTTCATTGGCTCCTGACATGAAAGAGGCTATCTTGAAGACACTTTTGGTTGGAGAGAAATGGTATCCAGCATAACCATTCACCTATTACCATGTTGTTCTCTTTTCAGGCTAATATATTTTGCAAGTTCGATCAGTGCAGCTTAAGAAAGATATGGTACCGTGCATAATAAAAGCTTGCAGTCGAAATTTTTTAGTGTTTTTACTTAGTAAGCATTGGATTAGTCCATATTAATGTTCATTTGAACCCAGTAGGACAAAATTATTTGAGTGTAGATTCAAATATATACAATGTCCTGAAATTCTATTCAATTTGGCCAGTTAGCTTCCAAATACCACAAATACCATGCTACCATGAATAGTCTCTTGGAATTGCTGCTACACTATTATCCCAAGTGAGGATTGATCAGACAATAGTTATACTCAAAAGAATTGGTAACAGAAAGTTATTTATAATTTTTTTGCAATAACTTATGTAAATACACTGATTTGGGATGTCTTATACTAGGATTATTTATATGATCAACAAAAGTAGTGAAAAAAGTACATGATGATGAATATGATGAACAAACAACAGCATGAATCCTAAAATACACATATGAGAAGTTGCTAAACCTCAAACAAAGTTCTTATGGGCACAACAACATCAGACAGGCAGTTTTTCCAGGCTCAGATACTTGAGTTAGCCTGAGAAAAAATGAAAAGCCTGCTCTTCACTTGGGCAACCCGGATTTAGCGTCAAGCAGAGCTTGGCTTTCCTCTGTTAACAAAACTGGACCTCTACCAGGTCTTGTGCAGATGAAGTAACTGACATCTCCCTTGAACTTGTGTGCCGGAATGCTATCCTTCACTTCTGGAGGTGGAGGTAATGACTCGATATCCTTCAGATCCTGAATGCCAGCATCTTGCAGTATCGATTTATCACCAACGATATAGCTGCAGAAAATGAGGTAATTAAAGAAAATATCAGAACCCATCATGGCCTTGATTGATTATTTTTCTCCCCCACACCATTAGAAGAAATGCCAATAACATTACATTATCTGATCTTTAGAAGGGTAAGAGGAAGGCGAAAACAAGGTACCTGTTTAAATCTGCATCAGATTCAGGAGGGAAATAAAAGAGAAGCTTCTGAAGCAGAAGGGCAGCAGCCTTTCTATTACGCGCAATTAGAACTGCATTTGGACCCGCATCAAAGGTATAAGCAACCTGCAAAGTTTTTAGTTTGGTAAACCTTTCTTGTTTGAAAATCTGGTGGTAAAACCAAAAATGATAACTTATGCATTCTCTATGTGTTCAAAACTATGTTCCAAAATGGCCAGTCACATGCCTAGTGAAGTAATAAAATGCACACTGAACCTGTGTCTTTAAATGCTTGATGTATGTCAAATATTCAACAAGCCTTATGAAACAACAGTAGTAAAAGTTTCAGAGAAGTCTGTAACAGACCTGAGGTGTTCCCTCGGAACGATTCCACTTCTCCACACAGCTAATTATCCTGTAATTTAAAAAGTTTGAGGGATTAAAACTAGGATCCAAAAAACAACAGGAGAATTGAAGATTCTGACTACATGAAAAATAATATCATGCCACCACAATGCATGTTCCTAAAATACTTGCCTATGAGAAGTATCGTTCATGTAAAATATAGGAGGGCTGGTATCAAGGCACACTGCGTGAAACTGATTACTGTCAGAACAAGTGAGACGAGCAAAAGTAGGAAAATCACGACTTCTTATGGCTTCTTCCATTTGAATAACACGCTTTGGAACCACTTCCTGTCATATTTAAATTAAGGGAAAAAAAAATTAAAGCAAGAATTTCAAGCAAACGCTTCTTGTGGAGGCAACTAAAGATCAATGAAATATAAGATAAGATGTAAGAACAAGAAGTACCGCTGCTCTATGTTGGATAAGAGGACTCGTTTCAACTGTCTCACGCATTCCACTGGTGCTGCTAGTTTCTTTCTGCCGTGAGCTTACCTGAAGAAACACAAATGTATTGAACCAACAGATAAAGTATATAACCTGAAAACAAATTGTCACTTAAGGAGTAGGTATAATACCACTGCAATGAGAATAACAAGCTCATCCCAGTGCTTCTCATCCACAAGAGGAACAGCAATGCTATCATTCCCATTTTCTTCCTTCAGAACCACAAGAAAAGCGTTAATTCGACAATTTAAAACATACCACTTTCTTTTTGTCAAATCACTGAAGTAGGATTCAGAAATTAGGCATACTTTTCCCATGTTCCATTTGACAAAACCACCATATAGACTCCGACAAGCACTTCCTGAACCTTGCCTGTGCATGAAAGAAAAATACATGAAACTGGATAACTCATTTTCTATACCAACTAGGATACCAAGGTGCGAATAGAAATTGTATGGAAGAAAATAGTTTTGGAAACAGAACAAGTAGAAAGAAAATGCTGTCAACATAAAGGCATCCATAAGTAACATAATAGTATGAGCAAATTTCAAGAAACACTTCAACTCCTCAATCTATCTGCAATTTTGCACTCTGTTTTATGTTAGTAACAACTCATTTTCCTCCTTTTCTCAATAATTATTGAATTTGTCAAACCTCTAAATTCTTCAAAGCAAAAATCATGCTTACATTCAAAATGATAGCACTCCTTAATAATGAAATAACCTTTATATTTCCAACAGGAACATAAATATGAATATGTGATCCTTTTTCTTAGTCCTGTCACAGCATCTCACTTTCCTTATCTTCCAGAAGAAGATAAGAGTCACAATCAAATGGGTAAAGAAACATACGAACAGAAACACACCTGGCTATGGCAGAAAGTTGTCCATTATCTTCTTTAGCATTCATCAACTTTGCAAGAGCAAAAACTGCAAAAGGAAAATCAAGACATCAGCTGATGTGTCTGTTTCATTATTTATTTTTAGAACAAAATTCACCCAACATAGAAGGAAACAGAGAATTATTAGGGTCAAAAAGGTTTATCCAGTGTATAAAATATCATTTTGGAAAATGCATTTCTTTGGTAGGTTGTGTGGTTGAACAATCAAGAGATCTGCAATAAGAAAATGTACCTCTACTAGGAAATTTCATGACTTTGTTTTATATAGCCATTGCATAGAAATCTTTTAGTAAGAGAGTAAAGTACTATTATCAGCAACAATGGAAAGAATCCAAAGAACTATAAAAACAATTCAAAGCAGTGGTATTACAAGGAAACATTCACATTGTATAATTTTACTATTCATGACCGACTACAATCAAGTGTTCATGAGAAAAAGAAGCATCAACTACCACTTTTATCTATTAAGCATAAAAAAAACACGCAACAGGTAAGAGACACTGGAAATTTATCATTTCCAAAACATGCAAAAAAAAAAAAAAAAAAAAAAAACTCAAAATATCATTTAGATTTAAGGTGAAAGCCAATGACTTTCAAGTTGGACAAAAACATAGGCATCTTAAAACAACCATTCTATATAGGAATAAGACATCAAGCGCTAGCTTGGATTGAATAAAGCTTGGAACTTTTCTTTAATTCCAAATACAGGATTTATGTTATTCTTGAATTGGGTTTTCCCTTGTCATTTGCCTAAAAAGCAAGTTATAAAAGCTAGAGCTGGTTTGCATTTTAATTTCTTCCAATTGAAAATGCCCCATTAAAAATACTTTCTCAACAGTATCTTGATTCTTGAAACGAAAATGATTAATAATTAATTATACCCCAATTCTTGAAACTCAGGAAACGAATAGTTGAAAACAAAATAAAAAAGGGTAGTCAGAGAATAGATTACCAAGGCATGCAAAGCCAGCAGCCGAGGAAGCCAACCCAGCAGCAGTAGGGAAATTATTGTAAGAAGCAATATGCAGATGCAGCTTCTCCCAGTCCTTCTTAGCGATTTTTATACCCTTTTTCTCATCCTCGATATCATTGGCACGAGATCGAATTTCCCTCAAACAATTCTGATACCTGCCTCCAGAAAGAGATATTTCCTACACAAACCACCAAACAGAATCGTAAAAACAAAAACCCAGAAAAATTGCAGTTTCAGAACAGAAACAACAATGCACCAAAGAGAAATAATCACCAAAAGAGTTAGAAACAGAGTAAGCATATTATAACATACCTTTCCGTTAAGCCACATACGATCCTGTGTAAATGCAGGGCTGACGGCGACGGTGGTGGTGGTACAGAGATGGGAAGGATCAAGAGTAACACTGATACTATCATTAATAGGAAGAATCAAATTCTCATCTCTTTTTCCCCAGTATTTGATCACAGCAATATTTGTTGGCGTCTGCGCCGTCACCATCAAAACCCAAGAATCATTCGCCATTTTTTTTCAATTCACTTCCGATTCAAGAAATATCAACAATGAGAGAGAAAGAAAGAATTTGTTTGGGGAAGAAAACAATTAATTCAATTGGATCTCACAGCCAAAAAATGTTCGTTGTGAAATATATTTATAAACCTTTCTTCACATGTAGAAAAGAGCAAGTACTGTCACACATGAGAAAACAAGAAGCGCCATGGCTGACCAGACCTGACTGCTTTGTTTGTTTGTTCGGTTTCTTTTTTTTTTTTTTTTTTTTTTTTTTTACTATTTTCGATAAAACTTAGGAAGGTGGGCCCACACCTAGTCACCCCCTACTTTTTAACCTTCAATTTTTTAATAAATTAATTAATTAATTCTACAACCATTATTAATGCGACATACTCCTCGGAACCAATAAAAAAAAAATTCCCTTAATTAATTGTACTTTATTTAAATAATGCATTTAATTGCATAAAATATTTATGATTTTTTTCTTATTTGTTACATTAAATATGAAATCGTTAGGAAAAAAATATAAAATTAAAATACTCTTTAATTTTAACTTGAAAGTTTGCATAACTACACATTAAAAATTTGTAAATTTTGAATATTATTTATATTAATTAAATACACAATAAATTTTTATATAATTATTTATGAAATAATAAATGATATCAAAATATGCGCCAATTAAATAATATTACATCACCATTAACTTTACATTAAATTCATTCTCTTTATTTATAAATAAAAGATAAATCCGTGAAGAATAAATTTTTCTTTTCGATTATTATCTGCAAAATAAATAATCAAAAATAATATATATGTCACAAAATAATATATATTTTGATGTTGGGCTCGAATCTTTATATTTCTCCGCCGATTCTTTTCGTCGTGGATCCGAGGGCATTTTGGGCTTGTCTCGATCCAATGGATTTTGATTTCTTCCGAGAGGCATTTTGGGCTGGATCTCGGAATGGATTTGAACTTTGAGGGCCTTTGGACTTGATCTCGATCCATCTGTATTTGATTTGATTTCTCCGAATGGATTTGACTTCTCAAGAGCCTTAGGGCTTGATCTCGAAGAGAGGATGCTCCAGAAACTATGGACGATCCCCGAAGGGAATCATCGGAGTTTCTTTTCTTCTCTGCCACCACCGATTTTACCTCCGATTTTCACCTTTTCTCTTGGTCTCTATTTATAGATGAAGAGAGTGACAATCAATGGCTATTAGTTTGTCATGTGTCACTCATCCAAAGAGCAAAATCTTTCAATATCTTCAATATTTATTTAAATATATAATTAAATATATAATTAAATTTTCAGTGTCTACAAAATCATATTAAGATAAAATAAAATAAAATTATTTCAATTGTGAAAATTTATGGTCTCGAAATTAAAATAAAATAAATTATCCTATGAAGAAAAAGTAAATAGTTTTAACTTTTGTAGCCAAAAAAAAGACAAAACAACTTTCCTAAGTTGTCAAAATGCCAAAAACAAACTTCTCCCACTTCTTGTGAAAGCGATAATATGCAATAATGACACATTTAAAATTTATTAATTTTGATTAAAATAGATAATATTATTAGATTGTTTATAATAATATATATATATATACTTATCATATATTAAAAAATTTTTTTTTTTTTTATGATGAGTTGAAATGGGAAAATAATATGTTTTGAAGGGTTTTAAGTCATTTGGAGCAAATAATGAAATAGTAGTAAGTGGAAAAATGTTGAAAAGATGGAGTCAAAACTGTACAAATATATATATATATACAAAAAGCAACTTTAATTTAATGGTCATAGCCAACCAATACTACTATAAAGATGAATTATTAGTAATATATATATATATAGAGAGAGAGAGAGAGAAAGAGAGCCTCCAAAAGTCTAAAATAATCCCATCACTCTTTTTTTTAACTTTGGTGGCTTTACTTTAATTCTCATTTATTGTATTTCTTTATAAGTAGGTACGTAACCTACCACTCATATTTGGACTCTCAATATAATATATATATACATACATACAGTTATTTGTCCTAATTTATTTATCTTATATTAATTAAATTTTTTGTGACATTTAATAACTACATTTAATGTTAGAATATTTTCAAATTCAATAAATTAAGTTTGGAATAAAAGACCATAGTTATGAAAAAAAATATATATAGTTAAAAAATATTAAATTATAATTGAATGCTATTTTAATTAAATAACATGACTACTTAAAAAAAAATTAAAAAATATCAATATGATGGAAAAAATGTTTGAGATTACAAGAAAAATATTCAAAGGGTTGTTTGGATATGAGATATTATTTAAGTAAAGTGACGGCAGAAAATAAATTTTTTTTTTTAAAAAAAAGGAAAAAAGTGCGAATATTTCAATTATTGATAATAGTAATTTAATTGTGAATAACGAAAAGGTTCTTGCTTTTGGAACTATTTAAAACTATATCATGTGAAATGCTCTCTACCAACCAATCTCAAACTCTTTTTTGGATTCCAACCAAACTGTACTTACTATATTTTTATATATATATATATATATATATCAATAACTATAGCAAATAAGCTGTCAATAAGTTATTTTGACTTAAGTAAGATCAAGAGTTTGGCTCTCAAATTATATATGTAGCTATTTAAAATTTATGGTTAAAACTTTCTTCTACAAGGATCAACTTGTCGACTCGAACAAAAATTATTTTAAATGTAATTAGCAAGTGTTTTTTCATAGTTCGAGACTTATCTAAGACATTTTGTAACATTTGCAAAGGTTATTTCTTTGTACCACAAAATTTTATGAGTGTTCTTGTTGGACTCTCTCAATATATTTTATATATACATATATTTCAAACACTACCCGTGACTTTTCAGAAAACGAATTTCACATTTTGTACTTTTTTTTTTTTTTTTGGGTAGAAAAACACATTTCATACTTCAATAGAAGTATATATATTTTTAAATAGTAATTTTAGATCCTAACTGTGGAAAACTCTTTTTATGAAAAAAAAAAAGGAAAAAAGGAAAATAAATCTCTAACACTCATTTCTCTACCCAAAATTTAAATTCAAAAGAATTAACAAAATGATTAAGAAGACTAGTAAATCTGACTTCCATCACATGATTTTCTGTTATAATATTATACTAAATTATAATCTATTCTAAAAACTTAAGTTTTGTGGAATTGAATTTAGGTATTTAACAATTAGAATGAATGAATATTTTCTACAATGGTGTGTTTGGAAATGCCCTCAATTTTCCATTCTGAGAAACAGTCATAGACCAAAAAAAAGGGGGGAGTGGAAGCACCCTGGTTTTTTTAGTCAAATGAAGCATACCAAGTATATATAGTTTGTTTAAGTCAATAATGACAACTTACTTCACATCACTACAAGATTTTACCATGGGGAATTAGGATTTTGGTGAAACAATCTTAGCAAACCCATTGTTCTTATTTTCATTTGGAGCAGCATTGGTATGAATTTCCTATTTCATAATTTCTTATCCTCATACACCATTCATCACAGAAATCAAATTTATTAACTTTTTCTTTTTCTTTTTCTTTTCCAATTTTAGGGAAGATGGGATACCTGAATTCTGAGCTTTGGTTCACCTTGTCTCTCTGCATGCTTTTGGTAGCTCTGCTGCCACTAGAGATAACAAAGCATGCATTATTTCACAGAACAACTGCAGTAGTGAGAGTGGCTAAGTTGTAACTGTAATTGGTACTTTACCACTACGATTTCTCAACTATCCAAAAAGGAAAAACAGCATGTTGATTTGGCAAAGTGTATTCAGAACAAAATTTCTTCCCCTGATTGATTTGAGGACAAAACTTCTCCCTGTTTGTTGTACATTATCCTTGTACATAATAATAAACTGACTACAAACCAAAATTTTAGTACAAAATTTCTGTAAAAGAAAACTCATCTCAAACAACAGCTCCAAGGAGAGGAGGGCAGTTATTTGTTACATCTCATCTTGGCTTCCCTTCACCTTGATGGTCAGGCTTGGATCTATATCTAAGGGCGGAATGTCCACATCAATAATTTACAGACAATTTAAACTTTAAAACAGAAAAAGAGAAATGAAAAAGGAAGAATCTTTGGAATACCTAATCATACACTGGTCATGATTGTGGCTGCTTCATCAGTCAGAATCTGGATCACCATCAACAATATCAGGAAAGTCAGAGGAAGAGTCATCATCATCCGTTTTGTATGTAATTGCCTTTTCTGAATCTGCATTTGATAGAGATACAGAAATATTTTCCAGGATTGAACTGTATCCATCTTTGTGGCTTGAGTTCACATCCTTCCCTAATGTTGATGAGGTAACCTCAATAGCGCTGATGGTTTCTCTTTCAGCCAGAAACGGTTCTTTTCCTGATACTGAAGCAGGATCAGTGGGTTGTAATGTACCACCACCTGAAACTACCCCATCAGATCGATCTTTGATATGATTACGCAATTCAGGCTCCTTGAATGCCCCTTGTTTCTGAAATTCAACCACCATGTCATCTCTGTCAACCGACATTTGTAATTTAGGATCAACTGCTGTCGACTCTAGTTTGTTAGCTTCATAATTACATGTACCAGATGGAAAATCATCAGTAACTTCTACAAAAGATGGATTTTTAGACGTCCCAGGAATTTCTTCGGGATTTTCCACATTACTTTGAGGAATAGCCAGTGGATCCATTACATCACCATTTTCCAGCCAACTGCGGTATAGGTCATCCTCATCTGACACTGCCTCACTAAGACCCACTTTCTTTCCTGTGGTACCAGCAGTAAATGAGGCATTTTTTCTATGACCACTGGAGTACATAGTTTCCGTCAAGCCACCACCAGCATAATCATCAAAATGAGATTGACAATCTATCAATGCAAGGGCCCTGGGATGTATGAGGACTTCCAAGGACAATAGAGCATGTGTGCAAAAATTTGCAATCTTTGTTCCAGTTTCTTGAGTACCTGCAAACACCATGTCATGAAGATTATAGAAAGATAGCAGGCATACCATGTTGATTGTCAGATAGAAAAATTGTCAAAAATGGCATAAGTTTCTTGCAACAGAATTTCTAATGGTAGACGTGCGTAAAATACTGGTTAGAACTTTGCAATGACTGATCTTGTATGCCCCATCTATTCGTAATTTTACAGCTGTAAATGCAAAGCTAATCCTAGAAGAAAAATAAATAAGCAAGGACCCCTACTTCCTCATCTTGATTGCAAACAGAGCCTTACGTGATACCAAAATTTGATGAAATTTAGCTTCTTCATTATTTCAATGACAAAAATTCCACCATATACTAAGAATGTAATTTCAAAGCTACAAAGAGGTCAACAACCACTTCTGTGCAAAAAGAGGAGATGACAAATAGTGTGACAACATGAAAAATGGTTTAAAATACTTGCCTCTCCGGAAAAGATCAAGACCCTGAGCAAGATGTGGAGGGCGAACACAACCAGGAGAAAGAAGAGAAGCTAAAAGTGCACGTAAAGCTGCAAGTTGAAAATCTGCCCATATAGGGGTTTCATCACCAGAAAAAGAAGTGTTCTTCTCCCTGGCCCAGCCTCCTCTGCAAGCATTTGTTACGACTGTCATGATCAAGTGATCAACACTAGATCTCCAACTATTTGATCCCAGTGCACCACCCTTTAAGCAAGAAGTAAACATTGTCTAATAAGCAACAAAAAGTAATAAATTTTGTACTGGCAAACATGGATATGAAGACTCATACATTCACCAAAACAACGGATCACCTCTGCAAAATGTCCAAAGGTTAGGTTCTTTACTCATTTGAACAAATTAAACAAACATGCAGAGTCAAGATGGCACGGGGAAGAAAGTGTCTTTTCTTATTTCAGCTATGAAATAGTCCCCACATACAGAGATGTGGAGAGTAAATATTTGTGACATAAGTAGGTAAGATGATAATAAAGAAGACAACGACAGTATATTCGATTAAAGAAGACAACAATGAGTTAGCTAGCAGTTGAACTTCTGGCTCATAACCTGAAGCAATGAAACAATGGACACAAAAGAGTTTTAACCTTTTCTTATGAGGTCCCACCTGCACCCTCTCCCCAGAATAAAGGACAAAAGGATAAGACATGTATATCGATAAGATGCAGTCTTGAGGTCAGCAGAATAAAATCCAAGATTTAGTGGCATAGGATAGAGCTATAATTAAGAAAATTAAACTAGTTTGAGTAGCTAATCAAATAAACACTGAAATGGATGCAAGATGAAGCTGCAGATTCTGGTAATAAACAGAAACATACCACAGTTAAAAGAGCTTCAAGGGCATCCAATGCAGCAATCCTTACAGTTATTGGAGTCAAATTTTGGGATCTATCCACTCCCAGACCACCTTGATTGGATTGGTCTCCAAGAGATCCAGTTACAGTAGGAAGCTTCCTTTTTTTCCGTGAGGGATGTTGAATCGCTTCCTCTGAGACCTTAGAAAATGCACCAGAATCTGTGCTCCTACTCTGTTGATTATGTGCATCTAAATCAATAAATGCATTGTCCAAAATCTCCTGGGAAAGATATATTGCAATCCCTGCCCACAAAATTCACTGTCATGAGAAACATTCATGCCAAGGAAATTAAAGGTTTCAACATCTTTGTCACTGCAGATTCTGTTAAAAAAAGAACCAAGACACTAGCACTTGACTGAACAAACGGTAGCAGCACATTATAGAAGTGACATACTAGTGTGCTACAAATGTACGAGAGATTTACTTTTTAAAAAGGGAAACTCAGAAATAAAAATCAACTACGATAATAACTAGTACCCAAAAACTGACGAATATATGAAAAGAGAATTACAGCCTGCCACAAGCCATCAAGTTTTCTCAGGCACAGTTCTAATAGCTCTTTTCCATTCTACACCCACATATTAGCTTAATGATTTCATGAAAGTTTCTATTCCAGATTAAAAGAGACGTATAAACCAGAGTTTTCTCCAATAAGTGTATTTCAAATAATAGACAAGTAAAAAAATGTTTTCCACCAAAATGAGATTAAGTACACAATGTAGTACATGAACAAGATCAGAATAGAAAATCTTTGACAGTAATCTGATCTGCTGTAAATATTCTACCAAAAACCTAGACATTGAAGATGCAAATTTTGCATTTGATTGTAGGATGAACAAAAATCTATCATTTTCAAAGTAAACCACCAGAGGACAAAAAGGAATAACAAAACCATCTTAGCTAGTGTCTAACAATCCTTCATTATCATTCATGATGGTGCCAATCAGTAGATAACATATGTGAGCCAACACCTACTTTTCATCAAACATGAAAAAGATTCAACTGAAACCTGCTTTACTCTCTCGTTGAACATGAAACCTCACTTTATCTTAGTTTTCCTTCCCTGGGTTCTCCACTAGCACAGTAAAATTTGAGAAAGAATTACAGAGGCAGCCTTTGGACGGGACTCATTGAATAGAAAACAACAAATTCCAAATTGATTTACGGTTCCATTGTTGTAAATAAATTTACGGAGAAACATAATAAGCTTAATTTTTTCAACCATTATGTTTGATTAAATTCAGATCCCATGATATTAAGAACACACAGAGACTATACTTCAAAGAATTCATACATAACATAAGCAGTCAATACATTTACTTCAAGGCATCGAAACATACCAACACCCATAGACATAAGCAGGACTTTCAGAATTGAGTAAACCTTAACTCTTAGCTCAGGCAGACCACAAGTCTTGAAATACTCTGACAGAAATCGGGTCATATCTGCAACATGTGGTAATAGTTGACTGCAAAAAATGATCAAAGTATGATAATATGTAAGCAATAACAGCTAGCAATAAGATAAATTCAAACAGAACAGCATCATACACATGTTTAAATAATTGTCCTACTCAGACGAGACATGGAGAAATTTGATATACTGTTCTCAAAGGAAAATCATACTCAAACAAAAGTTCACCAGGATTGTATAGTTTCAAGCTGAGATTCAGCCCAAGAAGAGGGAATGGATGAAAGGAATATCATAAGAGTGCTTTCTAATCCACAAAGATATATGGAGAATGAAGATGATCATCCAGTCAGGTTGCAAGGTCTAACAGCAGTGTTTATGACCCAAATTAATTTCAATATTTAATATCTTTGTCAAGTAATTTTTATATTCAGGTAAATGTTCAATGGATCAGAAAAGTATTTAGGGAGTATCAACTCAACCTGAACCTTCCCTCTCCACAAATTGAGACAAAGGTAAAGAGAGAATTTATCTACAGTGAACATGAAATATGACCTGCGAAGTCCCATTACAATTGCAGTGAGGAGCTCCAGACTCTGTATATGCAACATAGGAAGATCTGAACAGACAAACTCCGGATTCATTGCAGTGATAAAAGAATATGCATTTGGCACGGAGCCATCCACTTTCATTACTCTCCTTGCAATAGCCAATAATGGCCGAACAGGCACAGGGACCTATCTTGTTCATATTTAAACCACAGGATCAAAATACTAACTAAATGCCTCTTCTGGAGTAGCATAACAGCATTTTTTTCCCTCTTAAGAAGGCACCATAAGTATTATTAGGAAACATTACCTGAACAGGGTAAGAATTACTGAGCATTTTGCAACAGCTAAGCAATAAGGTCGAGATTCTTGAAATCAGAAATTGCTCAGGTCTCTTCATTACCAGAGCTGAAAGCTTTCCTGATACCGTAGCGCCTCCCAATGGGGGTGGGGGGTCCTTTCCTGGGGGGAGCAATAATTTTTTGACCTCATTTCTGCTTGTCTCTGCCATAAATAAATAAGGAATGAATAACCACAAATCTCACTAAAGCATCAAGTAGAAAGCATATTACTCCAACTACTACCTTCTTCTAGTCCCTGAAAAACATCATTTAGTTGATTATTTAGGAAAAGCAAGATTTTTTGCATCATCAACAACCAGCTATCCTCATCTCCTCTTGATTTTGGAAGTAGTGCTAAAGCATGGCCAAGTTTCTGTATACAATACATGATTAGCTTTCCCAGTCTGGCAATCAGATGAAAACAAAGTACATCTTAAGTCAGAAATATTATCACCTTCAATATATTAGAGTTGACATTCTCTGATATAATTTTTGAAACAATAGTAGCTTCAACCTGAAAACTTTAATGTATTAGTAGTTAATGTATGATGGCCAAACTGAATCCAACAGTTTTGACATGAATATGTAGAAAATGACTGATAAAGAATATGGAAATACCATCAAACTCACAGATTAAATGAGCATTAGTGTCAAGTGCATGCTTAAAAACTATTTCTTCTCACTCTTTACAGGGAAAAGAAGGAAACTTACACTATCATAATGTCGACTAACAGAAGATGGAAAGGCGTTTATAATACTGCAGAGTGAACAAAGAGCTTCTTCCTACATAAGCCAATTGAAAGGATGAAACAGTCAGGGCAAAATCAAGGCAAAAGAAGTATGATAAGTAGAAACAGAGACTTGTTCATATATGTAGATAGAAGTAAGGCAACTCGATAAGAAATTTTAAGCCATTGATTCTAATAGAATCAAAAAAATAAAGAAGTATATATATCTTGCCTTAACTGCATATACTACAAACAGGCTGCCAAAAAAAAAAAAAAAACAGACGAAAAACCAGAAAGAACAGAGTATAATGTTTAACAAATTAAACTGTTACAAAGCTGGTATATGTAACTTTCTTCAATACATAATGTGGAAATACAGTTATATAAAACATATTAATGGCCAGATATTTTGAAAACATTAGGACCCATCACCTTGTGTGTATGATATCATAACTAATCTCCTATGTCTGAGAAATGTTCTATCCAACAGACATGAATCAGTTTGGAACTTTGTTTTTCTTTCAAAACAATCACTACAAACTGCTATGAACTATTTGCTAAAGTTCAATCGATATATGATTCCAATGCTCCATAAGATTAACATCATATAGCTAACTCTCTCCTGAATGTTTCATAAATTATATATTGGAACACTAAAAAGCATAGTTCTGAATAAATAAGATGATGACGTATAAGATGCTTTCAGGTTTAAAGCACCTAATATGATGACGTATGCTGATGACATGTAAATCAGGTCAGGTTATTCTTATCTTCCAGTTACCTTTCCTGCAGGAATCAGGAGCTATATAATTTGAAGATGGACCTTAGTGAGATAAGCAAGTCTTAGTGTTTATGATCCTCATAAACAAAATAAACTTTTCTGAGGAATTAAAGTTTCCTTATGAATCAATGTAAACAGCATCAAAAGGAAATGAAAGTAACAAATCTAATCAACTTTGTAATTCATTAAAGAGATAATAAGTCAAAGAAACTAAAAATACCATCAGACTTCCACTCACCCAGACATCTGAACCATCATCATTCAATAGCTTTAGTAAGGGTTGAACAAGCTTTGTGGCAAGTGAGGTCCCATCTTTCTTGGCCTTTGGAAATCCACCCAATCTAATTCAGGTAAAAAAGTTTCCAGGACTATAATCAATTCAACAAGAATGCATCTTGATTATAAAATGTATAGCTTAGAAAAAGAGAAGAGGGAGTACAAACACCTCCCTCAAATGCTTAGTTACATCTACTACCCAGTCAACCTCACAATGATTGGACGCTAAGTATAAATTCTTGTTCTAAAGAAAAGAGCATGAAATTCTTATAGGACAGTATGACACTTAGAGCACATAAGCAATTAATAATACCATAAAATAGTGACAGAAGGAAATGTCAGTTTAATAATGGAAGAAGAGAAAAAAACCTTGTCAATAGGTCTGACAATGAGGCACAAGAAGCTACTCTCACAAAACAAGAATCTGATGGAGGCTACACAAAATAAGAAATATGCACAATTGGAAACCATCAGTACACAGTTTATGAAGCTTTGAAGAGAAACAATGCATCACTCAAACTTCAATTACATTTATCATGCAGTAGGTATTCTAAATATAAGTCCATGTGTCATTCCAGGAAGTGAAACAAATATGCCCTTGAGGAGCTACTTTCCAGATATGTTCAAGATGATGTTCACTTTCTTCTTTTATGGTAAATAAGGAATTTCATTGAAACAAAGTAAAAGTACATCCTACAGAAACTTGCCTGCTTTATTTATTTTTTATTTTTTATTTTAATTTTTGATGTATAAGGATTTGTCTTTCTTCCGTCATGGTAAAAAAACCAGTCTCGAGATTCAGGCGATTGCAGGTGATATAACTAGTAAATACGTTCCCACTCCCCACATATTTCATTAAAAGCACAAAAGCCATACATGAGTCAGGATCTACAGCGAACCACATAGCAATAGTACCCAATTCTACTGCACACAGTGATCATGATGCATAATAACAATACAAACTACTTCCAAGAGTGCAGTAGGAAAAAAGAAAAAGGGCCCGGTGAAAAAACCACCATGTCACTCTTGCTCCCCTTGATAACATCCAGCTTTGGCATGAAAATCAGTCACTTGATTGCTCTCTCTTAGCAGTGTTATTTTCAGTATTGATGTTCACTTTCTTTCTTGGTGAAATAAGAAATTTTATTGAGATTGTTATGTACTTGAAATTCATAAAAATTCTATGAAAATTTGAACCATAATTTTAATTATCACAAGCAGCTGGTAAAACATAAAATGAGCACATCAATTACCAGTGGCTGTTTCACAACCTCCTAACCCAGTAGAATTATACCAAAGAGAACAAATACAAATGTATCACCAGAATGTCTGCCAAATGGAAGTATTGAATAAAGAAAAAAAGATTTATGCTTTTCCAATTATTTTTCACCTAATATGTGCTGTTCTTCCCTTAACCATGCGCTTATTTCTGCTCTACCTTGTCCAACAATAAAAACATTACAACAAGAATTGCACAAAGCAAAAGTCACCAGAGGAATATATTAAATAAATATCAGTTTATGGAGCTCACAATAATCAATACTTCTCACTCTAACCATAGAACATAATGGGATGTTTCAAGAAATAAGGCCCAAATACCTGAATATGAGAGAAGATCTTGTCAAACCATACTGAGTAGGAAGCTAAGAAACGCTCAGAACTGCATTCTTGACAAGTCAATCCGAGCAAACATAAGCCTGCCCAACTTTTATCTGGCTATGGAACATTTATAGAACATTAACCATAAAATCAACATCAGTACTCAACCACATCAAAGAGTAAACTATATAAGCAAGATCATTTGTAGTAAACAAGGTCTGTACACTTAAGAGATAATTATGGATCTAGTTTCTTAAATAGTGTTTGGCTCTACGTGCTCTTGAGAAATCCATCAATAGAGCAAAGAGCAATGCCATCACGAGCAAACAAACATGAACCTTTGTGGTCATGACTGAAAGAAATACATGACTGAATCCAAATGTAACACAAATTTATAAAAACATGTTACTCAGACGTGGTATTGCAGCAGCACTGATAACACCATGTAAGACATCTTGGAAGAAATTTATAGCCATTATAATTCCTACATATTTATACATATGTTACATGCGCAATAAATTTCTCATATATTAACTAGTAAAACCAAGTGAGAAGATAGAGAAATTCATCAAAACAAGACATTAATATATTAAAGTACCATGATTCATGTCATATTCATAAACACGTATACTATTACAAGAAATACAAGGCTCAAGGAACACTAAAAAGATCATCAATGGTTGCTTAAACTTTTTAGCCCTCTCTTTCGAGTGTTTCATAAAACCTCTTTTCCTTGCACCAGTAGCATGTAGCATAATAGGAGGAGCAGAAGGGTGTGAATCTTACTTTCTCCGTTTCTATTACCTAGCTTTTTTTTATGACTGTAGTAACCTTTAAAAGGAATGTGGAACAGTTCAATTGAGAAACTGTAGTAAGTCGCTCTCTTTATAATCACTTAGTTTCCAAACTTCAGTCAAATCTTTACTTTTGTCTTTATTCTTAAGGAGTGTAGCCAGATTCCAGTCTTAATATAAGTAGGGAAGTCATTCCAAAGAAATCACATTCATTAATTCCCGTGTAATCTTTCTATAAAATCAACTAAAACAAATAAATAATTTGAATTCAGTGTAGACACACGCATGATTTTAAAGCTTTCCTCAGTATTAAAAACCCAATAACATCAAAGGTAATCCAAGTGGAACCCGTGAACTTTAGGCATTTCTGAAATTGCTTCATTTTGTTTCTGTGCCAAATCAAATATTTATTTGACTTTTTCTTTTCTTGGACGAACAGCTTTATGACTTAAAAATCTGCTCTTTCAGTCCGTAATCAACCACCGCTTACTATCCATAATTGGCTACAAATGAAAACTATAAACAAAGATAACCCTTTTTGACAACGAAAACCTTATTTCATTAATGGCGATAATGTTGGTAGTAAAAAGTACCAAATCGTTCAGTACCATACCATCACAAGTACTTCAGTCAAATTATTCCACTAAGATATCAAGTTCCTAGCTAACCTTCAATATTCAGTACCCAATCAATTCTTACCATATTGCTGGAAGCAAGAACTAGAATCCGATTGACCCAGGAATCTACGGCAGACTTCCAGGTCTCGATAAGCTTCTGGTCAGCTGAACTCGAGGAGCTTTCAGATAGAAGCTGATGGCTTTTCACAACGGAGACAACATGAGAGAGGTCCGAAGGATTTCCAAATGGGTGCTTCTCGTCCGGAACGTATTCCTTGAGCAACGAGCGCAGCAGCCGAGGCTTGAACGCCTCATCGTACATTCCCCGAATATGCTCAGTAGCCGCCATTGAAGCCATTGAAGGATGCATGGGAACAGCTTCCGGGGTTTAGGTTTTAACTGATAAACCCTGCAATTGAATTAATAAGGGAATGAAAGAAATTGTGCAAATGCAATCGGGTCGGGTTCGGGTAGCCCTAATGCGTAACTAATGTAATAAAGTGGAAATTTTCCCATTCAATCCCTCACTATTTACATATTTCCAAATTGGTCCTAAATATTTTATAACATTTGATTCTTTATTCTTTTTCTATCAAAATTAACTAATATTTTATTTTATTTTATTTTTTTTACTTAAATGGTCATTTTATCATTTTACGTTCTTTCTACTTCAAGGTATTAAATATTTTTAATTATAATAATAATATCGAGAAAGACAAACAAGAAGATCTTTTTATGTTTGATGAATGTACCGATCACGTGTTAAACAGTGATCGAATATTAATTAATTTTAATTAAAAAGATGAATTTAAAATATTAAAATAAATAAATGATCAACTTTATTTGAAATTAAATATTTAGGACCAATTCGAATAAAGGTAAATAATTAAGGGATTAAATCCAAGAAATTTTCTAATAAAGTACTGATTCAGCCTCAGCCCAAAACATGACGTGCTAAAACCATCCACGTCAGCATTTCTCACCGAACCGCCCGGTTCACCTTTAAACCTTCAGTTCTGGACTTTATTACTGTAACAAGAAATCCCAAAACCCCTAAAACCCCCAAAGATCAAACAGGAAGAAAACCAGAGAGAATCTATCAATGGAAAGCAGACTGATATCGTTATTGAGGAGAAATAAGACAATTTTTGCTGAAATATCTTCCAACCTTAAAGCATCTAAATCTGGAGTTCATCCTTCAAATGAGCCTTCTTTTTTTATTCATTCCAAACTTCTTTCTTCTCAAACTCCGGGGCTTAATTCTGCAGGCCATAGAAGCATTGCAAGAAGCTTCATTGGTAGTGGATTTAGAGCTTTTCGTCATCATTATCCTAATCTTCAGGTTCATTCTTCTGCCTATGTTGTGATGTGAATTTACACTGCAGTGATAATGACTATTCTGATTCTCTTTCTTTCCTGGTTTTTGTTGTTTTTTTATAACTTTTTTATAAAAGATCATATTGGGTTTTGATAAAGGAATAATCTTTAGTTAAATCTTGGGGGAAAAAAAAAAACAAGAAACGAACTTTGGTAGTTTTTCTGCTTATAGTAAAATTTGGTTTTCTTTATTGACAAGATATGGTCTGTTATAAAAGCTTCTTGTTTGGATACATTTGAAATACTGCTGCTTTTGCACTCTATGAGAGTTACTATATCTTTTTCAAGATTCAGAGTGCATTATCAATTGAGAAGTTTTTAAATTGAAACTGATCAAGTTATTGAATTAAGGATTAGATCTACCTTTTATTTTAGAGTATAATTGCTGTAGATGGAGAATAAGGGATTTTGCTTTCTTCATCAGTGTACACAGCTGAATACAATTTTGAGAGAGCTTATCATGTATGTCGATTTATATATTCACTTTCCCTAGACCTTTTAGATTTAAAAACTTGAATATAGGTCAAAATATTCTGGAACTACGTTTTTAAAATTTTGCTCCATTTGAGGTTTTCAAGTCTGTGGTTGATGGAAAAGTTGAGATTATGAGTTATGAAAGAGCATGGGCTTGTTCAAACAACATTTTTTAAATTTCAAACATTGTTGGATTTCCAAGAAGTCGTCCAAATCCATTTCAAGTAATTACACAACATCTTAACCTGTTGACCCCTTGGTTTAACCAGCTATGCAAATTCTTTTTGTCTTTCATTTCGTTTCCGTCTTTCACAATAACCCTTATTTTTATGTTGAGTTTGTAAATGCAATAACAGTTGGACAAATTCTGTTTTCTCACTTTCAGGGTTTCCATAAACCATCATTTAGGAATTTCTCGACTACAGCGTCAACTTATGTTGGAAATAAGGAGGGAGTCAAACTTCTTGTAACTGGTGGACCTCGTGCTCAGAAATTGGTTGGCATATGGCTTTTTGGTTCTGCCGCTTGGGTATTTAGTTTGGTGGTGCTTGGTGGTATCACTCGGCTAACTAGATCTGGCCTCTCAATGACTGATTGGAAATTCACAGGTAGCCTTCCACCGTTATCAGAGGAAGATTGGTTGGTTGAATTTGAGAAGTATAAGCAATCCCCTGAATACAATCGGTTAGTTCTAGTAATTACTTCCCTAGTCTAAACCATTAACTCTCCATTTAAGTGTGAAAAATAGTATATAAACTAATCTATGCAAATACATGATGGCTTCTTAACATCTAGAATATGTTTTATCAGTTTTGTTGGATTATTTTGATGTTTATGTGTGAATTTTAAACTTGATACAGTATAAACAAAGGTATGAGTATTGAGGATTTTAAGTTCATATACTGGATGGAATATGCACATCGTATGTGGGGAAGAGCACTAGGAGTCATATTTGCTCTGCCGTTCTCATTCTTGCTTCGGAAGGGCTACATTACTTTGCAACTTGGGCTTAGACTTTCTGGACTATTTGCTCTTGGTGCTGGACAAGGATTAATTGGTTGGTGGATGGTGAAAAGTGGTTTAGAGGTAATGAACACCGTGCTCTCTTATTGCCACTTATTAACAATCTGTTCATATAAAATATCGAATCTGCTTTCATTTCCTAGGAGCCAGCTTCTGAATACTCTGAACCAAGAGTAAGCCCTTATCGTCTAGCTGCTCATCTTACTTCAGCATTTGCCATTTATAGTGGACTATTATGGACTGCCATGTCCGTTGTCATGCCTGAACCTCCTGCAGAATCACAAGCATGGGTTAAAGGTGCCTCAAAAGTCAAACGGCTTGCTCTTCCACTTACAATACTTGTTGGAGTTACTGCAATATCAGGAGCTTTTGTTGCAGGAAATGATGCTGTATGTAACTATTACATCTTATTTCCAAACTTTTGGTCTATCCACATACTTGGGCTGGGGGAAAGGGATTTCCGTAGATGATCTTTCATAATGATTTGGATTCAAATGACATTCACTAGGGTCGTGCTTTCAATACTTTCCCCAAGATGGGCGATACATGGATTCCAGATGATGTCTTCAAAATGAAGCCTCTTATCCGCAACTTCTTTGAGAATACGTCAACTGTGCAGGTAATTGGTTTTTGAATTCATATTCGAGATTTATATTATTAAGGTCAAAGATAAATTTGCAAATCTTATTTACATCATCTTGATGGAAATGTAAAATGCTGATTCAAAATAATTATAGTTGTTTCTGTTGCAATTATTCCAGTTTCTGATTGATCATCTTCTTGACGGTGATATTATAATCAACAAACAATTTTGCAATCTATTATGAACTTGAACTTCATATTTTTGGTTTTGCATTTTCTGAACAGCTTGATCATCGTATACTTGCAATTGCCACTTTATTTTCAATTGGTGGCTTTTGGTGGTCAACTAGGAAACTTGATATACATCCTGCAATACGATCTCTGATAGGAAGTACAGTAGGCATGGCTGGTGTTCAGGTAAATGAATGATACTGAAAAATCTTGGTTGGTTTCCTGTAAAATCTTTCTAACGGTTATTGGTTGCATCTGCAGGTCACTTTAGGAATATCAACACTGTTAACGTATGTACCAGTGTCGTTAGGCTCAGCTCACCAAGCTGGAGCCTTAACGCTTCTAACACTGATGCTACTACTGAATCACACATTGCGTCGACCTTCATTAGCCCTCCTCAAAACACTGCCTGCTGTTGCTAAAACTGCTGCTTAATGTGGTTTGGAAGTTTCATTGCTCTTGTACCTGTATTTAGATATTTTTTAGTTAGAGAGAATCAGGATATTTGTCTAGGCAGGCCCTTCTCAGCAGCTCCTTGCAATAGGGGATAACTGTTGTAATGAAATGAATCTCATTATGATACATTTGCAATGTTGATGAAATGAAAATAATGTTTACCTAACAAAATTTCCATTTTTAACCTTTGAAATGATGGTTTAGTTGATAATGATGACAGGGAAATGGTAACAATCATACTCCCTTGTGGCATATTCTGCACTATGCATATGCTCTCAACTTTATATTATATATATATATATGTTTGTATGTATATATTAACTGCTGTTTCTAACAAACTTGAACCTTCTTTTCTTCTGATAAAGTAGCTGCTTCTGTTTCTAAGACATTGTACCCTACTTACAATCACAAAAGTCATGGTTGGTAAAGCCTCATTATTACTAAAGTTAGTTATTGTGAAATTACTTTTTGACCCTCATGTTTGTGGGGGTTCAATTTATTAATAGGGAGGATTAATGAGTATTACGATATATAGATAGAATGTTATACAAGATCATGAGGGTTTAATACTTGTGAAATATTTTTTCGTTTAAGAATTAAACTCTTTTGATACAATTCAAACCAAATTCAAATTAACTGTAACATTAACTTAGATTAGTTGAAGCAGTGACTTTGAGAATTTAAAAAAAGAGTATGTGATGTCTAAAACAACTTTCAAATTGGATGGATGGTAACAAAGTAAAGACAGATGAAAAGGAAAAGATTAGGGTTTACTTTTTCTTTTGTTTGGTAAGTCAAAAGCAGAAACAGAAGAAAAATAAAGCACCATTGTATAGGACATGGGCAAATCTTTTTCTTTTTTTTTACATGGGACATGGAAGAACATCTTGATTAAAAAGAAGGAATCATCAATGAGTAAAAAAAAAAAAAAAATTTAAAAAAAAAAAAAAAAGGACTATTGATCACAATTGGTCCATCTTTAGCGCCATTCATGGCGAAATGGGATTTCTTTCTCTTTTTGTCAACTTAAAACTAACAGAGGAGTTCTCACCATTATTAGTCTCAGAAAAAATTCTTGACTCAGAATTGCAGCAATGGCATTCTCCTCCAACAAATGTTTGCTATGGTTTCTCTTATCCCTTTTCTTGTTAAACTTGTTTCTTGGTGAATCTTCAAGCTATGAACAAGAAGAACTTTCATGGCTGGATGACAAAGATGATGAAGAAGTTAATATGATTCAGAGCAGACATTCTTCTCTAAAAAGATGCGACTTTTCGACTGGAAAATGGGTTTATGATCAATCTTATCCATTGTATAATTCAAGCTGCCCATATCTTACTACTGCTGTCACATGTAAAAAGAATGGCCGCCCAGATTCTGATTATGAGAAATGGAGGTGGAAACCTAATGGCTGTAATCTTCCCAGGTACTGCACTTTCCTTCAACAATATGTATGCAATTCTTGATCCCATCATATATATATACACTAAGTTATAGTCTGTATATACATATACATATATATACCATATCACCATTAATTTTGTGATTGCAGATTTGATGCATTGGAATTTCTGGGAAGGATGAGAAGGAAGAGGATAATGCTTGTTGGTGATTCCATAATAAGGAATCAGTGGGAATCTCTTGTTTGTTTAGTCCAATCTGTAATTCCAACTGCTAGAAAGACTGTTACTTATCATGGTCCTGTCATGGCATTCCAAGCTCTGGTGAGAAAATAGTTCGATTTAACATACTATTAGAACGGAAGATCTTGAATTCGAATAACATATTTTTTTGTTGACAGGATTTTGAGACATCCATAGAATTTTGCTGGGCTCCATTTCTTGTAGAATTGAGACAAGGACCAGGAAACAAGAGAATATTACATTTAGATTTAATAGAAGAAAATGCAAAGTATTGGAGAGGAGTTGATGTTCTTGTGTTTGATTCAGCACATTGGTGGACTCATTCAAATAAATGGAAATCGTAAGAACAACAAAATATATATATATATATATATATATATATATATATCTACAAAGATTTTACTGTGTTAATTTTCTCAAATGGTTGATTGACAGTTTAAAGAAAAAATCTGCAGGTGGGATTATCTCATGGAAGGAAACAATGTATTCAGAAACATGAATCCTATGATTGCATATGAGAAAGGGCTTATGAGATGGGCTAAATGGATTGACTTAAATGTTGATCCTAGAAATACTCGAGTCTTTTTCAGAAGTATGTCACCAAGACATAACAGGTAAACACAAATCTACTCAGTATTAGACATACGAAAACTTGATACAAATTTATATCGAGTAAAAATGTTGCTATTCGTTTAATCTTAATCTTGTACTAATAACATGTTAGCATATTTATAACCTAAGCAAGTAAATGATCAAGTTAGCAAGTCTGATATAAAATAATCATATTCTGTCAGTTTGATTGACAGGTTAAACGCAATTACTATTATATGTTCATGCATATTAGCATATTTGTAAGTTAAACAGGTAAATAATCAAATTAGCAGGTTTTGGTTCAAAATAATCATGTTATATCGAGTTCGGATTGACAGATTAAGTGTAATTATCTTAACTTATTGCAACACGATTGTCATATATTCTTGGCATGTTAGTATATTTATAAGTGAAACAAGTAAATAATCGAATTAACTTGGTTTTAGTTCTATATAATCATGTCATGTCGAGTTCAGATTGACAAATTGAGTGTAATTGTTATCGCAATCTGTTATGTTCTATTCTATGGCAGAGACAATGGCTGGAAATGCTTCAACCAAAGAAAACCCCTACAATTCTTCAGCCATCCCCATGTTCCTGAACAACTGGTGGTGTTGAGAGAAGTACTAAGAAATATGAGATTTCCAGTTTATCTTCAAGACATTACAAAAATGTCAGCACTTAGAAGAGATGGACATCCTTCGGTGTATGCTAAAGCTGTCGGACAAGAACAAAAACAGCACTTAAAAGGTTTTACTTCTGACTGTAGCCATTGGTGTCTACCTGGTGTACCAGATACTTGGAATGAGATACTAAATGTTTTGCTCTAAAACATGATTTTCATTCTCAATGTGAATTATAACGTTAATGTTTGAGTTTTCCTATGTTTGTAGTTTGTGTTGTTGTTGTATTATTAATTTATGTAGTCACTTGTTATGGTAATGCATTTCATGAATTAGTGAAGATCCTTTTAACTATTTTTTAACACTGTATTATATCGTTTGTTTTTCTTTTTGTTTCTCTTTACTTGTCATAATAGGATTTATATCGAAAAGTATACAAAGTCAAATAATACTAAAAGACGCTATATTTATCGTTAGTATACATTAATAAAGACACAAAGAATGTAAATTCAAAAGATATTTTAGTCTTTTCAATTAAAAAATTACTCAAAATTTCAAAATTATACAACTCTAATTAAGCTCTTGGCTTGACATAATGGGATTATGAATACTACATGGGGTGGTTGTGGGTTCGACAGTGTGCATCTTTCTCCAAGTAAAAATTGAACTCTGAATTAATCGTAGTCCGTAATGACTTTGAAAATTAGATGGTCGAAAAAAAATAAATAGATAATGAAATTGAGAACAACAACAATAGTCAAGAATGGTTACATACATAAAAAAGAACAACTTCAATTTGATCAAGAAAACTTCTTCCTCAACTTATCAATTTCCTTAGAACTCAATCCAAAAGCCTTCTGCAAAAGCTCTTTTGCTATACCATCAGATCCAAAAATAGCAACTGGGATTTTCACCAAACCTGGATTTTGACTATTAAAACTTCCAATTATAGTAGCAGGTGAATTACCAACATTCATCTGAAAATGTATTAAACCTCTTGGAAAAACCATTACATCTCCTTTTTCAAGAACTTTTGCAAAAACTCTGTTTTCTGAATCAACAAATCCTGAATAAACTTTTCCTTCAACAACAAATGCAACTTCAGTTGCTCTCGGATGATAGTGCGGCACGTTTATACCTCCATTTTCGTCGAAATCGGCTCGAACTAATGACATTCCCAGTGTGTTTAATCCTGGAAATACATTTGAGTTAACTGGGATTGATGAAAAACCTGTTTTCTTGAAATTCCCTGGATTTTTTATGCCTGAAAACACGAAATCATCCACAGTTACTAAAGATGAGTTCTTGCAAGAAGAGAAATGGGATGAAAGATTTGTTCTTGGAGGAATACAGAAATCATTGATGGGATCAGGATCTGAAGATGATACAATATGGATGTAGATGAAAATCATGAAGAAAATCATCATTTTGAAAACCATTCTTGATATCCTTGTTAACTAGAAAACTGAGTACATATATATATATATACTGACTCTTTCTTTCTTTCTTTCTTTACTAAAGTTTTGGGCTTAAAATGCAAAACTTTCTCAATACCTAAAGCAACTCAGCAATCAGAAAATGGTCACAACGTGCAAGTATATATGTGTATATATATATATATAAATATGGATTTAGTAAATGTCTCGTGAAGCAGTTTGCTTAGGAATGAAGACAGAATGATTAGTTAGTTCCTGCACCAGTACTGAATCCACCTATTCTGTCCCTTTTTCTTTATTTATATATATATATATAATTAAATTATTCGATATCAGAAATTATTGTATCGATTAATTTAGATTCTGTCTAGATTGATTTTATATTGTCTAATTCTTGCTCGGAAAAAATATCTTGTTCTAACTTTTATATGACACTTACAACTAGTGCACCTCATGTAATATCCATAAGTTAATTACAACTTCTGTCAAGACAAGAATTTATTTCTTATCCTTGTTCCCTTTTTTTTTTTTTTTTTTTTTTTTTGATTGTAGACAATAAAATACACTCTAAACACAATAATTAGTGTATATTCTAATTGAAAAAATTATTTTTAATTTTTTTAAAAATAAAATAATTAATAAAGTATGAGTTTAATAATATAAAATAATAATAAAAAAATATAAAGAAAATGTCCAACCCAAAATCATTGCTTTATTTTTATTCTTATACTTAAAGGTAAGTGAAAGTAATAGTAATATGTGGGCAAAATGTTTCAGGTTGGACCAAAAAAGACCACTCTTGCGGATATTTTTAAAAGAGTTCTTTAAGGGACGATTTTTTTTTTTTTTTAAGGCTAAAGACTGAATTGTTTAAAAAATTATGGAAAAATGTTTTTATGGCAAGTAGAGTTGGTCTTCTTGTAAAAAAAAAATATATAAGTTGAAATTCAAACGTCATATATGAGTAGATATTTAAATATAAAACTTATATTACTAATTCACCTCTTGAAGTTTTAAGGGACCATTTTGGCATATGTAGGAAGAGTAAGGCTGTATTTAGATTTATTTATTTATTTTGTGACCATTTGCGTTTATCCACATTTTTCGAACTTATGATTTTTATTATCATATAAATGAGACTATTCAACTTAGGACTTACCACAAGCATGGTGGTCGGGTGGTGAAATACTTTCCCCCCCATATCAACACCCCCCGCTGAGACTCCTTCACCAGACGTAGAACTTTGCCAAAACTTTAGTGTATTTAATCAATGAAAATTAGGACTTATTCATTATTTTATACAAACATTTAGTCCATTTAATCAATCAATTGTAATTTTAACATGAGGTTTTTTTTTTTCTTTTCCTTTTATAAACAAAGATATTAAAAATATTAAAGAAAAATATTAATAAATAATAAAAAGAAAAAGAACACAGAAATGTGAACATCAAATAAATATGGAATGTTGATGGAAGGAGTGGCAAAGTGCCACCCCACTCTTTTCAGGTTGGGAGATCGAAACCCCCTTCCCCCCATATATCAAAAAAAAAAAAAAAATATATATATATATACACATGCATTTTTTTATTTAATTTTTAAATTTAGATTATTATTTTTTAAATAAAGAAATACAACTATTTAAATTTAAAATAATAAATAAATTATTTACCATTTTAATAGATATTTCCCTTCTTCTTTTTTTTTTTTTTTTGTTGTTGTTAAATAAAATGAACCTATAATCTTACCATAGCTTATTTTCATTTGACCCCTAGAAAGGAACCAAACCAAAAAAACAGAACCGCTGTTCTTGAAACATGCTGAGGCTCGCGGCTGCCACCATTTCCTCCGCCTCCCCTAACGCCGGAACCACCGCCACCGCATTCACTGCAACTCCTCTCTCCCGCTCCGCCGCTCTTCATATCTATACCAGAACTGCCGGTTTTTCTTCATCCGCTCGACAGGTAAACAATTTTTGAAGAAAACAAAATACAAAAAAATCACTGAATTTCGTTCATCATGTTTTCCATTTTTGTAGTTTTTGTTTTTGCGTCAGTTTTGCTGGTGATGTTATTAAAGCTAGAATAGTGTATTTGTAGATTTCGACAGCATTTCCTTCTGGGTTAATTTATTGTCCAGTGAAAGCCATGGCTGCTGCTGAAACAGAAGCTATTGCAACAGCAAAACATGGCTCCAAAATTTCTGGTACTTTACTGCTTGAATTTTTGCGTCTATCATTGTTATGAAAATGGATATTGCTTCGTTTGAGCTTCTTAACAATCTGATTAGAGCAAATAATGCTGTGTCACCTTAAAATTTTACTATGTCTTTGAACTTCTTCTTTTACCTTGGTCTGGAATTGGATAATTCTGGAACGAATGTTGTCATATCTTGTTGAGGCTCTTATAACCCGTTTACTGTTCTTCTTCTTTTATTCAAATTTCACGTATATATGCAGTTCTCTACAATTATGATTGAAGGGCTTGTCTTTTTCTTTTCTTTTTTTTTGTCTTTAGGGAGGAAGCAAGCGCTGATTTCCCTGTCAGATAAGAGTGAACTGGCTTTCCTTGGGAACGGACTTCAGGAATTAGGGTAATATGTTATGACTTTAACGTTTCTGGAAAAAAAGTGTTAAAACATGTCATTTAATGTTATGCAAATTACTTTTGACATTTAAAACAGGTCCTTAATTGTTTATAAATAATGAAAAAAGTGTTGTACAGTTTATGGATTCTCTGTCCTTACCGAGTTAATCACAACTCTGATAAAATAATGATTACAATTTTGCATGCAAAAAGAGAGAAATTGTTCAGAGTTCCTTTGTTAGGCCATACAGTTTTGGCAGTTTGATTTTAAAATTTTTTAACAGATGAAATTTATTTCTGGACAGAGTACTGTACAATTATAGCTATTACTAGTCCTTCGGGAACAGGTTGACTTCTGACTATTTAAGTTGGGACTTATTTTTATGATGAAAATGCTGCTGTTTTTCTGCTAAGATATTCACTGCGTTCTTTTTTCTGTTCCTTAAGAAGTTTCTTTGTTTATGATTATTAA
>JAHSUH010000077.1:150000-340709 GCA_025388415.1 Cynanchum wilfordii
TACAAAGTACTCAGAACAAATAAATAAATAGTACCTAAAGAAAAGAAGAATCTTTCTTCTTTACCTGCAGAAACTTGCAGTGGTGAACATATCATCAGTTAGCCCCCAACAATTTTTGAAAATAATCTCCTTCACTCCTCTTGACAGACAAGAAATAATGCTTTTGCACTCTGTTTATCTTGCAATTGGGATTTCTCCAAATGGAACCTTTCTAATGCAAGACAGGTTTTGATGTCCTCATAACACCAGGGATTCAAATCAATGCCTTTACACGACAAGAACCTCAAAGTCTTCAAGTTATCGCAATAAGAAACAGCTGATAACACCATCCATGCTCCATTTTATGGTTGAAAAAGTTAATTCTTCAAGCATATGATAACACCATCCATGCTCCATTTCAAGCTTCACCAGCCTTTTACAACCTTGTGCTAAAATATAGTCAGCCCAACATCTGAGACAACTGAGGTATAAAATCTATCCACATTAGCAATTAATCTCAAAATCTGTAAGTTCTGAAAGGCTGCAATTCCACACAGAACCTGATTGCACTTCTGTAATTCAATCTTGCAATGTAGGAACACTCATCAGCCACACTCAATAACCCCATTTCACTAGCATTTATCACCAAAAGTCTCCTCAAACCCAAATCAACTTCATTCACAGGCAGCATGAAATTTTTACAGACGAAAGCCCCTTTTGGCTCAACATTAGTTTTTACATAAAAAGAAACTATGTTATGAGTGCAGAAAATACCCAAATTCCTTTTACCTAAGCTCCATGATGCTAAAAAGAGCCCCAAAAACTTCAGCAAAATCCCAGAAAAGGCAAATTGAATTACTGTAAGCCCATCTGATGTAGAGGGCTCTGCACCAGCTTCATAAATACAACTTGATATATTTTTTAACATGACAAGTTAAAAAAAAAAAAAAAAATTCTTCTTATCTAGCAGGAAAAGTGAAAAAAAAATGAAAAAGTATACATACATGTATATATATTCATGTTCCTACTTGAACAACATTAGTAGATTCAAATTCCTACTGAAAAGAAATAATATTCTTGAGAAAAAAATGGAATCTAAACACATTAAAATTCATAATGAAAAGAAGATATATATATTGTTAAAAAAATAAGGGAAATATCATTGCAATATAAAAATACTGTCAAATTCCTTTTGCAAAAAAAGGATATTTTTAAAATTGGAAATGGAGATAGATTGCTTAGAGATTTGAATTTGGTAGTGCAAGTTTGATGCAAATACGATTGGAGTGCAAGTTCGATGCAAATACGATTGAAGTGCAAATTCGATGCAAGTACGATTGAAGTGCAAATTCGATGCAAGTACGATTGGAGTGCAAGTTCGATGCAAGTACGATTGGAGTGCAAGTTCGATGCAAGTACGATTGGAGTGCAAGTTCGATGCAAGTACGATTGGAGTGCAAGTTCGATGCAAGTACGAATGGAGTGCAAGTTCAATGCATGTATGATTCGAGTGCAAGTTAGATGTGAATTCGATTGGAGTGCTACGAGTAAGATGCAAGTTCGATGCGATGGGAGTTGGAGTTAGATTGGAGTTTAGAGTTAGTCTTAGTTGAGTATTGGTTTAGTTGGATTAAAAGTTCGAGGTGGAGTTTGACTTACCTGAATGAATTTAGCATTCATTAACTTGATGTCGATCTTTTGTTGTTTTCTTTGTTCACGACTTGTAGCATGCTTGAGATCGTAAATAACTCCTGTATAAGAATTTAAAAATTTAATGAAAATTGCAAACTGTTAGTAACCATTTATAAGTCTTACCATAGGTTAAAATGAATCATCTCTCTTACCTTGCAACAAATGACGTGCCCTTAAGGTAGAATAGAAAAGGAATTGAAAGTCGCGTTTGAACCCTTCTATAAAAAGTAAAACACCTAAAAAAATATATATATATTGTAAGCATGGTACCATATATATATATATTCAAATTGGAATGCTAACAAAATCAAATTTACTTATTTACTCTAATTGACAAACTTACTCCAGAGAAACCCTTGTCATAGAAAAAGAGCACCTTCATATTAGAATAGTATCATCAAGATTGCATCTTGAGGAATCATACCAACCTAGAAACAAATAATCATGACAGAAATCAGCATTTAAAATTTAAAATTTTAGAAAAATCTAAGTTAGAACTGTCAAGGAAATTAGCATGTTATGGAGATATTTTCTCACCAAGAAGAAGTTCAAAACTATTAGGCTATGTCTCACAACCTACTTTATTGTTCTCGAGTTCAGCTTAGGAACCAAAAAGCCCTGCGCTCCATCAATAGTTATACAAAATCAAAGTGTAAGAACAATCGAAATTAAAAATTTTAGAAAAATTTAAGATCACATTCCAAGGAGATCATTTCGTGAAGATATTTTCTCACCAAGTACAAGTTAACACCATTAGGCTCACTCAAAAAACTACTTTATTGCTCCCGAGTTCAGCTTAGGAACAAAAATACCTGGTGCATCAAGAAATTAAAAATAAGAGAAAAAAATTTTAGGAAAAATGTAAGATCACATGTCAAGGAGAGCATTTCATGGACATATTTTCTCACCAAGAAGAAGTTCCACACCAATTAGGCTTTGTCTAATAGCCAGCTTTACTGTTTTTGAGTTCAATTTACGAACCACATACATGCTGCATCAACAATTATACAAAATCAAAGACTAAGAACGATCAATATTCAAAATTTTAAGAAAATCTAAAATCACATAAGGAGCGCATTTTATGGAGATATTTAATCACCGAGAAGAAATTTCAAAACCCATTAATTAAGCTATGTCTTCTTTGTTGTTCCTGAGTTGAGCTTATGAGCCAAATACCTATTGCATCAATAATATAAAAAATCAAAGAGTAAGAACAATAAATTAAAAACTTCAGAATATCTAAGAGTCATATGTCGAGGAGTGCATTGAAATATTTTCTCACCACGAAGAAGCTCAACACCAATTAGGCACTGCTTCACAGCCTTCTTAACCATTCTCTTGTGTTCAACCTTAAGAACCAAAATAAATGCTCCATTAATAGCCGTACAAAATCAAAGAGTGAGAGCACTCAAAATTAAATCTTTTATAAAAATCTAAGATCACATGTCAAGGCTCCGTATCATAACCTGCTACAGCCTGCTTTATAGAGTGCAAGTTCAATGCAAGTATGATTCGTGTGAATTCAACTGGAGCGCTGTGAGTTAGATGCAAGTTGGATGCGGTGGGAGTTGTTGTTAGATTGGAGTTTAGAGTTAGTCTTAGTTGAGGATTGGTTTAGTTGGAGTAGAAGTTCGAGGTGGAGTTTGACTTACCTGAATGAATTTAGAATTCATTCCCTTGATGTTGATCTTTTGTTGTTTTCTTTGTTCACATCTTGTAGCATGCTTGAAATCATAAATAACTCCTGTATAAGAATTTAAAATTTTAATGAAAATTACAAAAGATTTTAAAAGAAAGTTTAAAAGAAATGGAAATGGAGGACAAAAAGAAAAAGAAATGAAAAGCATGCAAAAGAATTAAAAACAAAACAAAACAAAAATAAAGCAAATGCAATGAAATTGAAAATTTGGAAAACAAGCAAATCGGCTACTGCCGAAAACAGGGCAAAAACAGATTTATTTATGGCATAGCTACTGGAATTTCTAGTAAAAACAGAGGAAGACACCATTTAGCTACTGGAATTTTTGTGAAAAACAGAGGACTAAAGGGGCTGCCTACTGGAATTCTTATGAAAAACAGAGGATAGCATGCAAATGGCTACTGGAAACCTAAATGCAAACAGAGGAAATGTAAATGCACACTACGTGCAAATATACTACTGACATGGAAAGTGAACAAAAGAAATTGCAACCTACATGAAAACTACCTAAATGCCATGCAAACCATGCAAATGAAAATTACATAAAAACCATGCAATTCATGCAAATCAGAAAGCACATGCAAAAACAAATAATGAGCATTTCATGAAGAGATTTTCTCACCAAGAGAGTTCAATACCATTAGGCTCAGTCTCACAACCTGCTTTATTGTTCTGGAGTTCAGCATAGAAACCAAAATGCCTGCTACAGCAACAATAAACAAAATCAAAGAGTAAGAGCAATCCAAGTTATGCCTGTCAAGGAAATTAGCATGTTATGGAGATATTTTCTCACCAAGAAGAAGTTCAAAATCATTAGGCTATGTCTCACGACCTACTTTATTGTTCTCGAGTTCAGCTTAGGAACCAAAAAGCCCTGCGCTCCATCAATAGTTATACAAAATCAAAGTGTAAGAACAATTAAAATTTTAAAAATTTTAGAAAAATTTAAGATCACATTCCAAGGAGATCATTTCGTGAAGATATTTTCTCACCAAATACAAGTTAACACCATTAGGCTCACTCTAAAAAACTGCTTTATTGCTCTCGAGTTCAGCTTAGGAACAAAAATACCTGGTGCATCAAGAAATTAAAAATATTTTAGGAAAAATGTAAGATCACATGTCAAGGAGAGCATTTCATGGACATATTTTCTCACCAAGAAGAAGTTCCACACCAATTAGGCTTTGTCTAATAGCCAGCTTTACTGTTTTTGAGTTCAATTTACGAACCACATACATGCTGCATCAACAATTATACAAAATCAAAGACTAAGAACACAACAATTATAAGAACGATCAATATTTTTTTTTTTTTTTTTTTTTTTTTTTGGTAAGAAAATCTAAGATCACATAAGGAGCGCATTTTATGGAGATATTTAATCACCGAGAAGAAATTTCAAAACCCATTAATTAAGCTATGTCTCTTTGTTGTTCCTGAGTTGAGCTTATGAGCCAAATACCTATTGCATCAATAATATAAAAAATCAAAGAGTAAGAACAATTGAAATTCAATATATCAAGGAGTGCATTTCGTGGAAATATTTTCTCACCAAGAAGAAGTTCAACACCAATAAGGCTCTTTCTCACAGCCTGCTTTAATTCTCTTTTGTTCAAGCTTTGGAACCAAAAAACCCTGCTCCATCAATAGCCATACAAAATAAAAGAGTAAGAACACTCAAAATTCAAAATTTTCAGAAAATCTAAGATCACACGTCAAGAAAAAGCATTTTATGGACGTCAAATACAGGGTAAGAAATATGCATGAGTGTCAATTAATCAAATGAGAATATTATTAATCAGATTGGGACATCCAAGGATAACCTTATTTTCTTCATCCACTTTGCTTTAGCAGTTGTTCTCTACGCTGCCTGGTGTTTGAATAACTGCATAAAATAGTACGGATCAGCTTGTGTAGAACTAAAGTCCACAATGCATAAATTTTTAAGTTGAGCTTGATTATTTTCAGGAATGGGGAGAAGCTGCAATCTACAGAACTCACCTTTTTGGGCTATGTCATTGAATAAACTTGTTTTCCAATAAGAGGCTGCCTTTGGGGATTCATTAAACTGGTCTTCTATGGAATTAATTGGAAACAAGTCCATTATAGCTGCAAAAAGATCCACACATGCTAGAATCAACGCTCTTCAATCAATGGTAGAAAAAGGTACAGTAGCATATGATCAAGCAAAGAAGGTAGATAACATAAGAAAATAAAAATAAAAAAAAAAAAAAAAAAAAAACCAAGAGACATCATCAGAAAACGCACTCTCCCTACGCAGGCATTATCCTGTTCAGGTTCAAAGGGACTTTCTCAGCCTGACCTGGCCAATAATCTGACCTTGGAGCAAGCCAGTTACAGACACCCCTGCGTGTCTTTTATTATTTTAGCATTAATTGAGGTAGATATTCATGGAAACAGGGGCAAAAGGGATTCTTATTATTAGCACCCTACAACAAATTTCAACAAGAGTAACAGTCTCAAGTCACTCAACAAGCAGAACCTAGGTAGGACTTACCTAGCATGCAGAAGATCCCGTTCCCTGTTTCTCTACTGGCAAGCTTACACAACATCTACTAGGATTTTGGATCCACTTTTCTCGTGTACCCTTCAGCTTGTCCGGAAAAGAAAAACACAAAACAAGGTGGTTATTTCAACTTAATGAAAGATCTAGAAGGGTGATGAGCAACCACTCTAGCAAACTAGCCATCATGGCACATATTCTTGTTTGCACTTCTTGAGATTAAATTTTGTGATACTATGATATATACGAATCACAAGACCACTGTGGAAGAATTCTCTATTTAGTGTGCAAATAAAAGTATTCACTTATGAGAAAACCTTGCCTATGACAAGGCAACCAATCTTACCTTTAGACTTTGACAGACTTCACGTAGTTTTCTGGCAAGTAGATTTCTCCACCAACCTCACCATGTTGTTCTCAACTTACAGTTTTCTTGGAGGCCAAGAACTCAGCACTCATTGCTTCCATCCCGTGCTTGACAGCTTCCTCAGCACTCCCATAACCATGTTGCTCAGCATATCTCCTAACATCCTCAGTTATCTTCATAGAACAGAACTTGGGGCCACACATAGAGCAAAAGTGCGCAACTTTTGCACCATCAGCTGGCAGTGTTTCATCATGGAATGACATGGCAGTCATGGGGTCTAATGACAAGGCAAATTGGTCCATCCAGCGGAATTCAAATCTTGCCTTGCTCAGTGTATCATCCCAGGCTTGAGCATGTGGGTGACCTTTTGCTAGATCAGCAGCATGAGCAGCTATCTTGTATGCTATAACCCCCAGCTTTTACATCATCCCTGTTAGGCAAACCAAGATGCTCTTTTGGAGTCACATAACAGAGAAGTGCAGTGCCAAGGGCACCTATATTGGCAGCGCCAATAGCTGAGGTGATATGGTCATATCCAGGAGCAATATCAGTTGTTAAAGGTCCAAGGGTGTAGAAAGGTGCCTCATTACACCATTCCAGCTGCTTCTGCATGTTCTCGGGAATCTTGTGCATTGGAATATGCCCAGGCCCTTCGTTCATAACCTGAATAGACAAAGAATATAAACTTAGTTGAGAATTATCACAGAGAAACTGAATCACGGAAACCACTAACACCACTAGATTATTGAAAAATGAGAACTATTTGCTTCTGAAATCAAACTAGGTCTTTAGCAAAATGATAGTACCTGAACATCCTTCTCCCATGCTCTGCGAGTTAGTTCTCCTTGAGTAAGGAGTTCTGCAAACTGTGCTGTGTCATTAGCATCATAAATTGACCCTGGTCTTAACCCATCACCAATTGACAATGATATATTGTACTGGTTGCATATATCTAATATATCATCCCAATGTTCGTAAGCAAAGTTCTCTCTGTGATAGGCTAAGCACCACTTTGCATGGATAGAACCTCCTCGCGAAACAATTCCAGTCATTCTGTTTGCTGTTAGAGGAATATAGCGGAGTAGGAGTCCAGAAAAATCCCGAACCCGTTAGGATCATATGTCAAAGAGAACGAGCAATTGAAATTCACAATTTCAAGAAAATCTAAGATACATGTCAACAAGGACAGCATTTCATGAAGAGATTTTCTCACCAAAAGAGTTCAACACTATTCGGCTCAGTCTCACAACCTGCTTTATTGTTCCGGAGTTCAGCATAGAAACCAAAATGCCTGCTGCAGCAACAGTAAACAAAATCAAAAAGTAAGAGCTATCAAAATTCACAATTTGAGGAAATCTAAGATCACATATCAAGGAAAGCATTTTATGGAGATATTTTCTCACCAAGAAAATGTTATAATACATCATGAATCTCTGTCGAAGAGCTTGCTTTATTGTTCCAGAATTTAGCTTAGGAACCAAATACCTGCTGCATCAAAAGTTATACAAAATATAAAAGTAAGAGCAATCGAAGATCACAATTTCAGGAAAATCTAAAATTACTTGTCAAGTAAGCATTTCATGGAGATTTTTTCTCCCCTAGAAGAAGTTCAACACACCCAATAGGCTCTGTCTCCAAGCTTCCTTTATTGTTCTCAAGTTCCACTTATGAACCAAATACCTGCTGCATCAATAATATACAAAATCAAAGAGTAAGAACAATCTAAATTAAAAACTTTAGGAAAATCTAAGATCATATGTCGAGGAGGGCATTTCATAGAAATATTTTCTCACCAAGAAGAAGCTCAACACCATTAGGCACTGTTTCACAGCCTCTTAACCATTCCCGAGTTCAACCTTAAGAACAAGCATTAACAGTTGTACAAAATCAAAGAGTAAGAACAATCAAAATTAAATGTTTAGAAAAATCTAAGATCACATGTCAAGGTGAGCATTTTGTGGTGATATTGCCTCACCAGGAAGAAGTTCAACACCCATTAGGCTCTGCAAACCTGCTACAGCCTGCTTTATAGTAGTTCAGCTTGGGAACAAAAATACATGCTGCATATATATAGTTAAACATAATTAAAGAATTAGAGCACTCGAAATTCAAAATTTTAGGAAAATCTAAAATTACAAGTGAAAGGGAGCTATTAGTGGAGATATTTTCTCACCAAGAACAAGTTAACACCATTAGGCTCACTCTCACAGCCTACTTTATTGTTCCTTGAATTCAGCTTAGGAACCAAAATACTTGCTGCATCAAGAAATTAAAAATTTTCGGAAAAATGTGAGATCAAAATATTAATCAATCCCTAAAGGCAGGAAACCAAAATGCCTGCTACAACAACAGTAAACAAAATCAAAGAGTAAGAGCTATCCAAATTCACAATTTCAGGAAATCTAAGATTACATGTCAAGGAAAGCATTATATGGAGATATTTTCTCACCAATAGAACGTTATACATCATGAGTCTCTGTCGAAGAGCTTGCTTTATTGTTCCAGAATTTAAATTTAGCTTAGGAACCAAAATACCTGCTGCATCAATAGTTATACAAAATATAAGAGTAAGAGCAATTGATGTTCAAAATTTCAGGAAAATCTAAAATTACTTGTCTGGTGAGTATTTCATGGAGATATTTTCTCCCCAAGAAGAAGTTCAACACACCCATTAGGCTTTGTCTCCAATCTTCCTTTATTATTCTCAAGTTCCACTTATGAACAAAATACCTGTTGCATCAATAATATACAAAATCAAAGAGTAAGAACAATCTAAATTAAAAACTTTAGGAAAATCTAATATCATATGTCGAGGAGAGCATTTCGTAGAACTTGCAACCTGCAAGTGCTCAAAGCTAATGCAAAAACCAGTGAGTATACATCATCAAAAAGAAACATCCAAGAAAGAAAAAAGAAACTTTTCATTTTAATGGGAATTCAAGAAATAAAAAAGAAACACAAAAAGAATTCAACAATCAAAGAATCAGAGAAAGAAAGAAAGAAAGAAATAGAGAATGAACAAAGAGAAAAAAAAATCAACAAATAGGTAAACAACAAACAAACAGAGAAAAAATGTGAATTCAAGAAAACTTAGAAACAACAAAGAATTCAAGAATCAAAGAATCAGAGAAAGAAAGAATTCAACAAACACATAAACAATAAACAAATAAAGAAATGATGTGAATTCAAGAAACAGAGAAACAACAAAAAAATTTAACAATCAAAGAATCAGAGCAAGAAAGAATTCAACAAACATCAAGAACAAACAAACAAACAAAGAATGTGAATTCAAGAAACTGAAAAACAACAAAGAATTCAACAATCAGAGAATCAAAGAAAGAAAGAATTCAAGAAACAGATAAACAACAAACAAACAGAGAAAGAATGTGAATTCAAAAAATTGAGAAACAACAAAGAAACAGTCAAAGAAATCAAGAAATAAAAATGAAACAGAAATAAAATTCAAGAAAAAAAAAAGAATGAATTCAAGAAAAGAATCAGAGAAAGAAAGAAAATAATTGTGCCCAATTGATGGATTTCTTCACAGCAGACTGGATGTCTGAAATGGTAAGACTTCGTCATAAAGAAATAGTCCAGTTCATAAAGAAGAAATTGATCCTGCAGTTTCTGAAAACGACATCAAGAACAAGAAAGATTTCTAAAACAGGAATACCCGGAAAGCTTGTTCTTTTCCTTGTGCAAAGATAATTGCTTTTGGGGATGCATCGACAAATAGCAGAATAGTTAAGATTGAGGCGGACACGGGGTCTCTTGGAGAAATGAGCTTCGAGGATCCAGTAATTTCCCAAATTCAATTCAGAAATTATACGCAGCCTTCTCTCTCTCTCTCCATCAAAATGGATGCATGCAAGAAATGGATAAACGAGGGAAAGAAAAAAAGAGAGAGAAATGGAAAGTGGAAATTTTAACGCCCCACCGCTTGAGAGTTACTTATAATCCCCACACGCACTCGGACTTCCTTTCCAGGACACTCTCACCCCACTCTGTCTCTAACGGCTATAATCAACATCCTTCTTCCTTATTTTTTTTATTATTATTAATTTAAAATTTAAAAAAGCTAATTTTTTTGGGTCAAAAGATTAAAATTTTTTTCTTAGTCCATGTAAATTTTAATTATATTTTTTAAAATAATAATTTTAAGTATCAAAATAACATATTTAACCAAATATATATTACAATTACTTTTCAAAACAATATTAAATGACTTAAAAATAAATATTATCCTTTATTAAAAATATTTAAAGACTTTTTAATAATTTTCTATTATAAAAAATATCTTGCACACTTAATCTATATATATATATATAATAATAAAATTAAAGAAAAAAATTAAAAATTTTACATGGTTAAAATGAGTTTCAACTTATTTAGAATTATAAAAAATTTTATAATTATATTATAATTTATTGTGATAGTAAATCATTACTAAATTAGTATCCCTTCATTTTACTTTTAATACAAAAAATTATATATATATAAATTTAAGATATTTTAGAGGGAAATTGTTCAAGAAGTCATATTCTTAATTGAAGAGTATTATCATAGTAAAAACATCTACCAAGTTTTAGGGTATCCAAAAATGAGATTCAACAAATATATTCATCCATCTTTAATGCTTTAAATTACTGAAACATAATATGAGAACACTAGACATGTTATTTAAAGGTGAGATGAAAAATAGTTAGTGAAATTTGTGATCATTCTGCATTCATAAGGATTTAAATAACATAAAATTGTTGCAGCAGATCCTTTATATGGTATCTTCCATTATTGCAAGTATAGCATGCACCTTGGGATTTATACATATATATTGTTATGAAAAATCTTCAAAGAGTAATAAGCACATTCAATTAAGAAATAATTATCACATTATTTGAAGGCATATCTTTATACGCATTCATAACTTATTTGGGCAAAGCTTACTCTTTAGTTTCGACCATTCTTTGTAGGTAAAGTTTTAACTGATGATACATTGGTTTCGTCTTTGGCTTCTGAGTCTCGTGCTCGACCGGATGGATGTGCAGGCTTCTTGTTTAAAAAAATATTATTATTATTATTTTTTGATGATGAATATTATAAATGTTATTATGAACAAAAGGCTAGAACACATTTCAATCCTTCAAATTGATGTTACTGTCATGTAAAAGTTTACATGAATGCTTGTCCCATAATACACACACAAATCAGGAAGTAGCACACAAAAATAAGAATTCACCTAGTAGCTATCTTCATCTGTTTCTGGCCTGCGGAAGTAGTATCGGAGGCAATTTGTGAGCACCTGCAAGTTCACAATGTCATCATCAGCATATATTATCTGGTTTAATGTCATTGTATACACACTTATCAAAAAATAAAGAAAAATGTCATTGTATACACCATTTGAAATACTGAAGAAAGAAAAGACTGTTGAAAAGGTTAAGATGTTGTTGGTGATGTATATAATATTCTTCAGAGAGAGGGGGAGGTGTTCTGTGTATGGCTTAATACACACTCATCAATTACCTGAGACAAAGAAGAGTTCAGAGCTTGACCGCTGTAACTGACATGAAATTTGTCTTTTGCTACCAAACCCTGGACAAAAACAAGACTCTCAATTTAAGTTTATTGGATAAAGTAATTGATCATGGCATATAGCAGCACACTACAAAGAAATAGATTGGATAGGAGAACAGACTTCTGTGTCAATCTCAGCTGATTCAACATGAACATTGATGTCATCCATGATTTTGATGATTTCTAATAGCAGGCCAGGTCGATCAGCTGTCTCAATATAGAGCAAGCTGAAATCACAAGACAAATGGATTAAGAGTGAAATATTGTGTAGTGTGTAGAGTCGAATGACATGTCAATAACTAGTTACAAGCATCCTTAAAACTGAATTAAGAACACACCTCTTTTTAGGTCCATCCTCCTTGACATGTATATGAGTTGCAATATCAACATCAACCTGTCATGATTTAACAAAAGTTCAAATACCCTGTATGGTTAAAAACAACTCGCCATACCTAATTTCCAATTCTCTTAATCCTCAATTTTAGTTATAATATGAAAATTGATTTGGAGAATAGGCATTTGCTTTCACATATTGTCTACAAAAAGAGTGGAAATAGCGTAACAGTAGAAAGAACAGGGACTCCAGAATTTTGGGTCGACTCAAAAGGCAAGGCTGCTTTTCTTCTAGGTTTCCAGACACTCCCCCTAAATTTATTAGCTCTACATCACTTTATAATATTAACATTTATGTGATCAATCAATCATATGCAAAACTACACACTCAATCAAGATACATACAAAGTTGATGTTCCAAATGTGTTATATTTTACCACAGAATATACAAGATGGGTATGGTTAAAAGTAATTCTAGCATTTGAAATAAATGATGTCACAAAAACACATTACCACATCTTGGTTAATTTTGGTTGGATAGCAGGGAATCTAAAATAAGTCTCTCATCTAGAATCATAGAGCTCACAACCAGGTCTGGAAATGCTAAGTAAGAGGATGAAGCTCAGACAAGATTACTTGATTTGACAAAAAAAAAAAAGGGCAACATCATATTCCACAAGTATGAGCAGTAGTCATTCCATGTACAATCTTTACCTTCTTGGAAGGCCCCTTTATTCCAAAAGCCTCACCCATTGCAAGACGCTCACTTGACTCCTGTAAACACCCATAAAGATTATGAATATCCAACTGAATGGGCTAATCTTAGCCTGATGAGAATTTTTTTCTAGAAGGTTCGGGTAATAGTAAATAAAGAAAAAATGGAAGTCCAGAAATAATTGATTATTAGGTTAATTAAGTTCGCAAACCTACTGGGTGATACTTAAGCAGGTTGTTAATAATGGTCAGACGAATTCTCTCCAGAAGATCAGGATCTTCAACTTTGCGTCCACTGGACCTAAGTAATAAATCAATCAAATAAGTCATGCAACAAAACAAGAACCTCCGGTATGTAGATGGAAATGTTTGGCAGATGCTTATTACCAGCTCCATTCTCAAGTTGTGTTAAGACACAAAAACATTAATTTATTTGTTAAAAGTTCAAAATGAAAAAACAGTGAAATGCTATCACAGCAATAGCTCGTATAAGCTACAAAAAATTGATACATGAAACAAGTGTTAAATGTTATGATTCAACAAGCAAAGAATCGCTAAATGAAGAGTGCATCCACACACTCACAGTGCAAGCACCATGTAAGTAGAAACTATCATTAGTTACTAAGTCAAAAAACTATTGAGGTAAAGAATATAGTTAAGAATGTGCAACATCTGACAACCAACATTAGTATATATTGGATGGGCAAAAAAAAAATTTCATTGATTAGCTATAATGAAAAAAGATATCTTCAAGTATACCAAGGCATTTTAAACCACTCAGACCAGTGAACAGTTATAGACTTTCCTTTTCGCAAGGAAAAATAAACCAAATAGTTACTTACATGTGTGTAATAAAAAATTTTGTCTGTTTCAGTGAGGCCTCAGTGCTAACAGTTCCTTTTGCCACATCCAAACCTAGATCTTTTAATGCTTTCATCTGCACCACAACAGACAAATGACATGTTAACCTTAATCTGTGATGAATATTAAATACCTCCAGATATCAGTGAGATTCCGAAATTGAAAAATAAGCAAAAAGGCTAGATCAACAGTAAAGAACATAGTAAAGCCTAGAAAAAAAGTGTCCATACATATATGCCTAGAAAAACATGCATGAAGAGTGAATTGATAACTTAACTGTGTCAATAAGTGCACCAAGACGATCGCCAAAGCTAACTTGGACAATGGTTGCATCAGGATCAGATTCTTGATCTATCAGCACAATTGGCACAGGAACACCATCTGTGTCCGACTAAGATTTTGTAAACAAACATCAACATCAAAACCCAAACAATTAATATAATTATATTAAGATCAATATCCACAATAACTGAATTAAATCCCTTTAGTAGATAGAATTATATGACTAATTAATGATATCTCTTTTACAAATGAAACTATATATTCCCATGCTTTTTTACAATATGAAATGTTAATGTTCTCAACAGTAAATAATCAAATTAGTTCATCATAATACAAGAAATTTAACACAAAGCTGTTCAGATTCAGGTAATCCTACTTCTCAATTTAGATCAGTTGATTGATGTTACCATCGACAACAATGTTTTTATAAAGTAATAAATAATAAATGTAGATAAAACAGGGGAACTTCGACTAACCAGTGAGTTTGAGTTCAATACTTCTGCACCATCCACAGAAGTGCATCGAACATTCCTACAAAACAAAAATAAAAATAAAAAACGCAGAAACTAGATGCAAAAGCAATCAATCCAAAGAAATAACAGTCAGTTTTCAAAAACACCCCAAAACTAAAAATAAGAAAGATGAATGTAAATAAATACTCGACAAACAACTTGAAAATTATTTCCCTATGCAAAAATCACAGGCATAAGAAGCACGGAGCGGTACTCCATATTCCATAACATCAACTAGTTATTACTGTTAATTAACGCAGATCATATTAAAAAAACAAATAGTCAACTACAATCAATAGTAAGAAAGTTGAGGAAAAACATACCAGAGTCTTTTCTCCAAAGTTCTTAGTTGTTTAGAAGAAAAGTCGGTAACTCCGTCGAAAAACAGCCTGCGAATAACCTTAGAAGACGAATAGGAAAGAGTGAGCTGAGGAGTGACGCCAAAGTCTGATACAGAATCGGAATCGGAAAGCTTCGATCGGAAAGAAGCAAACGAAGGAGAAAGGAAAATGTTCGCGACAGCCATCGCGATTCCGATCAACGATGAAAATTGGAGAACGAAGAGAGCCGGCTAAAGAACCACCGTGGCTCGGGTGACGTTAAGCTCCGGACAGACGCTCTCTATTGTTTCACCAACAATTAATTAAAATACATCCGTATTTATATGTAAATCAAAAATTAATTATGTATTAACTTTTATAAATAAAATTTATTACATTTTTTTTTGGTAATTAAATAAAATTTATTACATTTATTATTATACATTTTAACTAAATGAAATATCTAGAAACAAAATTTTTGATAATAATTAATATTAAAATAATATCTTATTTTATTATTTTATAAAGCGTGACGTTAGAATATATATATTTTTTTTTGTGTTAGCTCCGGCGATGTCGCCAGCAGATTGGCTGCGTGCGTCAGCTTGTGGGCCCACCCAAAGAAAGTGCGTGCCACGTCAGGTATGTCTCTTCGGCTTGTCGAACTCTTCAGAGGTCACCCTTATGGTGGGGCCCGTGCTGTTTCTAAAATAAAATAAATCCATAACAAATCAGCCAGAGTCAGAAATGTTATATATTATTATTTTTTTTTTTTTTGATAAGTATATATTATTATTAATTTATTGATTAAAAATAAATTAATTGAAATTAAGGAAAGTTTATGATTACCACTCCCTACATGAACAATTTGAAAGTAAACATAATTGCCAAAAACATATTTGGAAAGTAAACATAATTAGTATTTGATATTTTTTTAAAAAGATAAACTAATTTAGAAATTATGGTGTACTCCTTTATTTTTATTATTATATTCTAAATTTTCATTTTACAATACTTCACATGTATTAAGAATGTGTGCATTAAATGACTCTGACAAAGTGATTGTGATTGTTTTTTTTTTTATAGTGATGGTGTTCGGTTTTTACCCGATTAATTCAATATTGGGATCCGACAACACTTTGGTTGAAATGGGGTGTCGAACTCCAGCCCTTTGAGCAAGGAGAGTGTTTAAGAGCAACCTTACCGTCAACTTGGCCACAAACACTTGACGATTGTGATTGTTTTTAAGTCTTAGATATGAGCCAATAAATTGCCTGGTTTCCCATTTTGGTTGGACGAATGGTAGGTACATTAGGTAACTTTTATTCACATATGAGAAAACATATTCCTCCCAAAATTAAAGAGCTTATAATAGATATTCTTTTAGTTTTTGGTGTATTTTGAGATATTCTTTATGCATTTAGTAACTTAACCATTAGAAAGCTAAAGTTGATGACTTAACCACATAATGCCAAAAAAGAAATGTCTAACAAGAGAACTAAAAGACTCAAATAATCTGTACACCAAAGAGCCTAAACCCGTGCTTTGTTGAGCCATTAGACTCCATCTCCTGCGTATCCTTCTCTTCCACAAAGGTATTTTGAACAACTCCGCCATGAAATTCCTCGTAATATTCTACATCAATCATGAAAGATTGCATCTCATTTGATCCGTCTTTGCATTCACAGAAGGAGAAAATTATCATGTCTTTAGCTCTCAAGCCTTTATCCTTGACGAATCTATTCCATCCACGAGTAAATACAAAACTTTGGCTACTCTTCCAATAGCAGTACCGGAACTTCCATGACTTCAATTTCCTGTCAAAAAAGACTAGTTCTGTGTCATCTACACCAGCAATATCTTCATTCTCTTCTGCACACTCGGAAATATGAGGGAAATACATTAGTGCAAACTTCTTTGGTATGACAAGTCGATTGAGTTTGCCCACATCACTTGGAGTCAGCTCCTTTTGAAAAAGTTTCTTGCAAAAAAATGCTCCATGTTTGGGAATGGTGACTAAATCTTGTCCTGCTTTGGATTCTGCTCTCAAGTATTCAACAAACTTGGATGGGTAGGAACCGTCCTTGATCATGCTTAAGACAGTTTCTGTGTTGAATTGACTCTGGAAATTTGGTTCCTCAATATTTATGTTTGTCCATGGGAAGTTTCTGTGAGAATCTCCACTCCTTAGTTTTATGGCTGCACTATCATATGCCATTGCAGCTTCTATTTCAGATCTAAAAGTTCCAAGCCAAATCCGCTGATGATTGGCATATATCTGTGCTCCCCAATGACCATTTTGTTGAAGAACCACTCCTTTGAATTTGGAAGATGAATTGCCATTTGGTTTTATACGCTTATTCTGAATAAGGTAGTCGCTGCTCCTGGAATCAGATACTTCTTTACTGAAATTTGTTCCAGTAGCAGATATCACGCTTTGATCTTCCATGAAGACTCTGAAAGTGAGATTAACTTTAAAAACATATATATAACATAAAACAGAAACAAAATGAAAAATAAAGCAAGTGCTTAAACAAGAGAAGACATGCAGAGTTAGACATAGAAAATGCAGTGTTTTGGCTGGATTCACGGTTGCTTGACAATCAACTGATTGATGCTTCCACTGGTAAGCCTACAGAGAATGTAAACATCATAGAGTTCATGAAGATTGGAATGAAGATGGACATGGAATTAATCTGCTACAGAACTATCTTGATTAGGAAATATGGCTAAGAGAATCACATTCCTAGATTCTAAAGAATTCTCAGATAAATTAAGTCGGAGAGTGAGTCTCTATGCTGCTCTACAAAAGTCTGCACTTGATACGTTACTGAAGGAGGAGGAGCTGGACCCCACGGAGAAGGAATGGAAATAGATGATCTCTCAAGATTGAACAAAAACAACAAAAATCTTTATGAAACGGCATAGAGGGTAGGTAACCTTGTCTCTAAGGGAAACTAATATAAGATGAAAATCCCTCTGATTGATTATATTACATCATTCTACTCTCCCATCAAAAACTAAAAAAGTACACAATTGGTTGATACCAAAGATCAAGGAGGAACTTCACAAGTACCATGGCTAGTAGCACATTATCCAAAACAAGCATGCTGAAAAGGTCAAGACTTTTTTTTTCTGATAATCAGAGAAAAGGAATTGATCTTTTCTTTTTACCCCACAGTTTAAAAACAAATAATTAACAGTATAACTAGCAAATTGCATGACAATATATGTATTGGCTAATATTAACAAATTAAGCACACAATATAAGTTGCAAAAATAGAAGCATAAATTCACAAATCCACTCAATTAATATGCAAGTTACGTTTCAGCAAGTTTAGCATTGAATAGATTACAATTCCCAGAAACAAACATAAACAGTTCATTAAAAGTTGTAGTTTATATGCAAATTTAATTGTTCATAGATGAAGTATTTGATATACATCAAACATGTTAATCAAGTAAAATTAACCAGAGAAAAACAATACCTGGGCAACTTGATTTTGTGTTTTCCAGCAAGAACCAGCAGCAATTGCTATAAGAGGAAAAATAATCAAACAAAAGATTAATGAGCTTTATATTAAGCAGAAAATTTTCAAATAAAATACAGGACATCAAAGGATATAAAAGTCTAACCTGCAGCAGAGGCAGCAACCCTTATTTCCATATTCAGATATAGTAAGACCTGCATAGTTACCAAAATAGTTTCAGCTAATAACTAATGAGGTACCAAATTTTTATAAACATCCCAATCATGTTCATAAAACATATTTCTCAACACAATAAAGAATCTCGTACAATTATTTTCGCCAGAAATCACTATATTCTTTCCTTTTTCATCAAACAGAGTTACCATTTACCAAACACATTATGATCTCGAAATTTGATTTGATTTCGATTCTTCTTACCCCTGCTGATTTTATGCAATCAAACGCGATAAACTCTGATTTTTCTTCGGACTATAAGTAATCAATCACACAAAATCCATCTAATCACATCTTCCTTACACGAATATTTTCTCAAACTTCAAGCTTAAATTGAGGTCCAGAAAATGGTAATGATCACTAAAGACATTATTAATCATCATCCAATCTGGAGTCAAAACCAGAAACCCCCAATCAGCTCAGCGGCAACAAACCTAACGACTGCACTGCTGTTGGGATGGCGGGAAAGAGAAGAGGAGATGATGAAGTGGCAAATACACATGAAAATGGGTAAAAATTAAAAAAATGCTAAAAAGGAATTTATAAATATATATATATATATTTTTTTTTTTTGACTCGATATCCTTTTTAATTAATTCCAATATATACGAGTTGAAACTTTCAACACTATAAATATAATATATATATATATATATATATATATATATATATTAGAAAAAACACTCCGCCCCAAGGTGCGGAGTGAATATAATTTCTGTAATAAAAAAAAATTATCTCTAAAAAACAACCTCAAATTTTCAAAAAATAAATCAAACTATAATGAGAAGATAAAATATTGTCATTTTTTATATTGAAGATCAAACTAAAAGAACAGAAAGCAAAAATAAAAGAATGAGAGCAATAATAATAAGAAAGGAAAAAAAATCACATAACTTTAAACAAATATTATATATATAAGATATACAAAAAAATAAAAAGGAAGTGAAAAGTTAAAAAAAAAAATATAAGAAAAAAAATTCAAAAATTATTAAATATAGAATGAGGTAAAAAGATCAAAGAAGTTTAAATAAATTACAATAACGTTATTAGGATTAAAAAAAAAAAAAGGTAAAAAGACAACAAAATCCAAAAAGTTTAACAAAATTACAATGACATGTCATCAAAATTTTGTAATCTTATATATATAAGATATATATAAAATTACGGCATAAAGTCGTTTTTTATATTTATCGAACTTAAGTCTCGGGTACTTCCCTTGGCATTTGTCCAACTCAATCCTTCATTTGACAAGTTAAGAGAAACACATAATTAAATTAAGACAAGTCAAACCAATTAGATTATCATTTTTTTTTCACGAATTTTTATATATATATATATATATCCTTTGTGTTTATGGAGAGCAATGCAATCTTACCCATAATAATTATACAATTTTACCTTTTAAATGTAGTATTAACAAAAAAAAATAAAATTAAAATTAAAACACAGTACTAATAAAATAAACATTTGAGAAACTTGTTTAAGAAAACTTCACCTTTTGTTAATACTATATTTGAATATAAATAATGATGTGTAATTACTATGCGTAAAAATTGTCTAATTACTATAAATAAAGATTGCATTATCTCTCGATAAATATCATAAAAATAGAAATATATATATATATTGTTTTTACTAAATATATTACATGTATTAAATTTTTTCCTAAGAAAATTGAAGAAAAAATTATAGAATATATTATAAAATATCACAAAAATTTGTAGGGAGAAATAATATAGAAATAGTTCAAAATTGTAAGTCAACAAAAGTGGAAAATATATTGACTCTCGAAGTGTAGATGTAACTTAAAAAAAATTTGTTTTTAAACACTCTCCTATCATAATTAATGAAAAAAGATATTATTAATAGAATATATATAAATATATATTTAACTAAACCATTTTGTTTAATGATTTTCAAAAAAATATGCAAATAATTAAAATGTTGTTTTAATGTATTTGAAAATACCAAAATATCATCAATATATACTATAATGAAATGAGTATATGGATTGAATATATCATTCATGACTTTCTGAAATTCGGAAGGTGTATTTTTCAAACCGAATGACATGACATTCTATTCATATTGACCAAAAAGAAGAGTAACAACGTTAAATTATAGAAAATTAATATATATATATATATATATATATATATATATATGTGTGTGTATGTTTGAAGAAAAGTGTCTTTTTTCAACAAAGAAAATTATTTTAAAACACAAAACCCTTCTTAACCATTGGCTTGCCCTTCCCTCTCAAACCTCTTAATCCATTTATTTAAAAAGCCTAAGTCCCATCTCAAAGATTCACAACTACTTTTCCATAATATTCCCCTTTTTTGTCCACACTTAAATATATGTATATATATATATAAAGACATATATGTTTTAACTCTAAACGTGCATCCCGACTTAAGTGAGAGCTCGTACATGTAATTGTTGGGGTTAGAGTTTTTTATTATAAGAGATCAATTCGACTTAAATTGAAATTAATCTTAGATTGACTTAAAGACGTCTATTATAGTTTGAGACTCATTTAAGACAATGTGCTAAAAAATATATATATATATATATATATATATATTTGTGTAATTTTCAAGAACAATCATTTTGAGTATATATAAATACACATTAGTAAAGATGAAGGATTCACTTAACCCAGTAGTTTGGGAAAGTTGGTAAGCGGACTCCTAATGCTTCATCCAGGGTGGATGATCGAGGTTTCGAATCCCTTAGAGTGGTTAGCGTCATGTTAAAAGTTTTGGGACAGACCCTAACCCTCGAGTAAGAGTTGAATTCTGCGAGCGCTCCGCATGCCGAGTCTTGATTAGTCTCACCGAAAAGGTGGGTGTGGGTACAAAAGAAAAAAAGGATTCACTTTGCCAACTAAAACTAATACCAAAAACCCACTTTTTTTTTCATTAAATTATAATTTTTTTTAATCATTGTATTCTATTCCTAAACTTTTTTCATTCTGAAAAAATATTATCAATATTATTATCAAAACAAATTTTCCTAATCTTTAGAACTTGTTTATACACGAACAAACACATCTTTTAAAAAATAAAAATACTAATATATCTTTTTAATAAATATTAATTATAAATGGAAACAAGATTTACTAAAATAGCATTCTAAAATATCCGACAATAAAACTATATGTATAGTTTTCTACATTACACGCATAAATTTGGCGAGCCGACGGGCGCTTAGATTCTCTTCTTCGCCAGCCAGCCAGCCAGCCAGCCAGCTTCGTTCGTAGAAGAAGAAGGCTTAACTGAAAGCCGAAAAGGAAAAAAAAAAAAAAAAAAAAAAAAAAAAAAAAAAAAAAAAAAAAGAAAAACAAAACTTAAAGCCCCACCCTTTTACACACTTTTTTCTTTCGTACTTCCTCTCAAATTCTTTCTATCGCTATCCATTTCTGTTGTTGGCTTTCGCCCTCGTTTCTTGAGGCGTTTTATTTCTGCGATAATCATTCGATCGATGAATGTGGTAAAGTTCGTTCTTGTTATAGTTTTCGCGGTTAATTTTGTTTTGTTTTGTTTTTTTCTTGGATTTGTTTTCTTCAGGTTCTGTTCAATTTTTTAATGTTATTTATTTATTTATTTATTTTTTCTAATAAACCCTAATGTTTGTTCTTTTATTGGCTTAAGTTAGGGTTTTTGTTTTCACCGTTAGTTAAACTTGTTTGATTGGCTAATTGTGTTTTACTTCTTGGTTCAATTGGAGTTTAATTTTGTGAATTTCGTCAATATTCTTGTTAATTAAGCTTTCTATTGATGTATTAAATTCTTAATTGCTCTGGGTAAAATTCTAAATGTCTTCGTATCTTCGTTGTGTTTGAAATCTATTGATAACGTTTTTGTTTTGTTTTGTTTTGCTAAGTTACTTCTGAAATTACGGTAGGTGTTTGAGAATAAATGATTTTAACTGTATAAAAAAAAAAAAAAACTGTACACAGCTAAGATAACATAAAATTCAGTTGAATTCTTTCCTTTTTTTTGATTTCACTGCAATTTCTGAGTATGATAATCTGTGACTGGATCATCCGCATTTGTTGTACTGGTTCTGATATATTATGATATTAACATGAGCTCATTATCACTTCCTTTGATTGATTGTCATGGGTTACATTTTCAGAAGCAATGAATTGTGAGGAGATGTGGATACGAATATGAAATTTTGACGCAGATGATGGTTGGAAATACTAGATTTGAACTGTCTTCTGCTAGTCCTGACTCGAGTTTTTCTGGCTATTCCCAAAGAGGGAATCATTCTGGTCCTGGTTTAGATAGATCAGGCAGCTTCAGGGAGGGCCCTGATGGCCGAATTTTTAACTCTGGAAAGGTTTCATCAAGGGGAAGTGGTTCATCTGGAGGAGATACTCCCTCATGGTTGCAGTATATTAATTTGGAGCTAATTACAATGGGTGATCAGAAGTTTATGCGTTCGGGCGATCTAAGAAGGGTTCTTCTAGGTGCTTCTGTTGGGGGCACGTCGGGGGACAGTACTGTTGCTGCTTCTCATTTAAAGAACTCAACTCCAGTGGAGGATTTAAAGCAGTATAGGGCACAGGTTCAAGATACTTGTGTCAAGGCTAGGTAACACTCAACCATAGCATTGGATTACTTTTAAGTTATCTGTATACTTGACTTTGTCAATCTGTTTAAGAGGTGTTCTGATTCGATGGTGGAAATAGTTTGGGTATTGGAATTGTCTTGATGTAAATGCCAAATATCTTTCTTGTTGTTTTCAGTGCTTTCTTACATCATAATTTTTATTTTCTGGATGAATTACCTAAAATGTTGTGTTTTTCTTGGGTCAGTGGTATATCCAAAATTATGGATGAACGATTGTACAAATTGAAACAGTATTCAGAATCTACAACCTCTAAGAAGCAGCAACGAGGTGAACTATTAACAAATGAAAGATCAGGTGGTCCAACCTTAAAAATTGGAAACCAAATCCATCGAAACCCCTCGGATATTCTAAGCCAGAAGATGGAGGACCGACCTAAGAATGTTATTCTTAATAGGCGAGTACGCACGTCATTGGCAGATAATCGGGTTTGTAGCTAACACTCTGCATCTTTCTTCTACTGTGATCTTGTCAGCTGGTGACCTTGATCTCTTATCTTTATGACGATTTCCTCTGTCCAAGCAAGTGTTAAAAATAAAGTAGTTGAGTTTTGCTTTTGCCAATTCAATAAATCTTGGATGATTGTTAACATTATTACTGCATTTCTATGTTTTGTAATCTGTGTCCATCATTTTTTATTTGCACCTAATTTTTTGGGCACCTGTAACTAGATCAGGGGATTCCCACCCCTTTTTATGAGGTTGAGGCCTCAATCCTAAAAGGTGGATAATCAATCAACACTGTATGGAGAGTAAATGTATACGTCTTTAAATAGAACAGAACAGAATCTGCACTCAAAACATCAGTATAAATGTTAATGTAGACCGCAAGTGCATAATGCAGTTATGTGTGCTTCATAATTTTGCTTGTTTCAGACGCTGAAGAGATTTTCCTTGTTCTTAAGAGGTTCAAGTGATTTTGTGATGTTACTCATCTAATAGTCTCTCTCTTCAGATCTCATGCTATGCTTATGTTAGTTTTTCCACTAGAACTGTCACAAGTCTGTTTGTTGCTGGTTGAATAATTCATTTTATCTAAACTTTCATGTATTTATTGGATCTTGTCATTTCAGACAGAGGGAAGGGGCAATGGGTTACCGAGGCAGCCTCTGATGATGTCCAAGGAAAGAGACACTAACAATGCAGATTCCGATGTCAATGAAGAAAAGATTCGCAGGTTGCCTGCTGGTGGGGAGAGTTGGGACAAAAAAATGAAGCGAAAACGTTCAGTTGGTGCTGTATCGTCAAGGCCCATTGATGGTGAGGGGGAACCAAAACGAACCACACATCATAAGTCTTCTGGTGAACCTGGATTGTCTTCTGATCCCCAGAGTTACAGGTATTTGGTTATATTCAACAAAACATTAGAGTTTAAATGTCTGCATTTATGATCATCGTTATTTCCACATCTAAATTGGATTTGCTATTAGTTCCACCCACACCCCCCAAAAAAAAAAAAAAAAAAAAGGAAAGAAAAGATGGTTTGAATGATGGTTCTGGGTTGAAATGAAAAAATGTGCTTGTGATTTCCAGGATTTAAGTTGCATCTGACCTATGCATGGCTTCTCTCCGGGGAAACACAAACTTGTCTGCTTGTCATAAAGAAAAGTAAAAATAGAAATTTCTCAAGATATCACTTATTGTTATCATCATACCTTCAATGTTATTACCTTATCAGTTCTAGAGTTGCTGAAATATAAAAAATTCAACTTTTTATTCATATTCATGTTGAAGGTTTTGATTCTTATCACAGGTCTGGAGCAAATAATGGTGCTGGTGGCGTTGGCAAGATAGATGGTACTTTATCACTTTCCGGTTCTAGTGCTCGCGCTACACTCAAAATGGATCAGGATAAATCTACTTTCTCGCGTGAACTTCCCAGTGGGCTAAATAAGGAGAGACTTCTTTCCAAGGGAAGCAGCATTAAGTATGTTTTTTATGCTTTCAGTTCTTTTGAAGTTATTGCTTATTTCTATTTTTTTCACTGGGTTTTAGCTTCTTTTGGCAAGTTTTGGTCTATTTTAGTTATTCAAGTGCTTCTTAACCTGATCTCATTCTGAAGATCTTATTTTATTTATTAGGTTGAGTAATCGCGAAGAAAATCATGTTATCTGTTCTAGTCCAATAACTAAAGGAAAGGCCTCAAGGGCACCAAGAAGTGGTGCTACAATGGCAACTAATTCAGGGTCGAGTCTTACTCGTGTTCCTGGGACATTAGATAGCTGGGAAGTGGCTCAATCTATGAACAAAAGTCCCTCTATGGTTGGAGCCAATAATCGCAAGCGTCCTATGGCAGCAGGTTCTTCTTCTCCACCTATTACTCAGTGGGGTGGTCAGAGGCCTCAAAAGATGTCTCGCACCCGGAGAGCTAATGTTGTTTCGCCAGTATCGAACCATGATGAGATACAGACTCCATCTGAAGGTTGCTCTCCCGATTTTGGTGCTAGATTAGCTAATAGTTCTCTAATTTCCAAGGGTTCAGTGGGTGGAACTCAGAATTTAAAAGTTAAACCGGAAACAGTGTCATCCCCAGCTAGATTTTCAGAGAGTGAAGAATCTGGTGCAGGTGAAACCAGATTGAAAGAGAAAGGAGTGGGTAATGGTGAAGTTGATGAAAAAACTGTTCAGAATGCGGGAAATCCTGCAATGCTTCTGAAGAAGAATAAATTTCTTGTTAAAGAACAAATTGGTGATTTTAGAAGGCAAGGGCGGACTGGAAGGGGCTCCTCTGTTTCAAGGGCCAGCATTTCCCCCGTGCGAGAGAAAATGGATAATGTAGCCACAACCAAGCCACTTCGGAACATAAGATCTGGTTCTGAAAAGAATGGAAGGTGCTGAACCTTTTATTTTCTTAAAGAAATGCTGCTTACTTTTGAGTTGTCTTGTTATTTTATTTTGTTTATGAGTTTTAATGCCATTGTGACAGTAAGTCAGGCCGTCCTTTAAAGAAGCCATCAGAACGGAAAGGATTTTCTCGTCTTGGGCATACTGTAAGCGGTGGTTCTCCTGATTGCACTGGTATATTGCCAAATTATACCGATCTTCTTCCTCTTTTTGTAATAATTTCAACTCTTCTTGGAAAGTGCTAGACAAAAATGATCTAGATGAATCTCTAAATGCATTTGGCTAGTGGTTGAAAAGCATGATTTCCTTATTTGATTCTTTTTCTTTATTTCTTTTTGATTAACGTGCTTTAAGAACTTTAAAGATCTGAAAACCGAGGAACTAGTATATTGTTTTATCATCTTCTCATATTGGAAATTATTTGTTTCCTTATGTAATTATAGGATTTCTATATGTGCTATTGATGTGTAAAATATTCAGTAGGGGCAGTGCAGCCATAAAGAGGGTTTTTAGTTTTGGCTTTCAGATTCATGAAACCTGAAGAATTATTATATTCCCTCTCAGTTAGGTGGACTTTTTAGTGTTGGTGGGGTGGGGGCACTCAAGAATCAAAATGAATAGGAAAGTAAAAGTACCCAAATTTGCTCTTGTTCTTTCCTCATGATGCCTGATTTCTGTATTTTCATGTTCCAGGAGAATCAGATGATGATCGAGAGGAGCACGTAGCAGCTGCTAAACTTGCTTATAATTCTAGTGGTAGGTATCCCAGGATAAGTTGCTGAAGATTGCATTGTTTATCTGATTTTATGACAGTTTTATTTGCTAGAGTTTTAGTAGAATATTATTTTAATAAATTTATATTTGATTAGACTTAGAATTCTTATTTGATTAGAATTAGGAGTCTTTAATTAGGGTTAGAAGTCTTCTTTGCAATGTTTTATAGCCTATAAATATTGGCATATTGCAAATCATTAAAAAGATAAGAGAATATATTCTATTCTATTCCGCCTAATTATTTTAAACTTGGTATCATAGCAAGGTTTAAACCTAGCCACCTAACCTATTTTTCTTTTCTATCACCCTAGTTACACCGATTGAGAGAGCAAGGATGAAGAAGAAAAAGAGAAAAAAGGGCTCTCTATCCTTCGTACTCCAAAGGAAAGAATTTTAGGAATTAGTTAAAATTTCTATTGATTGAGAGTTTAATTATTTTAACTCTAGTTTAAATTTCCATGGGCGAGAGTTAAAGCTTTTCCTTGTAATTCTTAATAGATGTTTTAGAGTTATAAGTGTGAGGTGAGAAATTGTGTGACATAGTGGATTTTCTACCTTGGCCTTTGTTGCTTAGGTGTTTTTTTCTCCTAGTTTGGGGAGTTTTCTATGTTAGAAAACATCCTGAATGGTATAAACTGAAACAAGTGAGAGAAAGAATAAGAGGCCTACTTAGAATAATCTCACAAGCACCTCACAGTCTTCTATTTCGGTTTTTTCTAAACAATCTCACGAAGGTGACGATTGACATTGTAAGGTAATGTTTGACTGTAATCATCATGAAGGTGGCAATTGGCATTGTAAGGTAATGTTTGACTGTAGTGTGGACCCCCTCTTGCACTAGAGGTTTTGACTTTCGTAGCTATACCGGGTGTCGATTTGTCTTCTTTTCGTTTAAATTCTTATCATGAGTTTTAGGGGGAGTGTTTTAGTAGAATATTATTTTAATAAATTTATATTTGATTAGAATTATTAGTCTTATTTGATTAGAATTAGAAGTCTTCTTTAATTAGGGTTAGCCTATAATATATTTTTATTTATTCTATTCCGCCTAATTATTTTCAACTTTATTTGTATTTATAGTTCTTGCATGTTCAAGTGCATTCTGGAAGAAAGTGGAGGTATTATTTTCTTCCATCAGCTCAGAGGGGAAATCTTTCTTATCACATCAGGTGATGACTAGATAGCTCTTCTGATATTATTGTATCTTAGACATTAAAGCTTTCTTTATCCCTAACTCTCTTGTTTATCGTTGATCAGCTGAAATTGGCTGAGGAAATGCATGAGAACCTATCTCAGACACTTAATGATGGCAGTAATATGCAGGTATGACGTTCACTATAAAGTTGAAAATGCCTTTTACATCAAATTTTTTTTTCATATGGGACTCATTACCTATCAGGTCATGATAGACATCTAGAGTATTTAAGTCAGATTTTGAGCTCTGTCTTTTGAACTTACAAGTGTTTACAAATATCTGCCATGCTTGGGATAAAAAGGAGTTGAGTTTGTGTTGAAGAAAATTGAACTTTTCATAGACTTTTGTGTTTCATTTCATTTTCAAGCTGAGTTCCAACTGCTGATCATTAGTTGAAAAGAATATGTTGTGCTATGTTTTCAATAATTTATTGGGAATTCTGAAGCTATAGCAGGGAATGTTAAAGATTATTATTTTTTGCAGTGTTGTTCTCTCTCAATCATCGAAAGTTTTCTTGTGACACCAATTGAGATGAACTGAGAGTTATGTGGGAAGCAAATTGGCCTTGATCTCATTGGTGTGTTTAAATTGGATAGTTAATTGCTCTGAAGCTTCATTGTTGAATAAATATCCCTTGAATAAATAAACAGTTCAAACATTAACAAGATTAATGCTTTCTTTTTTTTCCAATGAAAACATTTACAGCTTAACTATCTTGTTTATTCTGCACCTGCTGTTACAAGTTTCTATATTACCTCTTTATTCTTCATTTATTACATTTTGTGATTTTAAAATCCTTTTTGCTCCCAACCGGTGAGAAGAGGATAAGGATAACTGGAAATTTATCACTCTTTATTAGATGCTCTCTTAAGTTTCACTGGTCCTTCCTTTTCTGATGTTGATGGTTGTTTCTTGTTTTTTTTTCCCTTGCTCGTAGTCTGTTTCTTTGTTCTCTCCCCTTAAGTTTGCTGAGTCATGTGCATATTGTTCTTGTTTTTCTAGTTTCTGTATCTAAAATCTGCTTTATCCACATCTTAATGTCACCTGTTCTGGAATATTTTGCATTATTTAATGGTTGTTTAGCGTGCACTTAATTTACAACTTTTTCCTTTCTTAGGGTGATTGCATGCATGAAGAAATTTCTCTTTCTGATGCTCATTCGGAAGAGAGAAGCAGAAGCACACTATATAAAAGTGAATCAAAGGACTTAGCCAGCACTATTGAGTCCGTTGATCAGTTTAAAGGTTCTACTTTGTCTGGGGTACCAGATTCTGAAACAAAATTTCAACATGTTCCACTCTACCAAAGAGTTCTCTCAGCACTTATCATAGAGGATAATGTGGAAGAATTTGATGAAAATGGATGGGGTAGGTGTATGTCAAGTCAGAATGCACTATTGGATTCTCCTGATGATGCTTGCCATATAATTGATGATGAGAACAAAATCAGGGACCGGATGGAATTGGAATATGAGACTGCTAATGGGTTTCAAACACAAAGCAATGGTGCTATTAATCAATTCATTTCCTATAATGCAAATGACCTTTCTGGTAGGAAATCTAGTGATCAAGCATCTCCTTATAATGGTGAATTTATGCATGGCGAGAATGGATTTTTGCACTCTGAGGTCCAGGTATTGGTTGGTCTGTCTGGTCATGATTCAGATGGAGCACAAAGTCATGGACATTCTTCCAATGATTTTGATTATGAGCAATTATCTCTTGAAGATAAACTGTTGTTGGAGCTCCAGAGCATTGGGCTATATCCAGAAACTGTGGTATGCTTTTTTTTTTTCTCTTTTTTTTTTTCTGGGATTGTACTTGTTTTCTGTTCTTGTATTTCACTTTAAAAAGTGTTCTATTTTTGACTTGTGCTTTTAAGAGATGATTTTCTCTCCTGAAACACTCCTTGCTTTCCCTTTTTTGAGTAGCTTGCTTAATAACATTGCTGGGACTGAGAGATTGTAGTCATAGGTTGCTATGTTTTTCTAGCATGTTTTTCATCTGCCATCTTTTTGACCCTCTCTGACTTTGTTGATTTATTCATTGTTTCACCTTTTACAGCCTGATTTGCAGGATAAGGAGGATGAGCTGATCAATGAAGAAATTGTTCAGCTAAAGAGTGGACTTTATCAGCAGGTTATTTATTTTGTATTTTGGAAATATGAGCTAATTACGTTATATTTCTTCTTGCACTGGGGAAAAAGAAAAAAACTTAAGTGGGATTTTGCCTTTTCTCCCGAGCAATGATTGTTTTTATTTTTGTTTTATTTTCTTCAATGCCTGCCATGTTCCATAGGTTTGATTTTATTTACATTGGTTTATGACCGTAGGTTGGGAAAAAGAAAACAAGACTGGGTAAGATTTATGAAGCTATCCAAGGAGGAAAGGATGTGGAAGGACCGTAAGTACTTTATTTGAAGATATTTGTTCTGAGAGTTGCTCTTGGAAGGGAAAAATAAAGTTTTGGATGATATTTTCTTTTCTAGCTTTTGAATTTGTCTGAATCAAACTGTACTCACAAGGATTGTTCATTTTCAGGGACCTTGAGCAGGTTGCAATGAATAAACTTGTTGAGATAGGTTACAAGAAACTCTTGGTAATACTTTTGTTCTTATGTTTTGTTGTATTTATCTATGTTTTTTGTTTTCCATACCAAGTGCTTATATGATGGTTTGTTCATATTTTTGTAGTGTTCAAAATTTATTGTATCCAACTCGTGTACACCTCTCACTATTCAGTTAAATGTGTAACAGGCTACTCGGGGAAATCTCGCAATTAAAAATGGGATGCCGAAGGTTTCAAAACAAGTTGCATTGGCTTTTGCTAGGAGAACCATTGCAAAATGTAAGAAATTTGAGGGATCTGGAGTAAGTTGTTTTAATGAGGTTGGACTCCATAATGTCATTTTTGCTTCGCCTCCTAAAATCAACGACGCTGAGCCTTTGGAGGGTGTTTCCGCTGCAACTGCAAATCGTATGTATATTTGTTATTATAAATTTGAGTTAGATCTCATTCTAATAATATGTTGTTTGTTTGTAGTCCTCCATATACAGTAATATTTATAGCTTTGTTCTGTCACTAATTCCATTCTTACTGCTATGCTATTGAAATTTGTTCTATATTAATACACTGCATCGTTGTTGTTTGATCACTGAATATAAAGACATGCCATGACAGATGTTCTATGATATTCTTAGTTTACAAGTTGAGTCCTTTCAACATGATTTTGTTTTGATCATTGACTTGTCTATATTCTGCAGACCCCTCCCGCAATAATGCTGACAGGGGTGATATGCTTGAAGCTTTGGGTCATCAGTCAGATCAAGCTTTTGCTAGAAATGGCCCCATCTTAAACAGAGGAAAGAAAAAGGAGGTATTGCTGGATGATGTTAGTGGTGCTGCCAATAGAATGACATGTTTAGGGAATAGTCTATTGGGTGGTGCAAGGGGAAAGAGAAGTGAAAGAGATGGGAGTAGAGATGCTTCATTCCGAAATAGTAGTGCTAAAGCTGGGCGTTCATCACTGGGAGGTAACTCTAAGGTGGAGCGCAAGACAAGGCCAAAGCCTAAGCAGAGGACTGCCCAACTTTCTGCATCCGGTAGTGGATTTATTAACAACTTTACTGAAAATGAGCATTCTGGTTATCCTTCAAGTGGTGGCTCTGGTGACAGAAGAAGAGAGATTGGATTGACCTCACCTAGTCGTGCTCCAGATTCGTCAAAGGAGATGAAAGAACCCATTGATATCTCAACCATGCCGTTGAATGATCTAGATCCTATGGAAGAACTAGGTGAACCGCAGGATATCAATTCTTGGTTCGAGTTTGACGAGGATTGTTTGCTAGACCATGATTCTATGGGTCTTGAGATTCCAATGGATGACCTTTCAGAGTTGAATATGAATATGTTCTGATCATCCCTGTACATTAATACACCCTGTTACCCCCTCCCCACAATTGTGGATTATTTAACTGTTTAGTAGAGGGATAAGTATCTTTCCTTGTTTGGAGAGGTAGCAACAGTAGTTGGCCAATTGGCACTTGTAATTATTATGACTATTCTTTTCTCAAAACTTATGTGAAGAGAAAGTTATTAGGGAATCCAATTGGGCTCTATTTAAAGTATATGCAAACTCTTTTTTTTTTTTTTTTTTTTTTTTTTTTGGTAGATGCCAGTATAAAAATGTATTCTTTGTATCTTGGAAAAATTCTGAGTTGATATATCTCAAATGAAAAGTCTTTGAGAGAGTGTTAATGGCATTTTTTTTTTTTTTTTTTGTTGTGGTTTCTATTGTTGTTTTTGTTTCTCTGCTATAATTTCGAGCATATTGATTTAACAGTTTGAGTTGATAATAATAATAATAATAATAATAACAGGGGAACAGAACTCGATCCAAATGAAGAAAGAAAAGAAAATCTTAATCTAAGCATCCATTCTTGATTTAAACAACCAAGGAGTTGCAGAACTACCACCATTCTTGAACTTTTCAAAATCTTCCTCAAGCTGATCAAAACTCAAGTTCCTGGCAGGCATTCTTGGAGTCTGCTGCTCATTCTTAAACTTCCCGAAATCTTCAACAAGCTGATCAAAGCTCAAGGTCCGGGCAGGTGTCTGAGGAGGAGGAATCTGCTGCTCATTCTTGAACTTTCCAAAATCTTCCTCAAATTGATCAAAACTGAAATTCCGGGCAGGTGTCTGAGGAGGTGGAATCTGCTGCTCATTCTTGAACTTTCCAAAATCCTCCTGAAATTGATCAAAACTGAAACTCCGGGCAGGTATCTGAGGAGGTGGAATCTGCTGCTCATTCTTGAACTTTCCAAAATCCTCCTGAAATTGATCAAAACTGAAACTCCGGGCAGGTATCTGAGGAGGTGGAATCTGCTGCTCATTCTTGAACTTTCCAAAATCCTCCTGAAATTGATCAAAACTGAAACTCCGGGCAGGTATCTGAGGAGGAGGGTTCTGCTGCTCATTCTTGAACTTTCCCAAATCTTCCTCAAATTGATGAAAACTAAAACTCCGCCGGTCAGGTGTTTGAGGAATGCTCTGCTGCTCATTGATCTTGAATTTTCCAAAATCTTCCTGAAGCTGATCAAAACTCAAATTCCGGACAGGCGTCAGAGGCTCATTCTGCACCTCCTGATTCTTAAACTTCTCGAAATCTTCCTCAACTTGATCAAAACCAGAACATTGGTTCTGCTGCAGTCCCTTCTCTGATCCTCCTCCTCCTCCCTTTGTCATAGAAATAACTCTGTTTATAGCTTTAGCAAGACTTCTTATTTTCTGGGAATTATTGGATGATGATGATGATTGATGATGAATATTCTCCTCATTTCCATTATTGATCATCTTGTCCTCATCATCATTCTCTTCCCACCATAAATTTCCATTTATTTCTTGCTTCGAATTGAATTTGTGAAGCTTTTGATACTTCATGGTTTTGAAGATCTATAAAAAAAATTTCTGTTTCCTACAAAAAAATTTGATAATAGGCTTTTTTACCACTGTTTGAAAACAATGCAAATGACAAAACAAAGAAACAAAGATAAGTTCTTGCATGGTTAGTAGATTGGTTGTTGTACCTTTCACCATGCCGTGATGGGAAAAATGTTGGTTAATTTCTTGTTTAACAATAAGGAAAGGTAATTAATATACATATATAACTTCATATACACAATTTATTGGAGGGCTTCTTTTGGTTCCTGCTTATCATTCTTTGGCCACCTAACTAACCTTATATACATACATACATATACATATTTTTTTATATATATATATATATATATATATATATATATATATATACACGAAACATAATTATTTATAATCTTTTACAACGTTATTACAATAACATGCACATAAATAATATATGTCAAAACAAAGTTGTTTCAACAAAAACATAAATTCAGATAAATATTTCTTGATGATTATCTAATAACAAGATTAAGAAATTGATCATATAACCTAAATTTATTTACTTTAAAAAGCAAAAAAAAAAAAAAAAAAGAAGAGAAAGGAAAAACCTTTTGATGAATTGAAGAATTTCTTCTTCTTCTTCTTCTTTTCTTTTTTTTAAGGAAAAGAGAGTTGTTTGAGGATTAATTTCTTCAATGTTTTCCTTTTGTTTTTTTTTTCTTTTACTTAAATAATATTGAGAAATAAAATTAAAGAAAGATTTTTTATTTCATCCATACATACATTAGAGAAAATATTGGGAAATATATTTTTAATGTTATCCAAGAAATAAGATTGCAACATTGTTATACAAACTGGAAAAAAAAATAATAATAAAAAAAAAGTTATAATTTTTTATGTAAAATTTTAAGAATGGATGAATAAGCAATTTTTTCTCAAAAACTTGATTTCATTTTTAAAATAACTGTAAAAAAACTCAAAATATATAGCTGTAAAAATTCTTTTTTTAATCCACAAGAGAATGTATACACACATAATGTTAATATATATATATATATATATATATATATATATATATATATATATATATATCAGCAATTATTGGTGGTGTGTTGTTGTGTTAAATAAAATGTCTAAGAATCATCAAATTATATGATGTGTCCAATTGTAAGAGATGTTTAAACTTTCACATCCAAATATATATGTATAGATAGTATAAATTAAATGTCCCACATCGATATTGTAGAAAAATATGATAATTTTTATTGAATTTTATGAATTATATACTAATCTTATATATATATATTTGCTTCTGCCGGCATTCGAGAGATACAAGAAAGACGGGAAATCAGTTAGAAGTGAGAAGCACAGCATTACTGAAATCAGGAAATTGGAATGGAACTGGGAAAGGGAGTTCATAGATGGATTGTTGATATCACCAAGTGGAACCCTTCTCCCAAATACTTCTCCTTCGTCATGTCTTTCCTTCCCCAACATGAACATTCCTCCATCACCAGGTCCGCATTCCAGTTCTAATTTCATTACCTGATTTGTTTATGTATAGATTTTGGTGGGTGTGTTTCGTGGTTCCCTCAAGTTTGTGGTTTCCATTTTTATGATCGCCTTATGCTAGTTCTGAATGTTGGAGGTGAAAAATTAGGTTTTAGTACCATTGGTGATTAAGTTAGTGTGATATTTTAGACTATGGATGTAGGGTTTTATAAAATCTAAATCATATGGTTGAATGATATTATTAGGTTTATAAAATTGGAAGATAGGAAACGGGCACTTGTGAGCAGGTTATTGCAGTATGCATTGATTCATCAAGTATTGGGAATTCCATTTGATGAAATTATTATCAAGAGGACTGTTGAGGGAAAACCCTATTTGGTATGGCTGCATTTTAGTACTTTTGTGATTTTTATTCTACTGATTTTTTTCCTGTCTTTTGGTAGATATTTGAGGTTTGCCAGTTATTTTATAGCATTGCTGAAAAAATTTACTAATTTATGACTTGCTGAAGATTTCTCAAACAGAACTTTTTCCCTTTTTAGAAAAGTCCTAATGGAACATCATCTTATCCAGTCATCTCTTTAATTTCAGTTCTTATTTCTTTATCGGATTTGTTTGTTGGATTCTGAAATAACTAGGTAACACATGCCTCCAATCGACGTGGACAATCAGACAACCTAAGAATTTCCACATATGGTATCTATTCTTGTTTTAAGATGGCATAACCAATCTCTAATATGGGATAAAATTGCAGTGATTTGAGTAAAATTAGCCCTGTTTTCTGTTCCTACCATCATTGGAACATATATCCTTGTTCAAGCTAGTGTACAAACCATATAAGAATTTAAAGGAATTCTTCTCCTTATTTTTAAATGTCCAATGATAATCAACAAAAGCTGGTTTTTACTTTGATTATCTCTCAGCTCAATCTGGTTTTCATTTAAAATCATGAAATTTTGGTGAAAGATTAGAAACCATCTGATACATTCTTGTGTATTTATGGATACCGCGTTTGCATCTGTTGGAGATGTGATGCTTCTGAATTCTGAGTTTGCAATTTCACTATGTGTTGTCTTTCTTGTACAGGACTCTGATAAAATGACCAACGGATTTCCAAACTTTAACTTTAACACATCTCATGATGGTCAATATGTTGCAATAGCTTCTGAACCAGTTTGTCTTGTGGGGTTAGATGTTGTTTATCGTTCTACTCCTGAGAAGGAATCAGTACAACAGTTCATCAACAATTTCTCTTCCTACTTCTCAAACGTAGAATGGACCGACATTATGAAATCCGACTCTTCCACTGAAATGGTGGATCAGTTTTACAGGTATTCTTATATTATCCAAGGTTTTTGGGTACCCAAGAAATTCCATAATATCTGAATGAAGTATGCTGGGAATCCCTGCAGATATTGGTGTCTGAAGGAAGCATTTACGAAAGCCACTGGTGTTGGAATAGGAAATGGACTGGACAATGTTGAATTTCATCATGTAGGCTGGAAAGACATATTTGTGAAACTTGATGGAAAGAGATTAGAAGATTGGCGGTTCTGGCTGCTTGAACTGGGAAATTCTCATTCTGTAAGTTTCCATAACTTGCTTCTTTGCCTTTTCCATCCTCTTAAAATGGGGGAAAATGTGGTCATGATACTAAAGATGTATTAGAAAATGGAAATTAAGTCCCATTCCAAAAACCAAAAATCATGTTTCTGGTAGTGACATTGGATTTGAAGTAAGATAGAAAATTAACCCGATTTGGTCCCTCTTTAAATATATTTTGCAAATAAGGTCTTTGTTTTAGAGAAATTTTCGCTAATAAATATATATTATTTCTAATTCTTCTTCCCTAATCAACAATCTGAGATTAATCTTATGTTAATAGGGTTTCTGTTAAAAAGATTAGAATGCTTTGGATGCATAAAATTCCTACTTGCTTGTTTATGGTAAAAAGTCTTTCTTTTTTTTTCCCCACAAACTGCAGGTAGGTATTGCAAGGGGTCACCCAAGATTAGCCACTAGAAATTTCAAGAAAACTTTGAAACAAACTGAATTAGATTATAAAGATTACCATTTGGGACTTAATCTTCCGAGTGTGCATTTCATGTTCCGGATGGTAGAAGATCTCATTCCCATCTCTCATGGATCAGTGGAGAGGAGAATAGATACTGATATATTTCAAATATAATTTGTGTAAAAATATTGTCATTGAAATACATACATACACATGTGACAATAAGTTATTATAATAGTTTTTATTTTTTTTTTTTTGTCATAATTCTAATAGATAAATTCTTTCAACTGCATTAGTATCATGTGGGATATTCTGAGTTAAGAATGAGTAGTTATATTTATTTTTATATACTATTACATATTTATGTGTCGTGCAACATTTAGTTTTCATTATTTGAACTGACTACTCGCTTTGATACTAATTGTTATGATCCGAACTTGTAAGTCTGTATTGCCACTGTGTACCAATTGTTATGATCTGGGTCTATAAACTCGTATCATGATTATGAGCTTTATGACACTTTTGATCAATTATACTAAAAGAAATAATCAAAATTATACTATAAAACTTATTTCGAATTGTTAATATATTTTATCAGTAGGATAACATAACTTATCAGTATGATTAAAAATAGACATAGTAAATAAAATTATAAATTATATGTATATATAAAAAAAGTTTTTACTGTGTGAAATCCTATTTATGTTACTTATTCAAATATATATATTATCACATTTTTAAAAATTGTTTTTTTTTTTTTTTTTTTGCATTATTAAAAAAAAAAAAAACCTAAAGCCACTAGGAAACGAACAAAATCCTATTCAAGATTGTAATAAGCTTGCAATCGCAGTCTTTTTACTTCCCTTTATAAGATAAATAGAATTGTCAAAGGGGGAAGAAACGAAAGAAAAGAGAGAGAATCCGTCGGGCTTGGGGTTGAGAAAACTATGGATATTCTGAAGCAAGAATTGTTGAAGAAACGCCAGAGCCTCGCCGAAGACGTCGGCGGCAGAAAAATATTCAAGCGTTCCGAAATTGAGCAGAAACGGCTGCAGAGACTCCGGGAAGAAGAAAAACGCGAAGCGGAAGCCAAAGCTCTACGCCTTAACCAACAGCAACAACATAAGGAAGGATCTAACTCAGGTACCTCATCGAACCCTAATTCTAAACCTGAAATCCCTAAGTCTAAAAGTGAATCCGCTGCCTCATCTTCCAAAACCCTAACCGACGAGCAAAAAATCGATGATCTCAATCTGCCTAAGCAAGAGGTTATTCGCCGCCTTCGATTCCTTAAGCAACCCATTACTCTATTCGGCGAAGACGACAATGCGCGTCTCGATCGGTTGAAATTTGTGTTGAAAGAAGGATTGTTTGAAATTGATGATAGTGATATGACGGAGGGGCAGACAAACGATTTTCTACGAGATATCGTGGAATTGAAAAAACGTCAGAAGACGGGCATTTTGAGTGATAGGAAAAGGAAAGCTGTTGAGGACTCGGGGGAGGATAAAGAGGGAGGAGCTGGGGACGAGGATTTGAGTGGGGATGACGCTTCCTCTGGTGTGGACCATGACAAGGATTTGAAGAGAATGAAAACCAATTTTGAAGAGTTGTGCGAGGAGGATAAGATTTTGGTATTTTTCAAGAAGTTGCTGAATGAATGGAATCAGGAGCTTGATGAGATGAGCGAGGCGGAGAAGAGGACTGCCAAGGGGAAGTCCATGGTTGCTACTTTTAAGCAGTGCGCCAGATACTTGAATCCTCTGTTCAAGTTCTGCAGGAAGAAGGTTCTTCCTGATGATATTCGACAAGCTTTGTTAGTGGTTGTTGAATGCTGCATGAAACGTGACTACTTAGCTGCAATGGATCATTACATTAAGATGGCAATTGGAAATGCTCCTTGGCCTATTGGTGTTACTATGGTTGGTATCCATGAACGTTCTGCTCGTGAGAAGATTTATACTAACAGTGTGGCCCATATCATGAATGATGAGACAACTCGTAAGTACTTGCAATCAATCAAACGCTTGATGACCTTCTGCCAACGACGCTATCCAACAATGCCTTCGAAAGCTGTTGAGTTCAACAGTCTTGCAAATGGTAGTGATTTGCAGTCTCTCCTTGCTGAGGAGAGATTTAAGAAGGGAACTCAAGCATCTGAGGAAAGACTTCGCCTGATGCCAGCTCCCAAGGATAACTAGTTAGTGTTTGAGGAGTTTGGTTTTGTTATTATCCTTGAAATTGTTTCTCTATACATAGTTTGTAAACCGTATGCTTTGTTGCACTAGTTTCATGCAGTGGAACTAGGCTTAAATGTTTATAATGTTTCTGACTATGTATGAGTCAGGTACTGCCTACATTGATGGTACTGTTTTCTCAATGCTGATTATATTTTAATGCCTGCTTTAGTGTAACATGATATAATTTTTTCTTCCTATTTTCCTGATTGTCGAAAAGTTCTGCTAGTATGGTAGTACTGCATAAGATATTAAGAAATTTTCTTCCTTAGACAAAAAGAAACTGTCCAATATACAATAAACTCTTGGGCTATTCTTACTTCATTCAGAACACTCCAATATTCATCCATTGTGCCTAAAATATGTTAAAGTGCAAGAATTGCTTATCGTGCATGACTACCTATTTACCTGTAATGTAAGTTTTATTGCTACAACGTTTTTGTTATGGGAACAGAGAGACTTAATGTCATTAACTTGTATGCTTGTTTGGCTTTAAGACATTGAGACCTTCACTTTCTTGTACTTGCTTGATCAATAAATTTCTGTATTAGCATTGACATTTTTGTATTGACCAGGAAGAGGAAGGTACTTTGCCGATTTAGTTTATCATCCCTTAGGGGCCTTCACAGAATATTTTCTGGCTATCTTTTGAGTGGAAACTGCATCAAAATTTTCTCTTTATCATTCAGCATGAACTTCTTGGTTCCTCCCCACCATCATCTTCATCATATGTTTTTGTCCTGACGAAGTGCTTCCTTGACTTAATGACAATTAGATTCTCCTCTAAAATGAAATCTTCAGTTAAAAACTCTTCCTGGTTCTACTTTGCCAAGAGCTGGTGGAAGTAGGCAAGGAGAAAATAACTTTAGATTGTATGTAAGTTTATATTTCAGTAACAAACCTTTATAGCAATGGCTATGTAAAGTTCAGGTTTTGAGAAAGACTTCCAAACTACAAGCAGATTTATGTAAGCTCCTGAATGATTACAACTAATAAGCTGCTTGTTATGATCTTGGTACCTGCTATAGTTTTACTGTTAACATTAAGAACATAAAATTTATGTTTTTTCAGGTTATGCACAAACAACGTATGGTTGCATGTTGTAAGCATTGGTTTAATTTGCATGGATCATTAGTTAAATTGACAGGTTCCTTCAGTATCATCCCAGGTAGTACTCCATCCTACCTGTGCTGATCCAACAAGCGAAAAGGGTTGATAGAATTACCAGGAATATATATGGTAATGCCTTTCATTTTCTCTTTTGCGCCTTAATATGTAGAATTTGGGTTTTATTTATGATGAATTTTGCTTCATTCTGACTCCCATGATCCCATCTGTATATAATACAGAAAAATGAATAGGAAGATGAAAAATGATATTGACCCTATTCTTGTTGGGGCAGGTACAGATGTTTTACCAGCATATACATGTCTTGATTTTTTCCCCAAATCACTTTATTTGATGCCCTTAGCCCTGTTCTGGACCATTTCGATCCAGATCAGTTGCTTCTAGTTATTCACATTCTCCGTGAATACTATCTCACCTAATACTTCACTGAATCAATTAAAAGATAGCACAAGTTTATGGGCAAACTTCTTTAATCAATGTTCTATGGTACCGTTGAATGCATGCTTTTAGACATCACATGCTATGTGTAAGCTTAGATCTTTGAAATTAGTCAGAAATTACTTTCGATGTTCAAAACTTGATTTCCCGTATAATTTGTGCATATTGGTCTCCTCCACTGTTCAAATTTTCATGGGCATATACCAAGTACATTCATTGCCTCTTCGTTATATAATTAATTTAACTATTGTATCAGAGGATATCTATTTCTGGGGTGATCTTGAGTAATTTTGGGGGCTTTTTGTTATCCTTTTTTCTGGAGTAATTCCGAAACTAGTAAGTTTCAATTGGAGCAACAAATTTTTATTTATTAAAATTTTTTTTTTTTCAAAGCAATGTTATTAATTAGCTTCCGGAATTAACTTATACTGTCATTCTTTATTAAACCCAAATCTTGTTTTCTTTTATAAAAAATAATTAATTAATTAATATTTCTTAAATGATGATATTGAAAGTAAAATATTAATCAATATTATTTTGATTTTATATGATTATAGAATCATGAAAAAAAATAAAATAAAACAAAGGCTAACATCAGCGGTTATCGTTTCTCTGTATTCTCTGTAAGAAGCAAAGAATTTTTTTTTCTCCCAAAAACAGAAACCGCTGATTTAACAACAAAGCGACGAACTCGTCTCCTATTCTCAGTTTATTCTGAATTCCCAACTCCCACTCTTTCCGTACGAATTTGATGATTCATCTACCCCCCCACCTTGAATAAATTCCTTTGTTTTCTAGTACGATTATCTGTTTCTTCTCGTTCTTTCTCGAACTAATTTCCCTTCCGATTTAGAACTACCAAATCAAGAAACTGTGTTTCATATTTTTAATTCAGCCTATAGAAAGCCCCGGAATTACGTCTTTGATTGTTTACTTATTTTTCATTTCAAACTAAGGACAACAATGGGTGTGGGCATATCCTTCCTCATTGGACTGAAGGCAGCAACTTTGTTCACGTTCTTTGCATATCTGAGTTCTTTTGGTTTCAAGATTTTAGCAATACCGTTTTTATATGCATCCCTAGTCTCTTTCTTGGTTTCAATTGCTTCGCATCCGTTCATTAATCTCCCCATGCTTTTGGGGAAAGGATCAGATGGAAATTTCCCCATCTGGGCTCTTGCTATTTTTAGTCCATACTTGTATTTTGTCCGAGCCTTTTCAGCCCTGAGAAGGATGAGGAGTGGTGAGCCTCCTTACAATGAGATTTGTGAAGGTTTGTATGTTGGAGGTTGGCCTTCTTCGCCTGATAAATTACCGCCTGGTAACCCGGCCATCATTGATTGCACTTGTGAGTTCCCCAGAAACATGGAATTTTCAGGATATGCATACTTGTGCATTCCAACTTGGGATACAAGATCACCTGATCCTGCTGATATTGAGTCTGCTGTGAAGTGGGCTTGCAGAAAGAGAGCTCAGAACATTCCGATATTCATCCATTGTGCCTATGGTATGTTAAAGGGGTAGCATTTCTTACCATTACTATCATATTTGATAAATGCTTGTAATTCATAAACCTAATTTGCTACTTGCTTTACTGGAATGAGGTCATGGGCGAAGTGTTGCTGTGATGTGTGCATTGTTGGTAGCCCTTGGTGTTGCAGATGATTGGAAAAATGCTGAGAAGTTGATCAAAGAAAAACGACCTTGTATTCGAATGAATACTCTCCAACGCCAAGCATTGGAACAATGGTCAAAATCTAGGTTATCTTCACCTAAAAGAAGTGAAGAAAATGGCTTGAGTACTGTGATTCTGTCTGGTACTCCTGGTCGCTCTTGAACCAAATGGTCTAGAAAACCACTGCAGAAGCATTTCTTCAGAGTATGAGAAATCCTTGACCTATGCTTATAGAAGATTCTGCTCTTTATTATTGTATCACGATCTAAGAGATGATTTATTTTATTGTCATCGTGCATGCTTTGGTTTTGTTATGTATGCAGCTATTTTCAATTCTATCAATAACAATGTTCTTACAACTGGTTTTACATGTAGGAAAGATTTGATATGATTCAGCTGCAAATGTATGGGAATTGCCTTGCACCTCTCTTTTTCTCTCCGCTTCTTATTCATCTATATGTTTCTTCTAGACCTCAAAACCTAGCAGTAGTTAGACATACAAGCCTTAAAAAATCCAAAGATAACATGACACGCATCACATGTTGGATTTCTAGTTCCTTGTATGCTCTAAGTAAACCCCTGAAACAAATCTAATCTACTAATGGTGAAAAATAATAAGGTACATGAAAGACTTAACTGCTGAACTGGGGATTGGGAATCCTATTCTGTTTCATCTTTATGCTATATATTTCTGTTGGTCTATGTAATCTTTTCTCAACATGTTCACTGAACCAGTTGGGTTTTCCAGTTTGGAACATGAGATACCCCTTTGAAAATCCCAAGAGGATTCCAAAACCATACCCCATCAACACTGCTCTCCATGTAAATCCATCAACAAAATCTTGTTCATCATCTGCTTCAGATTCTGATGTCTGTTTGTCTTTGTCATCATTGCATTCCGTTGACAATGGGAATCCACATAGTCCTGGGTTTCCAATGTATGAATTGATTTGAAATGTATTAAATTGATTACCTCGAGGTATGCGTCCTACCAGATGATTCTGTGAGAGGTTTAGAACTTCAAGAGATGTTAGACGAGTCAATTCTCCAGGAATCTCACCCTCAAGATGGTTGCAGGAGAGGTCTAGTGATTCAAGTCTGCTCATGTTTTTCATCTCAGATGGGATATGGCCACTTAGTATGTTGTGTGAAAGATTGAGCAGGACAAGGGAGTTAAGATTTCCAATGAATGTAGGAATCTCTCCCTCAAATTTATTGCTTGACAAATCAATATTTGTGCACATTTTGGATACTCTAGGTAGTTCTACCTCGAGTCCCTTCAAAACTATACTGAAGGAATCAGCAGGATCTCTATAGTCCCCCATGTATGAAACTTTGGTCCCATGTGCATCTGTATTCATGATAGCTTTGAAATTTTTGAGAAACTTTGCAGGCAAAAGCCCAGTGAATCCATTGTTAGAGAGGTCAAATATCCGCACCTTAGGGAATGGATATTTAGCTACGGAGGTGCTGGCAGAGCCATGAAATCTGTTTGATTTCAAGATCAAAGCCTGCAGCTCCGGGAGGGTTTCCAGCCACCATGGGAATGCATCATCTATGTTGTTGTTCCCAATGTCAAGCACTTCTAAATGAGTGCAGTTGATCAGGGATCGAGGAATTGGCCCTTGGAGCTTGTTGCTGTTCAAACCAATCTTCCTAAAATTGCTATCCTCAGCAAATTCTGGAATGGTTCCGCTAAAGCTGTTTCTTCGCAAATCCAGGACAGAGAGTTGATTACTGAAGGTCCCCAAGCATTTTGGAAGCATGCCAGTGAATTCGTTGTCACCCATGTTGAGAACATGCAGACCATTCAAATGGCAGATAGAAGGAGGGAATGACCCTTGAAACAAGTTGCCTTGCAAATGAAGAAACTGAATATTCTTCCAGTGTAGTTGACCAAAACCAGTAAGAAAATTGTGGGAAAGATTAAGATGGTACAACGTGTCTCTCCATTGTGAGCAAAACCAGTTGGGGATTTCACCATGAATGTTATTGTCTGACAGATCAAGAAAAGTGAGATTCTCTGAGTTTCTTAGAAAAACTGGGAAGTCCTTCAGTTGACAAGAAGCCATGCTGAATGAAGAAAGATGGGGAAACTTTAGCTGGACGTAGTTGTTAATACTCAGTGACAGACTATTGTGAGAAACATCAAGATCCACAAGTTTGCTGAGGTTTGAGAATATGCCCATCTCTAAGACATCAATCAGATTGTTCCATGCAAGATCTAGACCCTTGAGATTTGCAAGTGTTGCAATTGTTCTAGGAACAGGACCATGCAGTTGATTGTTGCTCATGTATATATACTCCAGTGTCTCTGACTTGAAGTCATCAATTATGTCATTGAAGTGATTATATGAAAGCACAAGCACAGCTAATCTGGGATGGTGTAGCAACCATGATGGAATTGAACCGTTTAACAGGTTGGACTGCAAGTAAATCTCTTTCAGCATTTGAAGCTTGCTAGCATTGGAGGGAAGGGGACCGGACACTGAGTTCTGACTCAAGCTTAGAAATTCTAGTCCTGATATGTTCACTATGGATTCAGGGAAGTGGCCTGTGAAGTTGTTAAATCCAAGATCTAGCGTACTTAACCTTTGGAAGTTAGCAAAAACATCAGGAATTTGGCCATCAAACGAGTTACTGGAAAGATTTAAAGAAACAAGCTGACTGAGATGTGAAACTGTTGATGGAACAGAGCCATGGAAATGGTTATTTGAGAAATCCATATGGATAAGCTGTGTGATGTTGCCTATTGATGCTGGGATAGTTCCTGAAAGATTGCATCCCTGAATTTCCAAGTGATTCAATGACTTCATATATCCAATTGAATTAGGTACTGCTCCAGAAATTCCAGTGTCATGAATTGAGAACCATTTGAGAGATTGAACACCAGTCTGGTTAAACTCAGGCAGAGGACCAGTAAGGTTGTTGTTGCCACCTAATTCTAACATTTGCAGGTTAGGTAGAAGGAACAAAGTACCAGGTAGCTGACCATGAAGCTCAGTTTGATAAAGGGACAGGCGTGACAAGCTCATGGGTACTACCCCTACCCCTATCCCTGTTAAGATATTTGCATGGTCAAGAAAAAGCACTTCCAGCTTGGTTAAATTCTGCAGCATTCTTGTGAAGCTCTCCCCCTCAAAATCAATTCTCCAGATTGTGGGAAATGAAGAAGATAAATCAAGAGAGATCAAACTGGAGAGCCCTGAAATCTCAGGTGGGAAGTGACCGGAGAAGAAGGAATTCGACAGATTCAGGTGAGTAAGGCTTGTAAATGAACTTATCTCACTTGGGATTCTTGAACCACTAAAGTCATTATATGCAAGATTAATCATTTTGATGTGATTGAGCTTGAAAATGGTGCTATTGGGATGGATAACTCCTTGAAGCTGACTGCAACTCAAGTCTAGCCCAATAACATGTCCTGTAAACTGATTGCAGAAAACTCCATCCCAGTTGCAGCAATCAGTACTTTGATTCCATGACATTATCTTTGGACGAGAAGAATGTCCATTGAAATCACATGCTGCAGATGCATCTACAGAGACAATGAAGTTCTGCTTGAACTTGAACAAAGCTTGACCTTCATCAACATGACAGAGATGATGATCTGAAGATGAAGTAGAAAGATGGAAGAAGCAAAGTAAGTAAACTAACTTCACACATAACAAGAAAAGCCCCATTTTTGGATATGAAATTTCTTCTGATTCATTCCATTGCTTAAATATGATTCAAAAACATCAATCATTTTGTCTTCTTGTAAACATCATCAAATTCAGATGTCGTCTTTGCGTCATCCGAAACTTCAAGGGAAATTTTAACTTTGAAAAGTTTCATGTACAGTGCTGTTACTTTAGTCAAGAAAATTGAAGGTATAATCATCTCAATTCCACAAGTAGAATATCATTTACTCCAAACCAGTTTGTCATGACAAACTCATAGTGGGTTTGGTATCACTCAACTATTTCACTGTTATGGTTAACTATTTAATACTCTGATATCAAAAGAGGATTTGCAAGTCTAAGTAAGCTTAGTAATACTTATAATTAACTATTTGACATTATTTAAGTATATAAAAAAAGATATAATGAGTTAATTATGAATATCTAGAACTATATTATTCTTACACATCTACTTCAATGGGTATTATGGAAGTTAAACAACTTTTAAAGATATTTTCTTTTCTGGGAAATGAAATGTGTGACAATTTAGAAATATCCAAGTAGCAGTCAAACACAACTTTTATTTCTGTTTGGAAGAGGAAATTTGAGGTAAACCGTACTTACTCCAAATTTGTCGTAATTTATATCATCACATTCAACGGTAAAATTACGGCAATAATGAGAAGACACAGCCAAAGTTTTCAATATCCATTCCACTATTCACTAAACCGGAAAGACGGGTATCATTGATTGATTGTGATTGTACGAAATTATTATTTTTTATGATGTTAAGTTAAACTTGGCTTTTGCTATTAGAATATTCAAAACAATAGTGACATATATTTTTTAAAGAATAGTCTCGTAATGAGTTGTTACAACCTTTTCTTATTTTGAATGGGTTACTCACGATTAATTACATGTCATTAAATTGACCACAGTATCTAGATATTCTTATATATTACAAGTATCACATAAACATTCATGATCGATTACAAAAAAAAAATATAATATATAAACATTCATGATCAATTACTTAGCACTATCATTATTCTACTAAAAAGAATAATTAAGTTAACAATGAATATTTAGATTCTTATTCACTCCCACTTTTAATGTGGTACAAGGTTCATCATACATAATACAAGACTAAAAGAAGCTAACAGCAGTTGGAAGCAGATTCATAAGCAAAGAGGCATGTTTCTTCTTCCATTCATAGCAGGCCTTAAAAAAGAAAAAAAAAAAATGGAACTTACATGAATTAATGGATGAGATATCACTGAAATGTACATTATTGGGTCCAATCCAATATATTATGTTACATAAACACCACAGATTATCAGAAGTTAGAACACTGCACCGTTCATCATCTCTTCCTCTGTTTACTCTTTGCTCAGGTACATTCTGAAGTTTACATAGGTTATGGAGGATTCCAGGGAACAATTTTACCGTAATTTACCATCATCAGATAAGCTATTGTTTACGCTTGGATGCTTCCTCAGCACTCATTGTCATGAAAGACTCTCCACAACCACACTGCCCTTTTGAGTTTGGATTCACAAATATAAACTCTGATCTGTTCAAAAGATAAAATAAAGATGCCCGTGATTAACTAAGAAGACGAGATTATATTGAGATACTAAAACCAAAACCTCAAGTCTCAAGTTTTGAGACTGATTAATAAATAGGAAACAATTGTTTGTTATCGATGTTAAGGGAAAGATGATATAAGTAAAGAACCACTAGGAATTCTCCTGGCAAACAATTTGTACTTTGGGAAGACATAAAACCAAAAAGGAGTCACATAAAAATGGCCTTACAACAGAAATGATAAATATTCAGAGAAAACAAAATAGACATGACTAGCAAAGTAATTTTTATCTTTCAATTCCACCAAGATATATGTAAATACAAAATGCGAATAGAAAAACATAGTATTACCTTAATTTGTCATCAAGGAAGTCCATCTTAGTTCCTATGACATGCATGAGGGCTTTCGGATCAACCAATATCTTAACACCCTTGTCCTCGACCATTTCATCAAACTTTCCTTTTTCATCTGTACATCAAAGGAAATACCAATCCATCAGGAAAATATTAAGCAAGCTCCATGAAAAATGGTGTCATCTTTCAACACTGTGATCTTTTAGGCCAAGTACTTACAGCCGCACAAGTGCCCTCATATGTGGGATGATGGTGCACAGGGAGGGTCTTATGAAGGATCATAAAAGACAATTAAATTTGGGGATTCAAGCCTAACATATACAAGATTTTTATGAGATAAACCTAACTCCAATGTATGTCAAGGGGTGTCAAATAAGTTATAAACGTTTCCCGTAATTCCAATTAAAGGAGAAGAAACTAAAGAAAGATAAGGGGTAAAAGGGTTACAAAATAACTAAACCCCCATGAACATAAAACTGCTCTCTTGGCACTTACAAAAAAATAAATAAATAAATAAAACTGCTCTTAGGTGTGGAAACGGGGATGGCTTCATCAGAACCCATTATTTTTTCATGTGAATAATGAATCTTTCACAAAAATCCTACATAATGGGGATCACAAAGTGATCATTTGAGGATTCAAGGCAAGTATATATCGTATGCCACTACAAGCTATGTGCAAAATCAATTTAAGACAAACACAAACCCCAATTTCACATATAGTGGTACATCTAAAGTGTTCCAATTGCAGACATTGGAAAATTCCTATTACTCGATGCTCAAAACCGTAAGAGAATACATGGAAGCATTTTTAAAGCCTTGGGGCAAACAGAACACTTAAGGGTAAAACCCACCAAACCCTCATTCACAAGTTTGATCATTTATACAAAGAAACCTTTATCCTTCATTATTCAGTTTAATCTTATTCGATAAACATTCTATTATAAATCAAGAAAGAAAACTTAAAAAAAAAAACTCATCAGTAGAACAAGTAGGATTTTAATGTTAATCTCCACCCTTTTCCTCAGTATCTTCACAAACTCACCACAAAATTTATACTATTTTCTGTAAGGATGCTAAATATTCTGGAAATTAGAAATAATCCAAAACCGATGATCCAAAATTTTATTTGTAGCGAACACATCAAAAAATACCCGAAAAAGCCGAAAACAAAAATCGAAATAGAGGAGAAAGAATTGAAATAGGAACCTGCATAATTGAGGGTATAGGATAAGCCATTGCAGCCACGGGCCTTAACACCGAGCTTGAGAAAAGAACGCTGCCGTTGATCCAAGAGCTGGCGTACTCTAGAAGCCGCCGCCTCTGTTAAAGTCAGGACTTGCTTTCTAACAGCAGCTGGTACCATCTTCCGGGGCAACTCGTCTTAAGAATCCGATGATGAGTCTGCCGTAAAATCTGTATTTACATTTCCTTTCACGATTGGATTTATATACTCGCCGGAAGCTGCGTCGGTTTAACTGATTCAACCGCCCTTTGTGACTTTTGGGCTCTCAGTTTGTAAAATATTTGGGCTTCTAAAAGTCCATATGCCCCCAAAAGGCCCAGATTTGTTTTGAAAATAGGGGAAATATCCTTTGTGTCAAAAATAACGTTCAATGTTAATCGAATCGAATGTATTCGTTTGTTTTTAAGAATTATGGTAAGAAGATGTCCTTCTCGAATAAGAGAAGAGGTCTAACCAAAAAGAAATACGTCTAGTAATATTTTTTTTTCGTTTTTTTCTTTTCTCTAAGGGCACAAGATGTCTTAGATGAGGCCAAATTATGGATGAGTGTATTTATGTCAATTTACACCCGGACTAATCCTCGTTTGACTTTAGTTAATCTCTCGCGAGAGAAATGAGAGCTTCTTACTAACTCACCTACGCTTTTCATTTGTGCACATATGTCTTGGGAGGGATTGCCTGACATGTAATTTATATTAATAGCTCATTGATATTGTTTTGTCCACTTTGGAGTATTTCAAGTGAACCTCACGATTAAAAACGTGTTATCGAGTAAAGGGCTTCAAACCTTTTATTGAGTAATTTCTTAAACCAAAATATGAGACTATAATTATATTTTTTTTTTTCTAAAGAAAAAGGAGAAAAATGGAGTTAAGTGATTAGAAAATTAAGATAAAAATTATGAGCCACAAATTTGTTACAAAAAGAAGAATACTTAGTTGGAGTTAGGATCCTTGTCATTTCAACCTAGAAGCCTCTCGAACTTTTCCCCAAGGTTAATACTAATTTTCTTACATAAAAATTAAACCAAAAAAACTTCATATTAGTATGTTTGAATCTTTAAAGAAAAAAAAAAAAAAAAGGGTTTCAAGTTTTTGGGTTCTTCTGGACACATATATATGCCAAGTAATTAACAGTGACACGTGTACCGTAGAACCCATAAATTACTAATTCCCAACATTGATCGTATGATCTTGATCAATCCAACATCTCCTGCTTTCTTGTTTTGTTTTTGCCACTTCATTCGTCGTGACGCCCCATCTGCAGCACAAATATATATATATATATATATATATAGAACACACAAAACCCCATTATTAGTTAGCATTCATTCTTTCTTGTGACACAGTTCTTGCAGTTTCTGGAACACTCAGGAGTCAGGACAGGACAGCCATAGCCCTCAAATTCCCTTTCGAAAATCTCTGGTTCTTCAATTCTTTTCCTTATTATGTAAGAGTTGATCCCTTCCTTCTTATTTATTTATTTATTTTCTGTTTTGAATTTTCTTGATCCTTGATTTGTTCCATGTATGCAAAAAGTCTATTGATGTTTATGGGGGCTTTTGGAGTTAAATTCATGATTTGAGAGGGAGAGGGAAAAAAAAGAAAGTCAAGAGTAGGTAGGTTTAAATTTAAAGAATTTTGTAAATATTTTACTCTCCATTTCCCACTCTTTTTTCCCTCTCATGGTGGATTGACTTTTCTGTACTTGTTTTTTTGTTCTGCCAAATTTTTTCTCTGGTCTAATTTATTAGTTGGGTAGGATTTTCTATTCAAATTTGAATTTTGTTTATACGAAGGAATTAGAAGTTATTTTATCTTCAATTGAGTTGATTCTTCTTTTTTTTCAATCATATTGGTGATGAATCTAAAAAAAAAAAAAAAAGAAAAGGGGTTTGTTTTCATTAACCATTAATATACTCATGATTCAAAATTGCAAACTTTGATTTAATTCTTTTACCAAATTTCTACACCATGATCAAGATTATATTAACTTCATTCATTATTGTGCAACAACTGGGGCAGAGTTCCAAAAATGTCAGCACTGAGCATTTCTTCACCACCACCACCATGCTTGAACTTCACTACCAGATTTGCACCATGCCCATTCATGAACAGCAGCACCACCTTGACTTCCTTGAAAAATGTCTCCAAGAAATTCGGTCTAAAAACATCATCAACAAATTTCAGAGCTTCAGCAATGGCAGTCTACAACGTGAAACTGATAACCCCAGATGGGGAAAATGAAATAGAAGTACCGGACGACGAATACATTCTCGACGCCGGCGAAAGTGCCGGCTTGGAACTGCCGTATTCTTGCCGAGCAGGTACTTGCTCCACCTGTGCCGGACAAATTGTGTCTGGTTCAGTTGATCAATCGGAGGGATCTTTCTTGGATGATTCTCAAATGGAGAAAGGTTATGTTCTTACGTGCATTGCTCCTCCAACTTCTGATTGTATTATTTACACACATAAGGAAGAAGAAGTTCATTAAATGTTCTTTGTGAAAAAAGGGCAATTTAGTTTTAGTCTTAGTTTTACTCTTGGGAAATATTCACACACATTACATTACTCTGTATTGTGTATTACTCTTGAACAGAAAATTTGCTACTTGGCCAGTTGGCCTAACTCATATTGTAGTGGATTATATATGCAAGTCAAATATATTTGAATTTTATGAGAGTTGTTGTTAGCACCTCATATTGACAATCTGCAGTCTTCTGCCAACTGTCTGTTTGGTTCACGAATTATTGAATCTAGGGTTTAAATACGAATTTTTAATTTGAGATATTGTTGTTAGTATAGTAAAGATAACTTTATAAAATAGTTGATTCTCTAAGTTCATAATCGTGGTGTGGATTTGCAAGCTTAGATCATGATAATTGATATTAAAGTTGTGATTAGTTCAAACTATATAAAACTAAGTACTACACTATATGAATGAAAGTCATATGGTTCGAATCATGACAATTGATATTAGAGTTCATGTGAGAATCATAGATTTGGTTTATGACAATAACAATAATGTCAAGTAATTGATTGTAAATGTAAGTTTATATTAGCATATATGTGCTTCCAACTCAAATTGTGCCAGCAATAAAAAAAATTAAGATCATTTTTGAATAATTATTTTAGTTAATTTGATTAAGTTAGAAAAGATAAAAAAAGATACTTATTAAAGGGTTTTTTTTTTTTTTTTTTTTTTTAGTAACTTATGCTAAAAGGAAATTTTTTGATAAAAATGTATTACTTCTCATGCTGAAAATTGACTCTTAATTTGAATAATAGTTGTGCCTATACATATTTTCCATATATATGTATATTATATATAATAAATAAGATAATAAAACATACAGGTTTCTTGTATGCACCACCATTCACGGGCTAATCAGCAAACAAACTTGAAGTGGGGTCCTTTTGTACCTACCAATGGGAATTGTCCATGTGTAAGACAACTTCGAATAAGATTTTTATTTTTGACCAGCTCTACCTGTTTTTAACGGCTTTGAACCAAGCAACCGGCCGGTCCAGCTTCACTCTCCGACTCAAGCGAAGCCAGTGCCGCCACTCTCTGCATCCTCCGCCGCCATCGTGATTTCTCTCCGGCGGCTTCTAAAAATTGACTTAAAACTCCTCCAGATTCCTATTTTCTTCGGTATCTGCGCGTCGGTGGCTACTCTTCCCATACAGGAAACTCTAGGAGAACCCGGTTCAGAAGCTTCCATAACTAGCTTTCCTCCCGGTTCAGACCGGCTTCTGAACAATCGAGCTATTCCCGCCTTATTCCGCCGGAAATTTCCTCTATCCACCAAGCACGATTTCTGAGTGTTGAGAGAATAATCTGTGAAGACTTCTTCTTCTGATTAACCGACGGCCAGAAAAACCGACTAGAAAACGACTTCTGCTGATGGCTGTGGTGCTGATTCATCAAGTTTCCGCCGCCGTCGCCGGCGGAGGAACTAATAAATTTCTTAGATGTTTTACGCTCCATAACTGCATTGAGGTGAAACCAATCCTGCTCGTGACATTCAGGCAACCAAAAGGATTCAGGCGGCAAGTCGAAAAACGTTTCCGGTGAATCGAAATCCAAATCCAATGGCTGTTGTTCTTCGTCACTTGCAAGATCTTCATGATCAGGGGAACTATTTATTGGTTCAAAGTAGTTCAAAAGCGTCGATTTGTAAGGCATTTTTTTCGCTTATATGATTCAGCAAGTTTAGTGTGACAACAAGCAGCAGAGTAGAGAGAGAGAGAAGAGAGAGAGAGGGAGAGAGAGAAATTAGGAGAATGGAAGAAGTGAGTGAAGAGAATGGAAGGAGATGTACATATGGATGTGTTTTCCATGTGAGAGTGACAGGTAGTCACGTTTATATTCAAATGACGGACAAAAATCAAGCTGCTTCACCGATTTTGGAACTATAGATACATATATATATATATATATATATATATATATATATATATATATATTATTTATTTATAAATTAGACGACATTAATACTAATTTGTGCACTAGGTCTTTTGTACTGATACTCTGACAATAATGCTTTTTTTTTTCTTTGGTGAATTGGAAAAATATGCATTACTAGAATCATCATCATCAACTAATACCGAAGTTTCACCCCCTTCCAAAGGACCTGGGCAAAAGGTTAATGAGTATAGCAGCCAAGGTCAATTAATTATTATTATCCTCACTATACTAAAATGGACACTCATTGATTCTATATTAGACTCTCTTCTTATATATCATTACTACATTTATATCACTTATTGATGTAGAACGGAAAAACAAAAATAGTGTATATTTGATATTAATAGTTTTCATTTTTTTCCCCTGTATTTTTGTGTATTTTACTTATACCAAATGAGTCTGTGACAGTTAAAAATTGACTATTAAAAATGGTGACTAATGAGTCTGTAACATTAATGACCAATAAATCAACTATAAATTTATCTGTTAAGCATTAGACTTAACTTAGAGCGATTTCAAGATTCATTAAAATGACTTGTACTTCGATTCTTTAGTTACAATAATAATATTATTAAAATAAGATTTTTGAGTATAAATCTCAAAAAAAAAAAAAAAAAAAAAAAACCCAAATCGAACCTAAAAACACTTAGAATGTTTATTGTGTGTGTATATATATATATACTTAGTATATTACATAAAACACTTTAAGTAATTACTTAAATAATTTTGACAGAAATCTTTACATTCAAAGTAAATTTCATAAAGTTCATTCAACCTTCTCTTTCTCTGTAATCTCACGTAGAGATTATTAAATCATCAACAATGTCTTCTTGAAATGGAGGTTTTCCGGCAGCTGAATTTCCACCACCGACCGGCTACAATTATTATTAGTTGTTGTCATACATTTCACCTGAAGAACGCAAAGCTATCCCATTTTTCATATTAGTTGTTGTCATTGGAATTTGCAGTATAGCCATGGTCGGACTTGCTTGCTACTTGATCTATCGTTGCAAATAAATTTTTAGTTTTTACATATTATTACAAAATCATTTTTTAATAATATAGATCAAATTATGAGTATCACTTGAGCCAAATGGCCATTAATGAACTTCAATCAATTGCTGATGTAGGCCAAAAAGGGAAAAAGGTAAGAAACCGCACATATAAATATCAAAAGCCAGAGTTCAACTTTCACTCACAATGTAGGGAAATAATAACAGGGTACAAAGATTCGGTTCTATACTTTTTCTGCCCACTGATTATTATTTTTTATTAATTTTTTTTCACATCCTTCAATATTTAAATTCATTATTTCAATTAATTTAAATTTAACCTGAATTGTACTCAAATAATCTAATTTTTACTCATACAACACTCACAATGAGTATCAATATACTTTTCCCTCAGTGTATATTAAAAACTTCTCAATATCAACCTTTTACAACACACGTAGGGCGATTAATTTATTATTCTTTATTAAAGATTCCTTAAGAAAAGTGAAAAGGCTGGCTATGTATGGGCATATATATAGGCACTAGAAGCATAAGCTTTTGCGTATATTGATATCTCTCTAAAAGGAAGCAAAGTATGGGAGGCGCCAAAGGGGTTATAGTGCTACTAGTTCTGTCCTCCTTCCATTTCTGCAATCCTGCATCATCTTTATGTCCTCTTGGCCAGACCTCACCTATGGGTATATTTCATTTTCTTGATTCTGTTTTTATTTATTTAATTTTCACTTTTTCTCTATCTACGGGGTTGTTTATTTCTTAATCAGAAGAACTCATAAGATCTATGAACACTGAGATCTAAGACATAGGGTGATGAAGGCTATACCAGTAATCTGAAAACCTGTTTAATCAACATACCATCCAAGCTTATAAAAAACCCATCAGTTTTCTAGAAATTTCAGTATCTTTCTTATGACAAAAGTGCTGCTACAAGCAGTTTGATCAGACAAAAGATTGTGTTTGACATGTGATACTAGGATACTGTACTTTTCTTGTTTCTTCCAATAGTTCATCCAAATATTTTATGCAGAAGATGCAGATTAAGCAATAAAGCTCTGTATACCTAGGACTTAAATTTTGTTAGAACAGTTTCTTCTATCCTACAGTAGGAATCACATTCATGTCTGCTACTTTATGCCAATATTTTACTTTTAGAACTTCCTGCATGAATGCTTGTCTTTCAGGACTAATTATACAAATATCTTTCACTTTATCATGTAGGCACAAATTTTTTTTCATTTCTTTTTCTCTCTTAAACTATCTAATGAATTTGATCCCAAAATAGGAGGTATCTCAGAATAAGTGTGCTAAAAAGGAATCAGTAGCTCTTGATTTCTTCCTAAAAGTTTATCCTACAACACAAGAGTTCCCCATCAATTCCACAGTATGAAATCGGCATGGTTTTAAGTATACTAGCAGAGGTTCTTAATTGTTATTATTGCTTTTTTTGGGCTACAACATAGGAGTATCAGACCCTGCTAAAACGCAAGACTCTTGCATTTAATTGATTTTAAAGTTTTTCTCAACTCTCTTGATTGAAAGAATCAACTAGTGGTATGATTCCCTTTGAACAACTAACCAAAAGAACTATCATAAACTTTTCTTTAGGAACAAAAATAGGAAACAGTTATAAATGCATCAGAAGTGATAATCAGGAATATTATGCATGAAGTTCACCTGCAGGCAAAAACAGAATATAAAGGAGAGCAGAAATTCCTCAGCAATGCTAAAAGTGATGGAAGTATTATTCCTCACCATGGTAGAAGACTTCTACGTGCTTTGGGTGGTGGAGGGGTGGCTGGTGCTGGTGGTAATGGCAATGGTGGTGGATCACATTCCAATTACCCACAGGGAGGTGGAGCAATACCCATTTATGCTGCTGGTGCAGCAAATGGCCACCACAAAAGCCACCACAGTGCAGGAAGCTGCATCCATCTCTCAGTAGGACCTTCAAGATTAACAACACTTCTATTGACTTACCTTCTGCTTACAAATCATCCCTTTGGATTTTAAGTGAGACAGCACAAAGATGTTACTGTACAGGGAGAGTTTTATATTGTGTCATCTGCCTGTTGTTTCTTTTTTCTCATTTGCCACATGTACTTTGTGAAATATGGTAAATAATAATGTGACTTTCCTATTACTTTATTTAAAGATAATCTTGGTGACTTTGAGATAAAGCTAGCATGGCAGAGATAGGGTTTTTGACCTTTTAACAAATATTCAGCTATGAAAAGGAGAGAGAGAGAGAGAGAGAAAAAGGTTCCTCTGAATTTCTACAAACAAACAAACAAACATCATCAGATTATGGACCAGAGCTTCATTTCTAATTAATAGATTCCATCACTACTTTGTGCACAAAATGGAAAAGATATACTCTCTTTTACAAAAGTAGCCATCCACCCTGGTTAAGGATAAGACCAAAAACTAATCATGCTTTGGAGAAACTCATGGTGCTGCTAGAATTATTGGCTTCATCATTCATATATATATATATGCAATCCTGCTAAAGACTATTTCATTTAAGTTGACCGTACAGATTATGTACAGATAACAAAGGGCATAGAACCAGGCCCCCACCCCCCCCCCTTCCCCTCTCCTCTCTTTTCTCCCTCTTTTCTCCCGTCGCCCCCCCCCTCTCCCCCGCCCTTGCCCCGGAGGAATTTTTTTTTTTTTTTTTTTTTTTTTTTTTTTTTTTTTTTTTTTTTTTTTTTTTTTTTTTTTTTTTTTTTTTTTTTTTTATTATTTTATTTTTTTTTTTTTTTTTTTTTCTTTTGGTTTTTTTTTTTATTAAAATAAAAATTTTTTTTTTTTTTTAGAAGAAAAAAATAAAAAAACTAAATAGATTTTTTTTTTTTTTTTTTTTTTTTTTTTTTTTTTTTTTTATTTTATAAAATAATTACACACAGGAGGATGAGTCTTTAAAAAAAAAAAAAAACAAAAACCAAAACTTAACAAAAAAAAAGAAAGAAAAAAAAAGAACAAAAAAAAAGAAATAAAATAGAATATTTTTTTTTTTTTTTTTTTATTTTTTTTTTTTTTTTTTTTTTTTTATTTTTTTTTTTTTTTTTCTGTAATATTTAATTTTTTAGTATTTTTTTTTTTTTATATATTTTAATTTTTTTTTTTATAATTTTTTTTTTATTATTTTTTCAACATATAGACCCACTGGTCCAAAGTGGTTACCCCATTTCATTTTTTTAATGTCCCAGACAAGAGTGTCCAACTTCCCAATAACACATTATTATAAATTAAATTTCCACTACTGCATTTGATAACTAATTTAGATTAGATCTAAGGGACCAACAATGTCTCCCAAACGACTCTATAATTATATGGTGGGAGTCACTCACAAAATTTTGCAATTAGTCAAATAGAGGTACCTCCTTTAAAAATGATGGGAGTAAATCAAAGGGATAGATAGATAAAATACTCAACCTAGCAACACTGCCTCCCTTAGAAGCTACACGACATCATTTATCTCTTATAATTTTATGAGAGCATGATCACTTGTTATTTCCAAAACTCTGGGACTATACTCCTAAAACTTGTATTTATAAACAATTATATCCAAAAGATGTACAAACATGCAAATTATCAACACTCAAGTCTATGTATAATATAGTAAGGGTGTAAATGACCAATATCTCCTAAAATTGCATGAAACTCAAGCGAGTACATTCAATTTAGAACTAAGGTAGTACTCTCTGGTCAAGAATGTGTCAACCTATCACTTAATGAAAGCAAGAAAGAAGTCTATTGAGATATATATATATATATATATATATATATATATATATATAAAGAGAGAGAGAGAGAGAGAGTTAATCAAGCATAGAAATAGCAAGTTATCTTCAATAAATAAAGAAAAGGATATCCTAATCTTTTTGTTTAAAATCACAATGATCCGACAAAGAGAAGGTCGTATTTAAAATTGGTTGATATTAACTCATGGTCATCATAGTCTTCTCCAAGTTGTGCCAATAACTTAAGATTGTTACCTGACATTCTGCTACTATAGTCATTATCTGTCACAGGTACATAGTACTCTATCATCAATCTACACAGTTGGTCGATGCAATTAAGTGCAGCCACTATTCTAGTATGATAATATATCATCAAATCAGAATTAGCAACAATCTTTAAAGAGAAAGGTTGGGAAAGAAATAGATAAAGTTGCAAACATTATTTTAGAAATGAGAAAGAAGCTCGAGCTTGCGAGCTTGAAAAAATTTGCAACGCCCTTTAGCACTGGACTCAATGTCTTCAGATTTCCTCTTTAATGTGGTGAACCCTATGTTGGTTAGCTTCAGTTGTCGCTTACCAGTCCTTTCAGAGGAACCACTTTCATCATTAGCATCAGATTCCCTATGAGAAAAGAAACAAAATAAAGTTTCTAAGTAGCTGCAAATGCCTATACACAATCAAGCAAGAAAGCCTCCAATGGTTCTTTTAACCACAGATATACAGAGAGAACATCTGTAGCATTTAGAGAAATTGATCTAGTTAATGTTTCAAGACTGGTAATCACATATCCAATCATCATAAAGTCATCTGTGCATCAGGTGTAAAAAATTTTAATGTCACTAACATACAGATGCAAAATTAGTGGGAAACCATGTTACTTATGGTACAGACAACAAAATTAAGATGAATGTTAGTTGGAAACATGCCCTAATTGCTTAGAACAAAAAAATGAGAAATAGCAGGCACTTGACCAGCACCACTCTTGTTCAACATCGAGTCCACTATAGTGTGTTTCATCAAAAAATACACTAGCATAAACCAAGTGAATTAGAATTTGGTGAATGTAGCAAGAGGTGTACATAATATCCTAACAGGAAAAAAGCAAATTGAGAGAGGTGATTACTTGGCCCCTTATGATGCAAACTTTTTTATGCATTAGTTTGATGCTGTTTTCAGTTTCTTTAATGGAGTATAATCCATAACATGTATCAACAAAGCAAGGTAGCCAGCGATTTCTTCAACGTTCAGGTTAGCCAGAAACCTTGGCTAACTTCAATGAGCACGCCAAGAACTTCCAGACGTTGATGGTAAACACTGTCATATGCTCTTAGTATGGTGTCTTTAAACAAGTGATAGCAAGGAATTATGGAAACAGGAGTTTCACAAGATGTATAGTAAAAGCCTGTTTCAGGAACATTGATGCTAAGCTTGAAGATCTTTACAAATATTCCAGCACAGCAGAAAGCTTACCATACTACATCAACAATATTCTTGGAGTAAGATGTGCATGTTCCCCAACTAAAGCGAACTAATGATGGGAAACCAAAGACCGAATGCTTGTGATCATTCAACCAGGACTTTGTCTCGGGATCTAAGAAAAACATTTCAAACGTCAAGGTCCCAGATAAAAACAAGATGAAAGTCAAAAAATCCAGAGATTTACCTCCAGGATATCCAGATCCAAAATTCTTATGCATGTTTTCAGCAGTTTCATCAAGCACCCATTCACGCAAAGCTCGATCTCTTGTGACCTGAAAAGTTGAAGAAGCATGATGGTGACTTCTGAACTATTTGGATGATTTCTAATGACACAACAGAGAGAGGATCACCTTTGCAACTATACTTGCTCCACTTACAACTGGGTAAAGACTGTCAGCCTTCTTAGAAACCACAAATTTGATTGCTGGAAATTTTTCAGAGAGTTTGATTCTATACTTTTCTGCATCACCAACTGTATCGAGATAAACCTAAAGCATGTCCTGAGATTTAGGCCTTTGACAGATAACAGCATACTGCTTACTAGAATCATAAATAACATTGCCTCTAACAAATATGTTATGATCCATTAGTGTCTTAAAGACATAAGGTCCTTTAAAGACATAAGATTTAGGAAGCAGATTAGTCAGTTTTAGTAGCTCTTTTTTATTGCAGAGGGCAAAGTCAAGCACTTCTTCATGCCGACTTGTAGCAAGATTGATGGTTATTAAAGGAGGATAGGCAAGTCATTCCCAATTATCTTTTACTCTGTTGAAAAGGAGTTATTTGGGACAAAATATCAAGGGTGTAACAAACTATCTATTGTCTAGTAAACAAGGGAAGGACTTAATAATTTGAATATATAACCAAACATTTTCTTCATCAGCATCCAAAAATGTGTAGCACAATGGACTTTTACCTCAGTGAGAAGAACACCCATATTCAGTACTCTCCTGATGAGCCCCATAGCAGAATCATGTGATATTTCATTGAGATTTATTTTGTTCCTGTGAAATTTTTATAGCATAAGTTGAACAAAGAGATGATTCCATCTGGGAAAAAAAAAAAAAAAAAAAGAAGAAGAAGATTAAAGCAAAGGGTTCAATGCTCACTTCTTCAACATTTTAGCTGAGAGCTCTCTTGGACCAATCACATCCACAGCCCATCCAATGGATTCATCAGCTTTTAGATTCTCGAATAACTCCTCCCTCTTTTCTTCTTTTAAAGTCTTTGAATCTATATAACAGAAGGTGGAACATATATGAATTTGGCGAAAACACAATCAAAATAATTCTATCAAGAATCCTGTGTGTGATGGAGAGTTTAAGATAAAAGGAAAAGAACAAAGCACAAGTATCTCTATAGAACTAGAAGAATGATCATCATCATCCTTTCAATCCTTCCACTGGTAAGAAAACAGAAAAATAAAGATTAATACCTTGTTTGTGAACCTTTATTTTCTAGACCTGTTTCTAGCTTAAAGTTATCTGATTCTTCTAATACAGAACCCAAACAACTGGATTTCTTTTGTAATTGTTTAATTGAAACATTGCAGTGGAGAATTCACATCCGATACCGAAGATTCAGCCAGTGAGACTCACCAAGTATGAACGAGAAATGTGATGATTTTAAGCTAGAAAACTAAACTGACACCAGATATTCTTCAACTCTGGAAAAAAATAATTCAAATTCTAATGTGATTTTCTTGATTGCCACTAACTGATTCTTGCTTTCTAGCATCATATCAAGAAACAATTTTGCAACATTTCACTTTCAGCTAATATCATCCTCTACTCGGGTCAGCGAAATTACTGACATTATGATGGCTAAATCAGCACGAAATTTAAAATAACAGAGAGAGAGAATGTAAATCCTCAGAGCAGCTAGTAGTTTAACACTATATTCATCCAAAGAATAGATTTAACGTGGAGACAGAAATAGTAACCTGCAAAGCTCAATGTGGAAAGTGTCTTCTCGTACGATCGTGCACAGTACAAACATCCATAAACCATAGGCCCTAAACAATTTGAAAATTTTTCAGATTATGGCTCTGGAGTTCAACTGAAAATAGAAATTAGCTATCTGTGTGCAAAGAACTGGAGTGTGAAAATTTGGTAAAGGAGAAGGAAAAAACGAAAAGGCGCACCTAAAACAGGACCACGTCCAGCTTCGTCAATACCCATAATGCAAGGCTTAGATGCCCATTTCGGAGTAGCTGATTCCGATCCCATTAGGTTTCCGTCTCTTCTTCTCCCCCCTTCTGCGGAGCTTTCTGAAGAAGAATTTCCCGCCAGAAAGGGCTAACTTTACACCTTAATCCCGGTTTTCTACTCTGAAATATAATTATGGGCAGTGGAAATATCTCTTTATATTTTATCGCAGTCTCTTTTTATGCAAATTAGTCCCTGCAAATATCAACAATTCTAATAATGGGTCTTATATTTTTTAGAAAAACCCAATTGTACCCCTAATATTTTTTTTTAAAAAAATTATTATTATTTTTTAATAAGAGTGAAGCCCAGCTAAGCTCAAGCGCATATGAGTTGGTAAAGAGTTCTCCAACTTAAGTGAAAGGTTCGAATTTCGACTCATGTATAAAATTTAAAAATGAACAATATTATTAAACTGTTTATAACAAATGTATATTTATTTTGCCTTCATCAAAGTTTATTAATTTTGATGTATAATTAGTACGAGAATTAAATATTATATTTTCTTTTAATTTTTTTCTTCCAAATGTGTTGTTATGAGTGAATTAGTAATTTTAATCACATAGTTAAAAAGTTAATCATTCAATGAATATATAATAAACTCACTTTTAGCATAGTAAAAAGTAGAGGAAAAGATGTAATAAAATATAGAGTAGAAAAGGCTTAGTTCCAACCAGAGTAGAGAATTTCCATTCTGGAAATCCACACTTGAGATGCTCAAAGCCTATAAGCTTCAGCTGCCTTGCATTTGAAGTATTAGAAAGAGAAAAAAGATGGTGGAATAAGATAAGAAAAGGATGGATAGATTCCAAACCCAAATAACATTCAAAGACTCTTTTCACTGCTTAACCCCACCCCCCTACAAACATTTTTTTTTATCCAATAAAGATCTATGAACTATTTTACCAAAAAAAAAAAAACTATGAACTACAACATATAATTGAACATGCATTATATAATCCATCATCTTTAGGGTGAGTCGAACTCATGACCTTTCACTGGACAAGCCTCAGGTCAAGTTAGGTAAGACATGTAAGTAAAGGAAAGCCAAACAATCTAGACAATCATCTTTTCTCCTTACAAACATTACTCAATCAAGTCTAATTCTACAATATTATCCACAAAAGTAAAGTTTAAGGTATTAAACATTCACAAACATCATTGGCAAAACCATCTCAAAATGTAATAATACTACAAATCATCTAATCCAAGATCTCTGTACTAACCTGACTCTAAAACATATACATTTTTTTTTTCTTTCCCAAAAGAATTTGTCTGCATCAAGAACATTTAAACAACTTAAAAGGTATACTACTATAATCATTACTTCATACTTGGCCATACAAACTATAGTAAAAGAAGCTAGAAAAAGGACAAAGAGAAGGCACATGTATTGCTGGATGGAATGCTAAGTGTGGAACCATTTTTGTTCTCCATTACCAAAGCAATGGATTATGGGATCATCATCATTATCATCTATTCAGCATCATCATGAAGAACAAAGTTTAAGCCTTTACTCAACAATCATGTGTAGCATCAAAGTTGCTCTGTTGTTTTCACTGCATTTAAAGATCATGTCCAAGTACTGAATCCCATCTTGTGGGAGAAGCCCTTCCATGAAATACCGAAAGAGATGAGTGTGTGTATCACGCATTGCATCCAAACACTGCTCTAACACTTTCCCTTGCTGCACTTTGCTCAACTCTGTTGCTTCCATGTATGGCAATAGGTCTCTTTCCTCTTCCTCAAAATGTTCCTTGCATTGTTTCTGATCATACATGAAAACATTCAGACAAAAGAAACCCACATCAATAAATCTAGTACTGTACCATTAGGTGATCTCAGTAACCACTTTTCATGAGGAATTTGTCAGTCATTTTTACCTTTAGCAGTTTGAAGCGTTCAGCAAGATTGGAAAGGGCTTCTTGATATACTGGGCTCCCTGTATCCAAAACACCAATGGATTTTATGTCTTCTTTGATCCCATTTAACATAGGTAGATCCTTTGCGTGTTCTGCTTGTGCAGCCTTGCACAATCCTGCAAAATTACACACAAAATTGCCCTAAAGCTCAGGATGACCAATTCCAGAAGGTTACTTACAGAATTTTACAGTCTCAAACTGAACATTTTCTAAAGCATTTGAGAGAGAGGATCAAAATGAACCTTCCCTTGCCCTAGTTCTTTTATCCAATCAACCGAGCTAGAATCTAAGAACCCATTGGCCAAAATGAAGTGAACAATTAGTGATTGTACAGTAAAAAAAAAAAAAAAAGGGGTACCTCGATCAGCTTTTTCTAAGATTGGGAAAACGACTCTCTCTTCCATCCGGGCATGCTCAAGCAGCATGTCCATCAGCTGTGAGTAGCCCCTCCCGAACTTCTTCATCTCCATCCTTGGACTACCCATGACCGGATCTCCCCTACTCTTTCCGCCGCGTGAGGCCAAATCCTCCGCCCACCTCTCCATTCTCTCCAAATGCCAAGTCATGCTCCGGTGCTGTAAAGTCAGTAGCCACACCATTAAAGGCGTCGTACCGTCATACCAACCAAAAGAGCCATTCCTCGGCAGCAACGGCGGGTTTGGGAACTTAGAGTCCAAGTACCGCAACATGGTCTCCACAGAACCCGAAATGACGTCGGAATCGTAGTACAACACCGGTGATTCCACAATTTCCGAATGATTAAAAGTCAACGAAACAGGCTTGTAGAGCAAAGCAAACCGTATATAGAAAGTCGCGGCGTTATTGGGCGGCCCATATAGCTTCACAACTGGTTTTCGAACTGGAGAACCCTTGTTGTTGTTGAACAACACTTGTGGAGATTCAGATTGAAAAAATGACTTAACCTCAGCAGGAGAAAATGGGTTAATCTCTGCCACCGATTTCTTCTGGGTTTTAACACAATTTCCCATTTCCGATACAGAATCAAACAACAACAACAACAATAACAGAGATTTTTCAAAAAAAAAACAAAAGGGAGGAAAACAGAATCTCACTCTTCTCTATTCAAACCAAAATTTCCCAATATTTCGAAGATTACTGCAAGAAACAAGGAGTTAGGTAGAAGAAAAATTACCAGTAGTAACAAACGGAGGGTGGAGGAACACACAAATTTTGCTTGGTAGCTAAGCCTGGGAAGATTCGAATTGAGAAAAAGATTAGCTTAACAGAAGTGAGAAAGACAATGCGGAATATATGGGAGAATAAAAAAAAAAAAAAAAAAAGGGTAGATAGATTTTTGATCTTGAAATCCCAACTGAAATGATCTAAGAGGAGAAAAGGAGAGAACACGGAATGAGTCTTGAAAGTGTTAATGGCATAATAATAATAATAATAATATAGACTGAGGAGGAAGGAATGCACATGGCTGCTGTATACGTGTGTTTATATATATATATATGTATAGTGCTACAGAGAGAATTTAAAAAAAGAATGCTGGATTTGTAAGGGATAATGGGAGAATTATTGAAGGGGAGAAAGTGAAAATGGAAGCTTTTTCCATGAAAACTAAAGAATGAAAGAAAATAGGAGAGCTCCCTCCATGATTTGGGCCCATTAGAACTGTTCCACAAGATATATTATACATGTCTTTTTCGTCTTAATATATATAAACAGGTTTTGGTATAAATGGAAGGAATTTGATTTTCTTTACTCGAGTTTGAATTATTTTATTTACTCGAGTTTGAATTATTTTATCTTATAAAGAAATAGGTGTAAGGATTCGATACGACTCAACTCTATATTAATTGGGTCTAAAGTGACTATCGAACTAAAAATTATTTTTAGATAAAGCTCTTGATTTGATATAATAAGAAAGTGTATTATGAATTCGACACTCATTGTGAGCCAAAGTAAAGCCCTCCCGTCTAAGTGTTAGACATTATGGATGCAATCCGACTTGAATTTGAATTATTCGAACACTCCATATATTATATGGTCAAAAAAAAAATTTTTTTTTGTATGGTTTATGGAAGAAGGGTTCCAAAACCGTTGGAGGGGATCCTTATTATTGCTCCTAATGGAAAGTTGGGCGAATTTTTGGAACTGTTAGGCTGCTGTTGATTGTTCTATGGCCCTCCATAAACGCTCCTCCAAAGGAGTATTATACTAAGCTCTTTGGTGAACCGGTATCTTTATCAACTAATTCGAAAGAGATTTTTAGGAAGAAATTTCTAATATTACAGTATTAGTTCTCATAACTTAAGTGAGGTTGAGGTTCAAAACCCCCACTCATGTATGTAGTTGTTTAAAATTTGAGGCTAACTTTCCTCCTCCTCAAGGGATTTGGCTTAAAAGTGCATGTCACTTCAACCCTACTAATTTATATATATATAAATTCTCGGTATATTTTTTTTAAAAAAATTCCTTATTAAACACATTTTTAAATTAAAAAAATATATATATATTTTTGGTAAGTAAATGTTTTTAATAAAAAAAAAATTATGTGAATGAATAATCATCATCATCAGTGATAATAGAAAATATCCAATCAAAAAAAAATCTTAAATTCGTAAAACTTGGTTCCTCTTATACCATGCCACAAATTCGATCAAACCTTATATAAGAAAAATAGATATAGATAAAGCTTTCCATAAGGGTTCGACTCGACTAAAATTCTTTCAATATATATATATATATATATATATATATAGATATAAAAAAAAAGAAAAGAAAAGAAAGTCCAAATTCCAATGGAATGGCGAAGGACACTAAAAGGTGTGTCAGTAAAATAAATTTCTGCGGTTCAGCCAATGGCAGTCGCAGTTGTCTTTTCATTTTTCCTGTCTTCTTTTTTTTTTTTCTTTTTAATTTCTTGCCTTATTACATTTAAAAAATATATATTAAAATCAAAATATCTCATGATAAAATAATAAGACTAGAATTCGAGGAATCAAAAATATTATAATATTTATATATTTTATATTGTATCAAAACATATAAACTATAAAAAAAACATATAATCTTATATTTATATGGATGGAATATGTATAATTTTCTATTATTCTTAAAAGGTTACAAAATTAATTACATAGAGATAGTAACAATTTAAAAGCTCCGAGTTTAATGGACATAATTGATTAAATTAGAATATTTTTAAATTTTATTTTTTTTATAAAAAATAATTAAAAAAGTCTTTAAAGAAATCATCAACGATTTTTTTTTGTAAAGGAATATATATATATATATATATATATTAAAATTTTATTTGAATAATGATAGAAAATTAATTATTATTTCTAACTTTGAGTGCACATTTAACTAAATGCATACACCAAAATAATGATTGTATACGTAATCACCACTCACATGCTTTATTCATTTTGTATAAATTTTTCTTTTAAAAGTTTTTCTTTATCAATTGTCATTGCATATATTATATATATTATATATATATATATATATATATATATATATGTATGTATCTATTTACATTTTTTTTTATTATACTTTCAAAAATTTTCAAATTTATTTTTGTTCATAATCTAACTCAAACTAATAATTTCTAAAATTATAAATAAGAATGTTTTAGATCATCTGGTATATAAAGTCATCACAACTCTATTTAATTCAAATTCGATTAGATGATACTGTGAACAATAAAATTTTCTTTTTGATTATTATTATCTACAAAATAAATAATCAAATATATAAATGTCACAAGATAATATATATTTTGATGTTGGGCTCGAATCTTTGTATTTCTCCGCCGATTCTTTTCGTCGTGAATTTGTAAAATATTTCAATATATATTTAAATATATAATTAAATTTAATTAAATATATAAATAAAATTTCAGTGTCTACAAATATATTTTCCCATTATGTTAAACCAAAGACTTAAATTATGAATAAGTTTATTATAAAATAAGTTAAACTTTGTCATATTGCATGCAAATATAATATATATATATATATATATATATGAATAATTGGTGAGTTTGATCCCAAACAAATTTGCTTTTGGTAGGTTCAATCCTAAAATATTTTTTTAACTTTTAAAGTCCCAAATTCTTTTATTATAAACAAATAAGGTCCTTTTTAACGGAATCAAAAAAAAAACCGGTTGACATTGTTTAATTAATTTAAAAAGGGTAAAAATGCCATTACAAGTGAAAAATAAGAAAGAAAGAAAAAAAAATTAATTAAAAGTTGAGTTGTCAAATTCGTAATGGCTACCATCCCATCTTTGCCAAATTAAATTTAAACGAAATTACAAGAAAAGAAAAGAACCACCGGTCATCGTCTTCTTCTCCGACACCCTCAGTAAAAAACAAGTCGAACAAGGCGACGATGACACGATTCCCTCATAACCGGGACATGTTAGAATTGTGCGGGTTGCCATGGGGAGTGAACCACTTCCATCTCTACAGCCTCATTCTTCAAAGGTTTTCCCTTTGATTTCTCTAGATACTTCTGCTGCAGTTGAGAGTTCATTCAATCAAACTCGGACCTCAAATTCTTTCCCATAAATTGCATCCGAACTCGATGTCTCCTCCTCATCATCATCGAAGTACACACTCTGTTTGTCTCTTCTCCACCTAGTCTCCTACATTTATTTATCAAATGATGCCTCTCCACATTCTGCAACTTCTCTTCAACCATATCAAATTTCTTAACCTTCTTCCTCAACTGATCAAAACTACCCGAACCACTAAACTCTACAACTGAATCCTCAACTGCAAAACACTTAGGTCTTTTACTCCCGGATTCTTCATGAACATCATTCACATTCTTAGCAAATTGACGAAGCTTTACTTGGGAATAGTCTAACTAAGTGGAAAGCAGATAGTTGACAAGCCGATCAACAATTGGGTGTTTAATTTGGCATGAATTAATGTGACGAAGGAGCTTCTTCTTAAATATCAACGGTAATTTGCCTCCCCCAATGCCGCTTCCATCCTGCCGTCGCCTTCCCATCCTCACCACCATTGTTCAACTTGTTTTTGACCGAGGGCGCCGGAGATGAAGACGATGATCGGTGGTTTCTTTTTTTTTTTTTTTAATTTTATTTTTTCTTTTCTTTTCTTTTAATTTCGTTTAAATTTAATTTGGAAAAGATGAGATGGTAGTCATTAAGAATTTGACACCTCGGCTTTTAATTAATTATTTTTCTTTCTTTTTTATTTTTCACTTGTAATGACATTTTTACCCTTTTGAAATTAACTAAACAATTTCAACCGTTAAGTTTTTAAGTTTTTTAACGGATTCCGTTAAAAAGGACCTTATTTGTTTATAATAAAAGAGTTTGGGACTTTAAAAGTTAAAATATATATTTTAGGACTAAACTTGCCAAAAGTAAATTTGTTTGAGATGAAACTCACCAATTATTCATATATATATATATATATTTAAATTGTCATTATATACATTATATACATAATTACCCATTTATTTTTTAAAAAAGTCTAAATATCTCCACCAATAGATTGATAATTAGGGGGAGAAAAAATGGCGTAATAAAATGGATGGGGAAAAAATTAGCCGTTGGAAAGGTAGGTCCTAATCAGGCGCGTACTTTGGGTCTACCACCGTCATATCTAAATATTATGTTTACTTCCTGAATTATGTTATTTTGCGCTTTTAAATCATATTTATATTTAATCTGTTTTGTTTTTAGATTAGATGGATTTTTCTGTAATACGTAAATATTAACTTTAAATGAATATTGATTATATGTATAATTATTTTATTACGAGCGAAATATTAAATTAAAGAATCATATAAAATGTTAAAAATATGTAGCTTAGTTGGTAACAGTTTGACTTATAATTTGATTTTTAGAGATTATGAGTCCATATAGACGAAAATGTCTCAAAATTCAATATAAAAAAAAAGAGAAAGAAAGAAAAAGAATCATATAAAATGACTTTAGCTAAAATTGCGAGTATGATCTACCAACAAAAACTATATGAGAAACAATACAAAATTTTTAACATAAACTTCCCGAAAAGAAACTCGAGTTTTATGAGACAATGAATATTTAAATTTATTCTTATATTTCATAATATATATATATATATATATTTTCGATGTGGGATGATATGTAATTATATGCTTACAAAATATATATATTATAAAATTAAAAAGGAATAATTTATGTAGGTCAAAATTACGACATAATTTGAGACACATTTCTTCTAGTGTATAAAAAGATGAGGGAGATGTAGTTATAGGAAGAAATGTGGTGCAGAAATTTACAAAAAAAGGAGACTGCCAAAACAATAATTAATTTGCTTACATCAATCTGCCAGAAAATCTTACATAAGCCTCACTTTTATGAATCAAAAGTTGTATTTTTTTAATTTATTATATATATATATATAATATATTTTAGAACATTTGACATCTAAAATCATTATTTCGATTTACGTCTGTTTAATTTAACTCTTGCGTGAGAACACATTTAACCGTGACTCTCACACAACAATTCTCGAAAACTTGTGTAACATTTATAATAAGTTTTTCGGATAAAAAGAAATTACTGATAGTTGAATTTTTAATGTCAAAATCCATATATTTATTTTTGTTAATTAAATCATTTTTTTTTAAAAAAAAACATCATTTAAGAAAATTCTAACATTGAAATATTAACAAAAAGGTTTCCTATGATTGTATATTTGAGTCCTATTAATGGTTAAAAACCTCAAATTTTTAGAAAAGAAAGAATAAATGTTTCCTTTCGTAAGATGATAAATCTCCTTATTGTGTCATAAATTAAGAAAAGGGAAAAAAAATAAAAATATGATTGAATGAGGCTTTGTTACAACTCCGAGTAAACGAGACATTGTTTTCATTGTATCAAGAGAAATATCTCTAATTGATAATGGATAACCTAGACTTATTTTTATATACTAATATATTTTCTTATATACTTTCAATATGAAACAGAATGTCATAAGCTTTTTACTTAAGTAGATTACATTAGCACGAATTCGTCTCCTCTCTCTCTCTACCTTCTTCCTCTATATAACCTGCAGTATAGCTCCTTCTACAAAACCATCTCCCCTATATATATATATATATATATATATATACATATATGTATGTATATAATTCTATCGATCAAAGGAAATGGCGGAAAACCGTAGTCATAAGTATACAAGCCTAACAGATCTTCTTGATACTGCCCAAATGAAAGCCGACCCAGCAGTAGTACTAGTTGATGATGATGATGATGATGATCATGCTTCTTCTGATGATGATGACTACTCATCTTATATTATAAGTAATAATAATTCATCATCCATATGGGATCCTTTCAAACCTCCTCTACCACCACCAACTCTCTCTAGATCTCCTCTGTATGATCATGATGATGATCATCCCCATGATCATGATGTTCATGACTGTTCTAATGATGATGATGATGATGATGATGATGAGGTTAAGAAGAATTTGTCCGAAAACAACAACAACAACAACAACAACAACAACAACAATTGCGGTATTTGTGTTTATGATGAGGGAAAAACAAGCTTTATCCCAAAAACCGTGTTTCTTCCACACGATAATAATATCATGGCTTCTTCTTCTTCTTCCGGTGAACGTACCCCTGCTGACAATCCGTTGCTCTCATGATCATCTTGAGAATCACAGATTATATATATATATATATATATATATATATATATGTATGTATGTATAGAGATGGGGTGAAACCAGCCCCGGGCCGACTCAGTCATGTTAGTTATAGCTAAAGAAGTTTATCACTACTGAAAAGTTGCTACATATTTCACATGAAGTTAAATTAAGAAGAGTTTTATGAGAGTATGAGGATTTTATTTATATTACCAATATTTGAAAACTTTTCTTCTCTATGCAATAATATATATGCCATTTAAAGGAATAACATCTAATTTAATTAGTAACAAAAAGAAGAAAAAAAAAAAAGAGAGAAAAAAAAAAAAAAAAAAAAAAAAAAAAAAATTTAAATTGACCAAACAAACAAATTTGATCTTTGGATGGTAAACACACACACATACATATATATGTGTGTGGGTGTGAAACAACCAATTCTGATGCTTGTAGGCTGCAGTTTTGGTTTCATCAAAAGAACTTGGTTTAACGAAGCATCTACTGACCAATTAGCTCATTCACATTTTGAAAATTCAACTTCATTAAGAATATCCAATATTTTGAAGGACTAATTCATTTTTTTGCAAGCAACATAATTCTCATATCACACCCCGCAAATCTTTTAGTATTTGGAAACCCAAGGGTCAAAATATCACTGCTTGGTTATTTCATATTTTCCAGATATATAGACATCCATAGAGTCATGTGGGTAGCTCAATTTTCAGCCCAGAAATAGTAGCAGATGGCTACAGTCAGGACCTTTAGGTTCGGCAACTTAGACTAGACAAAGAAATGCAGCATACTCTTCCATAAGTTGTCGAATATACAGGAGAGTGTGATAATTTTGTACATAACAAGGCCAAATGTCATATCAAGAAAGATTAGAAAACCCTAACATTTAAAACCTCCACATACAGTGAGCCAGCAGATAATGATTAGAGCAAGAAGTGAGCCACCAAGGATCAGTTTCACTCGAAGGTTCTGTAACCACATTCTACGCCGAAGTTGCCTCCCTTGTCTTTGAAAGCTGTCAGCCTGTATATACAATCACATAACAATGCACATTAATTACAGAATTGTTCTAGTTCCTCTGGGGTCACAAAATACCAAATCAAAAAGTTGTACTTGCCTGGAACTGCAGGTTTTCTGTCTTATCTACAAGTAATTCGATTTTCTCACCACGATCCAGAACCTACGAATGAAAAAGAAAGTTAGAAAGTATCCAACCATATGACATAACTCCCCCTTTCTTAACAAAAGAAGCAGAAGAGCTTAGAGAATAGGAAGTAAGCCAATGATACCTCACTCTATTTCCACTAAATGAATAAACTTTTTTATCAAGTTTGGGTATGTTTGAGAAAACACTTTCCAGGATGAAACTCAGGCTGCAACAGTCAATAGCCCTACAATTTCCCTAGCATACTCATTCCAAAAGGACAGCAAAACTTAAAACTAGCTTTGAAGTCATGTCTTAATTAGATTACATAGCTCAGTTCCCTTCTAATGGTCTTATGTTCAATAGGAAACTTCAGAATTCCTTCTCTTCCCCACCCCCGAAATTCAAACCCACTTTTCAACTCAAGTTTGAGGTCTCTGCTTCTATCATTTTATATTACATCTGCAGGGAGACAATATAGTACTCAAGAAAGAAACTTGAACCATCGTGACTAATCAAGAAGACTCTAAAACCACCCCTAGTAATAAGGATTTAATTCATCTCCCTTACCCTTGCTATTATACTTCCTAATTGCTTCTAGGAAAAAGGAGAAAAAAAGAGTATGGGCACATCAGATTGGCTGATAGGAAACTAAAGTCTGGATCAATTTAGGAGGTTGATTCTAACCTCAGAACATGAAACCAGTTACTTTTTTTTTCTCTCCAGTGACTACTAGGTAAGATAGCAAACAGTCAGACAATACCTTACCACATAATATATACATCAAAGCCAGAACAAGCAAGATTAGATTAACCAATTTCATAGGCTTCAACCATAAAGAATAAAATTACCATATAGAAGCAGGTACCATAAAAAATAGTTTCTTAAAAGATTAATCTATATGCCATTTGGCAGCACGTATAAAATGTTATACTTTATTCAGCATCATCATTGTCCAATATGCCATTTTATAGATGTCACTGTAAGGTTCCACTGTCAGAAGAGTAATGATGGGAAATCACAAATTTAGATAAAATTAATTATCCTAATAGTAAGAAAATCAATCATGTCCAACAATACCAACCAAATATGTATTTCTCCCTTCAGTTGGCAAGGCTACATGGCATGCTTCAAAAGATTAAAACATAATAAAGAAATCACCTTCTAGTTCTCTATAGTCTCTATAAGATAACATTTGCCATTTCACTTATTAAATTCTCCAGCACCTGTTTAATTGACTAAAGGATGATATATTTACCTTCTCAATATTATCCATCATTATCCCTTTCACTTCTGTAATCTGAGCCTTCAGTTTTGACAGTTTACTCATCTCCTCTGGGTGGCTCATACAGTATTGCATGTGCTCTTTAAGCCTTGGACTGCCAAAGGGAAGAAAGAAACAAAAGTGAAATTTCAAGGACCGCATAAAAGAAAGAAATCTGAAAGTTTACTTGGATTCTAGAAACAATAACCACCAAGTATAATCCTAAGAGAATTAAACGTACCCAAATTCCCTATCAAGATTGTAAGCAATGCTGAACCTATCCTCAAATAAATCATCATCCTCATCATCATCAGCCAGAGGATGTGGTCCATCAGGTTTGATACTCGCACCGTACCTCTGTTTAAAATCATCCTTTACTCTTTCAAGAAACACAAAAGGCACACTTCTTCCTGATGCTTCATCCGCAACAACAAGAAAAACTGCAGGTAAATTGATCTCATTAGTTTTCCTTATTTATGGCCAAAATTTAGGCGTGAGGTAGCATTCCTAGAGATGAAATGACTATATTTTGTTCAAGAAGAGAGTAAATACCAAATCCACTGTCAAGCAGAAAGTTAAAGGTGTGGCCATCACATGAGTATGTGTATTTGCTGCTATTTGCAGGCAGCTTCTGTAAACATTGAACTGCAATGGTACTGAAGTTACCAGAATATGGTGTATGCTCTGCTAGCACAACTGTTCCTTTTGCAACAAAGCTATAAATCAAGCCTCTCTGACTCATTTCCAAGTTATTGCTCTACGTTCAAGACCACCAAATTCTGTAATTCAAGAAGCATAAGTAAAATAATAATAAAAATCTGCAATTATACGCAACCACTTATTTCATTTCTTCCATAAAGAAAATCCATCCAAAACTTAGCATGCAAAAAGTCAGGTTTTAAAGAATCTAAATCCAGAAAGTTTTAATTACATCATGCACTAAATTATAATAACGGAGTTATAAATATAATTGCAAGAGGATAATAAATCTTCGAACAATTTTACGAATCAAAATTAAATAAAACCCCAACCACGGACAAAAAAGGTAAGAAATAGAAACGAGAAACTGAATACAACAATACGGAGCCGCGATACGCAAAAACCAGAACATCTAGTTCTAATTTCGGGGAAAATCCAGGTCTTCGGAAATCAAAATAGAATATGCCTAAATCAAAGTAAACGCATTCCTCTCCTCCGGCAATGAGCTATCACAATCCATCAGAAGCATACCATTCAGCTTCAACAAAAATTAAAGAAGGCAATCCACCATTTTAGTAAAACCGGATCGATGAGAGAAAAATACGCTAAAATTTCAGATAGAATTACTGATCTACATCAAAATCACAAACAAACAAGAGACCAGAAAAAATTAAAATTAACACAATATCATCATTTCCACAACTCATCACAAACAATTACGGCATAAAATTAGCCGGAGGAAGATTGAGAAAGAGAGTGAGAAAGGAGACACCTGAGTTTGGAAGAACAGAGTTGGATCGTTTTACAGTTTACTTCGTGTGCACGACTCCGACTGGGGTTATATTGCTGGAGAGAGTAAAAAGAATTTGTTTTTACAGTTTTGGAAATCGTCCAAGTACTAGAATTATTGTTTATTTTAAACCATAAATATTTTAGTGGTTCGATTAATTTTATAAAATAAATTAATAATTATTTATAATATTTTTATATTGAAGATGAAAATAATATTGAATTTTAAAATAAATAATTTATTTGTTTTTAATAATTAAAAAATGCAATATTTAATGATACAAGATTTTCTTAAATTGTGTAAATGAAATAATTGAGATAGAATTTGGAAATAAAAGATACATAAATTTAAAAAACGTGATACACATTTCATGCGGTACTAACAGTCTTTACCGTTTGGTACAAAAGATTGCTTGGGGTTCTCACTTTCAAGGTAAAATCTACCTATGGTAACTAATCACATGTAACTAATCGTTTTACCCCCTTTTTTTTTTTTTTTTCTCCCCCCACTTTTTTTTTTGATGATAATTTTTTTAATCTAAATTTATCTCAAATTATACTCACAAAGTCTAGTTCTTATTCAAGATGCAGTCAAATTATAGATCAAGCTAGTCAGGGTGAGGTTTTCCTGCCTAAAAGTTAAAAACAATTTAAAAGGATAACTTCAAAAAAATAGGAATAACAAAAAAAAAAAAAAACTCTGCAAACATAATTCAGACCTAATACAGACTATTTGAAACAGTAGTTTCAAATAAGACTAATACGAATTAATCATGTAGTCAGCCCCAGAGGTGGGATTTGTTCAGGAGCACAATCTGTATAATGGTAACAAAATAAAACACACTCCGGTTTGGCAAAGGAATACATTCTGTAATTGCTGTGATCATTTTACAGTGTATCTTTCTTTCATTTTTAAAAGAGATAGCAGAAATTAAGTTTTCAGCAGATAAAGTAAGAGACTCTAATGTGCAAGGATTTCAAATCTAAAAATTGGACATGAAAATGGAGGATAACAATACAGAATTTCCAGGGAATATGCAGCTGTTCTTTTTCTTTTTGGGATAAAGCTGCATGACATAAATCATGTGTTATGAACACAAACAAAATTCTAAAGAGTTCAAATCAAGTTTTTTTTTTTTTTTTTTTTTAACTTATTGTCGTTCTTCAAATTCACTTGAATTCGAGGAACAAAATGGAAAGGAAAGAGCATACAACAATTAACGGAGAGGGGGTTTGGAACGACAACAAATTTGTTCCTTTTATCCCACCCGGATCAACCAAATGGTTGTGTTTAAATTTAAGGTAAGTTAGTAAGCTTTGCCTGATTTCACTCCATTAAGAGATGGTGGAGAGCCTCGGATTGTCATGACATAGGCAACATAATCACTGTAGTGCATTGTAAATAATGTGCTCTGGTAACGAGTAAGTTGGATACGCCTGCGCAAGGATTCAGTTATAGTCCCATCGTACCCGGATTTAAGCATCAGTGAGTCAATTGCTTCTATCTTTGTCCAACCTGAACATCAGATAAAACTAATTCAAAAACTTTGGTATTGAATCATTAACCAAACAAGTATATTCCTGGACTAACATTATTCAAAAACAGGGCAGCAAATGAAGATGAGAAAGAAAGTACGAGGAGTACCTTCATGAGCAGCCACCTCAGGCAGGTAAGTGGCACTTCGCCTTATATTCTCCTTAGGATCAGTAAATTCAATTATTATCCCATGCACACCAACCTACAAGTACACATTGAAATTATTCAAATATAATCAAACCAAAGGCACAATCTATAAGAGAAAAGGAATTAAACCAAAAAACTCTTTCTGAAACGTTCTTAGATGTAAAGATAGAATTTCGTTTGTGGAACGAAGACCATCTTACCAATGATTCATAGTACATTGAGTCAACATCTGATCATCATCCAGCTACACAACAGTAGAAGGATGATGACTCAGATATTTTATAGTAGCATCCATCACTGGATACAGAATCTGATCACTCAGTAAAAAGCTATCAGCTATTAGTAGACAAAAACACTACTTATCTACTTATAGTCCCCTAAAGAAGCATTCACTCACTAATTTCCTTCAGTCAGGCAGACAGGAAATTACAGCGCAAATCATTCATTATAAATGTTATGAATTTTCGAGAACACACTACGGACAACACTGCTTGTCAATCCACTGCCACATAACCAATTAGAAGGAAAATTGTAACAAAGGGAATGAAGAACAAACCTCCCAGTCAAGATAGTGCTTTGCAGTTTCATAATTAGTCAGAATTGAAACAGTACATTCCAAGTAAGGTAATTCTCTCGGTTGAATTGGAGGAAATCGGCGATCCTTGAGTGCACTGCAGTAACAATGACGTAAATCAGACAGCCTTTCTTTACATTACACAATTCCATACAACATTGAGCCACATATAAATCCTATACAGCAACTAGACAGAGCTAAATCCTTTGAACAATAATATATTTCCACATTAACTATGTTCAGAACTCTACAAGTTCAGATTTTAAATCTTTATATGGATTAAAAAAGACTATTGACAAAAAAAAATGTTGCCTTTAAATTTGAAACAGATAAGATATCTCCAAAATACCTTGTTAGAGCATAGTCCTTAAAGCCATTGATTAGACAGCGTGCTTCCAGTGTGCCAATGCACCCACGTAAACGAGGCTCCCCACCATTCACAAGTTTCTTCCAAGTCACAAACAGTGGGCTAAGACAAAAATAAAGGTTGTGGTAGATTTAGGAAAGTACTAAGGGAATATAGGTGTAATTATATGTTAGCTTACACAAAAAAAAAAAAAAAAAAAAAAAAAGGTGTAATTATATGTTTTTGTACTTAAAATAATGCCCACAATACTAGGTAAAGGACTCAGCATATACTCATAGCCAAGAGAACCAAAGAACAAAGACAGAAAAATACAGTTCTTGAACTTAGATTAGCTTTCAGCATGGTTGAATGCCATGATTCACAACTAGCAGCTTAACAGACACTCTGAAGTACAGAAAACTTTTGGCCAAAGAAACTACAGTGATAAAAACTCAAACTCATCTATTAGAATAAGTGCTTTCAACCATCAATGTAACGTATAAATTAGGAGGATTAGGCTCAAATAGGGTATATTGACAACAAAGTCATATATTGCACATCAGGAGCTTCTCTACTTACTCCATATGATACTCAAAATTTTCCTCAAGTTCTTCAAGAAAAAAGGTCAAAGATTGTCACTTTTTTTTGTCAGTGCTTCAACTAGAAATCCACCAAGGTAACAAAACACAACACAATCTTCACAGATAATCAATACTTTTATATTTATTAGCACTACAAGTAATTCTTCAAAAGATACAATCTTTTAAGCTCAGATTTTCAGATGTAAGTATCATGCAAAACATGTGTAGAATTCCCAATATAATTCAACTTAAACATACAAAAAGGTTGGAATGCAGAGTTTCATCCGAGATTCTGCCTAATATCAAAGCCATCATCTGCTGACCCAAAGCTAGAATCATTCACATCACCCCCAACCCCTTATCCACCCCCAAACAAGGGAAGAAAAGGAAAATAGGAGAAATAAAAAAAAAAAAAAGAATCCAACATAGATTATACAGAATATATATACATATATAAAATACATGCAGAAGAAAACAGAATGGATGAATATAGCGGTCATACTGTTGACCGCCATCAAAAGCAGGAGGTGGAGCATCCTCGCTATTGAAGTGAGCCACCAGAGTATCAAAGCAGTATACCACCATCTCTCTATTTGCCGACACCATTCTTTTTTCAGCTCAAAAACCAACCAACCAAAATAAAAAAAATAAAAAAAAAAAAAAACAGAAAAACAAATAAATTCAACCGATCTGAAATTCAATAATTAACTAATCAATTATCAATTCAATCCAATTGGGCAAAGATCAAAAGAGAAGCAAAAGCGAGAGGAAGGAAGAAGGAAAGAAGAAAAGAGATGCGTTCCTCTTGGCTTTTGCTTTTGTGAAGAAGCGGTAATGGAAGTCAGTCCTGACTTTTTATATTCATTCATTCATTCATTCATTAGGCTCTCCTACCATTACATGATGCTGTTCTCTCTCACCTTTTTCTTAACCCGAATCCTTCGGATGATCCATATTAAGTGACCCGAATACTACACGGATTTACATACGATACAAAATCTGCATATAGATGGCACAAAATCTTATAAAAGATTATTATTTTCTATTAATTTAATATTTTTCTGTTATTATCTGAAGTCTCGTATAGTTGGTCAGGACTTAAAACCTTTTATTCAATAACGTATTTTAAATCATGAAACTCATTTAAAGTGAGTTAAAACAGACAATAACACGATATTTGCAATGAGCTAAAGCGGATAATATCATTGAACTATATTTATCGGGATGCTTGCCATAAAAAACTTGAGACTCACTTGAAATAAAATAAAGTGGATAATATTATGATATTATTGTATATGCCGTATCTTAGTCTAACAGCGAATTATATTATTGGTTTTGGAAGTATTTAATCATAAATAACATATTATATATTATTAATAAAAGATTTAATTATAAGATTATTATTACTATTAATTAAGAACGAGAGATAATAAACAAAATGTTCACACTGTCTAGGGTAGCGTGTAGTTTTAATATCAAAGGAAAAAAACATTGAAAAAATTTATGCGTATTCTAATTTTTTTTTTTTTTTTTTTTTTTATGATCATATAACTCTCAAATAATTGGCAGGGCTCACTCACCTAAGGATCGAACCCCGAGTATTCATGCGAAGACTTGGGGTGCTTACCAACAGACCACCATGCTGGTGGTAATTATAAATTATTATTACTATTAATTAAGAACGAGAGATAATAAACAAAATGTTCACACTGTCTAGGGTAGCGTGTAGTTTTAATATCAAAGGAAAAAAACATTGAAGAAATTTATGCGTATTCTAACTTCTACGTTGAAATTGAGTTAAGGACAACAATAAAATATATATATATATATATATATATTTATTGTTGTCCTTAACTTAAATTATATATATTTTATATTTTTTTTTTTTTTGTAAGACAACAATAATTGATGTTTATGACCTCTTAATTTTTTATAATTAAATGTTAAAATTATTACAAACAACCCGCTTTACCCATTAAGTGAATCTTACGAGTTTTAAACTCGTAATTAAGTAAATAACTTTAAGTCCGCTATATCTTTAAGAATGTATGTGAGATTACGTCATCACGCTATCTCCCCTATTGTGTTGCTAATAATATTATCTGTTTTATCCATTGTTTAAAATGCCGTCATTAAATAAAAGGTTTTAAACCCTACTTAATAACCCTTCAAAAATCTCATGGGCAAGTAATATACGACTTCAGGTAAAAAAAAAAATATATTTTAAATAATATTAGTTTGACTCCCAACATAATTGTTGCACAAATAGACACCAAAAACATTTGACATCTCACCATACTGAATTGTTTTGTGCGAATAAAGAAGGGAAAAACCCACCTTATCGCATATATTTATTATACGAAGTTCAACATATTAGCGTAAATTAGAGTGAACACGCAAGGCTGCATCTTTTTGGCATCACTCTCCAATAATGTTTGCCTTTCATATGCCTAAGGAGGGACCATTCTATATGTACATATATATCATCTCAGTATAGCATTCACAATGCACTTTCTTATAGACAAATCAAACTCAAAATCTTTCACTTATACTAATGTTTTGTACTGTGTTCAAGATGAGTCGGACTCATAAAACATCAACTAAAACATCTAGAGAAAAGAAGTTCATCCCTTGGAGCCAAAGGAAGGTCATAATCATGATTTTTACATGAAAGCTTTCAAGAATTAAAAACTCCACATTCGGAAACAATAAAGTTTTTTTTTTTTTTAATTGTTAATCATCGTATCACAATCATAACAAGTCATTTTAGTAAAATTCAGTCTGAATCATGTCTTCTCTTCCCCTTGTCCTTCTTGTGCCTTTTCCGATCATCTGAATCGCAAGAGTGTCGCTTCTCCCTCTTATCATGCCTATCGCGTTTCTTTTCTTCATGCCTCTTCTTCTTCCTATGACTTTCTTCCCCTGAGTCTTCTTCATCACCTCTAGTAGATGAACCATGCTTGATTACATTTAACTGCTCAGGGGATTTGGCTCTTGCACTCTCTGGTACAGTAGATGGCTCTTCCCAGGCACGAGTTTCTCTGTGTAAAAAGTTTAAACAGAGACTAGAATAAGACAACTGCAGGATGAAAATTTTAGTGGCAACACCAATATCTACAATGTTTTTTTTCCCCTCTCTCTAGATTATCTCACCTCCATAGGATTTTCCCTTGCTACATTTAGGCAACATAATCAATAAAATTTCAAAGGAACAAACAAGGCAGAGGTGGTGCACATGTCAGACAACACTTAACATACACTGGCAACTCAGGCTAGTCTATAATATTGGAATTTCTTAAGTGAGCCCAGACTGATATATTAAGAGGTTCTGCCACATTACCACCATTTTAGAAAGGGCACAACTTTTCTTGTAAGAAATTCCCATGAAATATAGTCTTATTATCATTTTTTAGAAGTTTCATTTTATCTGCCTTAATAGTAGTATTAGCATGAAAACTAGCAATCCAACATGTAAATCTGAAAAATTCTTTGAAAAGCAACATAATACTGAAAAAAAAAAAAAAAAAAGAAGAGATAACTAATAAAGGGATAACGATTCACAGAGAAGCAAAATGTTTTACCTTGAAAAACCAAGACCATGAACACTTGCTGCCTCAGCATGGCCTGCTCCCAAATCTTCTGCAGTAGAGCTTCGCTTCATGAGCTCAGACAACTCATGTTTATCTAATCGATTACTTTGTGATCGATTGGTTCTCTTAGGAGCTAATCCTAGAGCCTCCCTCATTGCCTGCTCCTCCTCTTCCTTAACCCTTTGTATTTCTTCTTTTATAGCCTCTGCATCAGCGGCTCCATTTTTTTTGTCACGATTGTACCAGTGGAGATCTTTCCCTACAAAGAATTTCATATATGAGTGAGACATTCTTATCACCAAAAACAAAGATAAAAGCAACAAAAGGTAAGATTATGAACATCATGAGGAGACAAAAAGTTTTTCAAATGCGAATTTCAAGGGGCCATCCACAAGAAGATATGCTTCACAAAGGTTAGAAAACAACTAACAGATTAGGAGATGATTGATAACAATATCATAACTTTAAGTGATTAAAGTACTTCTTTACAGTCAGCTTAAAATGATATCATATTAACCATTACAGAAATGAATGGAAGTCACTAACTGCAGTTTTTGTGGGTGGTAGAAAGAATAGACCATATATGTTCCTGTTGAAAAACACCACATTGTTGCAGTGGCAACTCATGCCACTGGAGCACTGTCATTTTCCCACAATAGTTAAAAAAATCAGAGGATGCAATAAAATAAGCTCTATAGTAGTATTTTAGACACAACAAAATTGTTGGACTAACTATGAAAAACCCACCCCACCCAAAAAAAAAAAAAAAAAGATAGAAAAGAAAACATAAAATTACAACTCAAAAACTGAAGCCTAAAACATAAGTTAACGAAAGCCTGAAACTGTTTCAAGTGAACTTCTGAATTATCTTTGTACCTTTTAAGAAGAATACACAACAAAAGGCTCAACATTTACATCCTAATACAACTCAAGCCGACAAACACCAATAACAAATGATGTCATTCCACGGAAGTTTTCCAACCAAGGATAACGTCAGACAGCCGATAACTACAAGCATTATATAAGTGTACAGTGTCAAAGATATATATGTCACACACAAACACATATAATGAATATTATAATTCAAAAAAAAAAAAAAACACTATGATATGGCCAACCAAAAATTCAGCACTAAATATGAAGAAACCAGGAGAAACCCTGCTTGAACTGGATTTACATGTTTGATAAAGAATACTCCGCTGGTAAGTTTAGTAAATATAGAGCTGTTCGCGAACAAAGCTGGTGCCGCTCGTTATTAATCACAAACCGACTCGAACTCGATTAATTTTCGAGCTTACTCGAACACTGTTCACGAACATATTATTAATTTTTTTTTATTATAATTTATATATATTATTTAAATAAAAAAAGTAAAAAAAAAAAGGTGTCATAGTTAACAAAAATTTTGGCTCGAATTATTAAACAACCAGCTCGAACAGACAACACTAAATCCAAGAGCTCAAATTTTTGATGTTCGGTTCTGCTCGGCCTCGTTTTGACAGCTCTAAGTAAATAACAACTACCTAACTTCTATGTTGAACTAACCCAGTACAAGACATATTAACTTTATATCTTTATATCTTAGGATCCTGAAGACAATACAAAAAAAAGTTAAAAAATAAACTTAAAAAGTCACAATTTGGAGATTAAATTTAAAACATGCAACACCAATTCGAGACAAAAGTTATCCCTGCATAATCAAAATGACTGCCTCAATATTGCTTAACATACAAATATATTATATCCTGACCAACCAATAAGCAAATTCAAAATTAAAAAGCTTTTAAAACGAATTTAAGTAATCTTGTGAGAACAGAAAAAAAATGTGATTTAATATAACAAAAGAACCTTAAATCTTTACACACCCCCAAAAGTGAATACTAGATTAAAATTAAAAAATTCAAGTATAGCAGGAAAAGGAGAGTTAAGAAATGTAGTACCTTTCTGCCATCTTCCAACTGGAGCTTTAATACTGTGGCCTAGATAGTTCTCCCTATGTTTATCAACCTTCACATCATCCCAGGTAAATTCTGCACGCAACAAATCCCAAATGAAACAAATTCTTGGAGGATAAGAAAAAGAAACAGTGTAAGACAACTCTGTAACTCTAAACTCAGCTTTAGCACAGATTAATCAAACTTCCCATTTCTAATTAGAAACTTTTGCAGATAAAGCAAGTAAACCCTAATCTGCAGATTCAACCCCAACTTTAACAAAGGCCATGGTTAGCAAGAGCAATATTATAATCCTTAGCTACTTCAATCGAAAAACTACAGAATTTACAATTCAGAGTTACTAACAAAAAAAAAAAAAAAAAAAAAAAAAAAGAAGAAAAAGAAATCCTAGATAATACACGAAAGTACATAGAAATAAATAAACAAAAGGCGAAAATCCAACGGACTTACGATCTCGGCCACCGCGTACGCCGCCTCTAGTTGGATGATACATCTTCTCCGGCGAATTTTTGTTTCAATTTGCCAAAGATTGAGGGAATCCACGAACGAACCTCAGGCTGCGATTGCTAAGGATTCCGACCTGACAACTGATGTAATAATAATACCGCTTTTATTTATTTATTTACAAAATAAAATTTTTAAATATATTATTGAAATTCTTAATTTTTTTAAAAAAAATTTGATTACTTTAAAATATTTATTAATATTTTTGAAGGAAAATATTTATTTATTTTTTTGGTAAGTGAAGGAAAATATTTATTAATATTTAAAGTAATTAGTTTTTAATAATTTTTACTTAACTCGAAGAAACTAGAATTTTCGGCGGTTTAAGAAAACCGCTAAATAAGCATCTTATCCAGAAAAATAATAAAACCCGGTCCTAGTTGGGCCCATTTTAACCTTTCATATAAAATTTTGCTGTCCTAATCTAGGGTTTGATTGTAGTAGATTTCAGTGCTTGACTTCGTTGTTCTCGATCATCACAGTCTTGGGTTTTATGGCGATGAGATCAGTCGTTTCACGCTGTGGATTAGGTCGTTTGATGGATTCAAATCGGCGATTAGCATCGAGCTCCGGCTTCCGTTACTTCAGCGATGGTAAAGGTCGCGTTCTGGGTGAAGAAGAGCGTGCCAGGGAGAATGTCTTTGTTCAGGTTTTTATTTGATTTTGATTTTTGATTTTTTTTTGTTCTTTATATTGGTTAGAATATACATATATATATATATATATATATATTTATATTTTTTCTATGAAGATCTTTGAGGTGTTTGTTAATTAATTTTTTGGCATTTTGGTGAAGAAACATGAAAGGGAGATGTTGGAGAAGCAGAGGCTGAAGGCCGAGAAGGAGAAAGCAGAACGTGAGAAAGCTGAAAAGGTATGGATACCTCTGCAGGTGCCTCTTTCCTTTTTCCTTTTTTTTTTTTCAAAGAAAAAATTGAGCAATCTGTGAAAAGTAGTATGGAAGGGCAGGTTTGTAGGCAGGTGTTTATAGTTTTTGATTTTGTAATTTTCATCATTTTCCCTTTATATAATTCGGAGTCTATATTGACTTGCTTAGGTGAGAAAATCTTGAATTGGGTATGGAAAGAATCTGTGTTTCACATCTGACTATTTGAATAATTGTTCTGCATCACAATATATGAATTTTCATTTATTTTTAAGAATAATTTATCCATTTGAGCAGTTGATCTTATCTGATCTGATATAAGGGTGTGCTTTATTATGTTGTTTTATTCTTGTAATCTTTGATTGTTTATTCATTCTTTGAATTTTGGTCTGTGCCAGAAAACTGATGAGGAAACACCTAAGAGTTGAAGACTCGTCTCTGCTGTCAGTGGACTTCTTGCACTCATCTCTGAAGGAATAATAGATGTATAAATCTTTGTACAACTGTTTCTGAAACTTGCTTGCCAGTTTATAATAAAAACTGTTCATGAATAGTTGGAAATGAGCTGTTCTGCTCTGTTCTGTTGATGGGGCTCTGAGAAATGCCTGTTTAGTTTTGTTTCTTTAAATCTCATTTATTTTTGGGTTTGATTATCATAGTTTTGCAAGTTGAAGCACATTTCTCTATAAATTGGTCCTTCTATATGATTTGCAATGTTCTTAGAGGCTTAAACTTTATGATCCCAGTTAATTAGGAGATGGATTGATTTTGAACAAAGGTAACCTCTGAAATAAGTGGCACATTGGAAAGTGTATGAAACAAGATGCTGTAATTTTATTCAATAGGGAAAAGAAAAAGAAACCCAAAACTATAATTTAATCTGTATAGAGGTTCCAAGAAACAGTTAAAACTGCAAGATGGAAATCTCAGCTTTTGTTTCAGGACATGCTCAGGCCATTCTTGATCTTCTCAATGGTGGCAACATCAGTTTTAAATGCTTCAGCAAGTATGCTGTCATCAATTCCACTTGTAAAAATAGTCTTCGGCAACGAAACAGTCCCTGCATTTGCACTTCCAAAAGCAGAAATAGCAGTGGCAGGTTCATTCAATGGATTGTACTGATAATGAACAAGTCCCTTAGGAAAAACAAAAATGTCACCAGGCTTAAGCACCTGTGTGTACAGAACATTTTTTGTATCCACAACTCCAACTTCTAGTTCACCACCAATAAGGATCAACAGCTCAGAAGCTCGAGGATGAGTATGTAGAGGATTTACACTTCCACCAGGGAACTTAAGCACTGCCAGGGAGACACTCTGCCCGTTTAGAGCAGGAAACTCAACCACACTTGCCTTAGTTGCATTAAAAGTAGGTGTGAGATAGAAGAAAATCCCTCGCATCCCAGTGTAGGTGAAGAAGTTCCCATCAATGGTGGAATTCTCTGGAGTAATGTAATCTGTAAGGATATCAGGATCACTGGCACTTACTGTTATGGCAGTTGCCACAACAAAGGTCAGTAGTACCAGAGGTAAAGAGGGTCTAATATAAGCCATTCTGGTTCTAAAATATTAGTGCCTAATGATTTTAGTTTCATTCTAATCTATATAGTTCTTGAAATGGGTAGTATGCGCTGTAGTCTTTATCCTGTTGCGGCCTGTGTTGAAATTCACAATGTTTGCTTTTGTGTTTTTATTCTTGGACAAACAGATAAAATCCAAGAAGAAGAAGGAAGTGTCTCTGAATTTAAAAAATCTTCCTGAATTTCCAATGGAATTGAACCTGACATACTTTCTTGTCTGTGTACAAAAGTTGAAATCTACCACATGTAATTTTTTCTTTTGACAGTTGATTTCCTAAAATATCTTACAAAATATTATCTAAAATGCATAAGACAGGGTATTCAACAGCTGAGAGCTAGAGTATTCCTCATTTGCATTTCCAGTTGGGATTTACCAAGAAAAACCAAGAATATTCGGGTATCTTTTTAACATTTTTCCTTTTTAATTCCAAAAAAACTTAGCCGACCATGAATTGGACCATGCCAACTAATATCCAAAAGGGGAACATTGTAGTTTCAGCTTATGCTGATTTCCAGTTTCTCATTCGGTTTCCCTAAGAAATGATAGGATTAATTGTTTCCTCCATCAATACCTACTTCTATAAATAAAAATTCACTTGTTCCTGATTTAAACCAAAACAAAAACAAAAATATATAACACCGAATACATTTTTCTGTAATGGCGGTATTCAAGCATGAATTTACACTCACCTTAGCAATTGCATTAGCAGCTATTTACAGATCAATGGCAGGGGATCCGGATATTACTTCAGATTTCTTACTTCCGACCGGTACCAGCGTCGTAAACGGCACCTATTTCACCTTCACCGGCGCCCGAAATATTTTCGAATCTCAAATACCTCCTACTTTCAAAGTAACAAAGGCAACCCTAACCGAATTCCCTGCTCTAGACGGACTAAGCGTTTCCCTAGCAATTCTTAAATTCCCCAACGGCACCGTCAATCCGCCGCACACGCATCCTCGATCCGCCGAACTATTGTTTCTCCTCGTCGGCAACTTAGAAGTCGGATTCGTCGATACGAAGAACAATCTCTTCACGCAATCGCTTCAGGAAGGTGATATGTTCGTGTTCCCCAAGGGACTGGTTCATTTCCAATACGCGCCGCCGGGCTCGGGTTCGGCGGTGGCTGTTTCGGCATTCGGAAGTGCCAGTGCCGGAACGGTGTCGCTTCCTAACACGATCTTTAATACGAGCATCAGTGATGATATTTTGGCGCTGTCATTCAAGACTGATGTCGCCACGGTTCAGAAGATCAAGATGGGTCTTCAGGGATAAAATAATTATCAGAATCCGGAAGAAATTTTATTAATGAATAACGTGCCAAGATTTATTCCATTTTCCTTTTTGTATTTTTTTTTTTTTTTTTTTTTTTTTTTTTTTGGGTTGAATAAGAGATAAAAATAAAATATAACATTGCTTGGAACCTACCATGTATATGTTTATTTAAATTTAGGGTTCTTGTTGTCAAAGTAATATAAAAAAAATAAAGTAATAAAGAAAAAGAAGGAATAACAAATAAATCAAAATATAAGGTTCAAAATTTACTATAAATAATACTGTGCTGTTTTGAATAATATATACATAATTTTTTAAAAATTGAAATTATAAATGATAATATTAAAAATTGGATTTTTTTAGAGACGGATATATTTCAAAATTCAAATATTTTAAAATATATTATTTTATAAATGATTTAACGCATAAATATGATTTGTTTAAAAAGTATGTATTTTAAATGTTTGAATTTTAAGGTATTATTTTTTATAAATAATTTAACGTGTAAATATGATTTATTAAAAATACTTTTTTAAAAATAAAAAAAAAATTCAAATTTTAAAATATTATTTTATAAATATGATCACAAAGGGACTTTTCCATCTCATCACAATATTAAGAGTATGAATTTCTCCAAGTAATATAAAATATTAATATTGGAGCCATATTAGGAGTCTATTATTATCTTTTATATATATATATATATATATATATAATTCTTGATGTTCCTGCTGATCACTAATCTAATTAGACATTTCGGCGATGTTATTGTTGTTCATCGTTTGAAAATTTGTAACTGGATACATATGATCGGCATGAACTACTTGTTTATTATTATTATTATTCCAGTAAACATAATTCGTGATCATTTGTTGTTGTTATTGATCAATAACTTGATTAATCGTTTCCGGATTGTTCATTGCGAAACGTTACTAATTAGATACATATTTGTGATCACTTCTTATCAATCCTTTTTTTTTTGGGATTATGAAAAAGTTCATTAAGAAATTTTTTATGCATGAAAGTACAATATTCTTGTGATGTACATATATAATATATGTTGATGGAAAGGTGTTGTTTATAACATTTTATTTTAAACTAATTGCATTCACTAATAAGTTATTAAATAAGAATCTAAAATCTTTACTCTTTTTTAAAAAAAATAAATTAAATTAATTAAAAGAACACACATTTCACTAATACGGTTATTAAGTAGGAGTCTTAAATATTTAACATATTTTAAACTCGTGAGGAGCCCACTTGCAATGAAAATGGTGTATTTCTCTCCCTAACAAAAAAAAATACATACAAAGAGAAATATAAAGAGATTTTAAATATTTTAAAATATATTATTTTATAAATGATTTAAAATATATTATTTTATTGAAATATTTTAAAATATATTATTTTATTGAAATATTTTAAAATATATTATTTTATAAATGATTTAACGTGTAAATATGATTTGTTTAAAAAGTATATATTTTAAATGTTTGAAATTTAAGGTATTATTTTTTATAAATAATTTAACGCGTAAATATGATTTATTAAAAATACTTTTTTAAAAAATATAAAAAATTCAAATTTTAAAATATTATTTTATAAATATGACACAAAGGGACTTTTCCATCTCATCACAATATTAAGAGCATGAATCTCTCCACGTAATATAAAATATTAATATTTGAGCCATATTAGGAGTCTACTATTATCTTATATTTTATTATTATCTCTAGATATTATATTATTATATCTCATATATATATATATATATATATAGTCTCAAACATAAATTTTAAACAGGTGCATATATAAATCGGGGAATCCTCTTCACTTTAGCTAGAAGAAGCCCGAAAATTTTTTAAATAGAATAGAAAGTAGATTTTATCATCCCACATCCATGAAATTGAGTGATTCCTTATTCCTTCTTTCTTCTAACTTTTAAATGAAAGTACTGATATATAGATACTTTTTTTTTTTAAGCATCCGGTATTCGAACCCACACGAGCTGACTAATTTGGACTGAGTAATCCGGATTCGGCCTGGGGTGCGCTCGCAGAGTCCAACACTTACTCGAGGGTGAGGACTTGACCAAGAACTTTTTAACGTGGCCCTAACCACCTCGGGGGATTTGGACCCTCGACCATCCGCCCCGAGGAGAAGCTTTAAGAGTCTACTTACCAACTCCCTCATGCTGCTGGGCTCCGATATATAGATACTTACTGATCAATCACTAAAGTACTTTTTTCAAAAGATCACCAGAAAATGGAGTTTTTAAAAACGGAAGAATAAAAGAAATTTCTCATGTAGAAAAAAAAAAAAAAAAAAAAAAAAAGAGTATAATTCTTAAGAACTCAACGGCCCCTCTTTCGAATTACAATTGAGGCCAAAAACACAAAAAATGTTGAAAAAAAATAAAAAAAAATGGATTATCAGTACACAGATGTACTGGTGCTGCATGTTAAATTACCTAATTACCCTTTTTTTTACTCTTAAAATTTGAGGGAGGGACGACTTGTACGCCTTCTAATGAAGTGGTAATATCATGAATGCTAGACCTTTTTTTGTCTTTTAACGGAGTATAATAGCGAAGTTGGTATTTCTGGGCATGACTTGCTATTTGTGCTGCTTTTTTGGTTGTCATTATTTCTCTTGAAATTCCTCTCCAATCTCCCCAACTCTTTTTAACTACTCCAGACAGAAATAACCTACAATATCATCAAACAATTACAACAGTACTACTATTAGGGTTTTTGTGTATGAAATATAAAAATTATTAAAAAGTATCGGAAATAATATATAACTCACTTAGTTGATTCGGATAAATATGAAATATGATTCAATAATGAGTTTTAACAAACTCACGGATGATTTAATGTATTGAAAACCATTCAATCGAGTCAGAACAAGCCTTCGAAAACCCTAGTCTTTGAACCCTAATTGTCGTGACTCTTCTTATATAGAAAAATCATTCGACTCAAAAGATGGAAGATAACTTGACAACTTTTAGAGTTATAAGTGAAAAAGTGATAATCTAGTTGGTTTGACTTGTTTTACTTAAGTTTTTTTTTTCACCTGGCCTTCCAAGTGATATAATATAAACACACAGTATTTGTATAACCACACTCAAAGATAATATAAACAATATAAGATAATATAATCAAATCATAGAATTTTTAATAAATTAAGATGAAATCGGCCAATTATAATAAAATAAAATCATCGTAAAGTATACTTAAACAAAAAAAGTGATCATAAGTACACTTACATGTGTTCATGAGCACTCCAATTAGCCCCTTTTGTCGAACCAACATGAAACCATTCCTGATGATTAAAACTTGATTCTGAAAATAACAACGCTTCATCCACCAAACTATCGATTTCGAGTTGTTCCTTAATCCACGATAACTTGTGTAAAGTTCTTGGTGTTCCTGCTGATCAGTAATCCAATTAGACATTTCAGCGATGTTATTGTTGTTCATCGCCTGAAAATTTGTAACTGGATACATATGATCGGTAGGAACTACTTGTTTATTATTATTATTATTATATTCCAATAAGCATAATTCGTGATCATTTGTTGTTGTTGTTGATCAATAACTTGATTAATCGTTTCGGGGTTGTTCATTGCCGGAACGTTACTAATTGGATACATATTTGTGATAACTTCTTATCAATCTTTTTTTTTGGGGGATTATGAAAAAGTTCATTAAGAAATTTTTTATGCATGAAAGTACAATATTCTTGTAATGTACGTATATAATATATGTTGTACATATAAAAATTAGACAAGTATATAATTTAATTTTATTTTTTTTTTAAAGAAAAAACTAAAACCCTTTTTTTCCCTCTTTATTAAATAATTTAAAAAACGTAGTCTTTTGACATGCTTGTAAGGAGATAGGGTTAGTGTCACCCTTTTCTCTCTAAATTATAGGAATCTTGATTTCAATTTTTATTATTATTATTGTTGGTGTTAATTGAAATTCCACATCGGTTGTCTAGAAGATCATTAAGGGTTATTAAGTAGGGTTTGAAACCTTTTACTTTTTTAAAAAAAATTAATTAATTAAATGAACGCATTCACTAATCGGTTATTAAGTAAGAGTCTAAAATCTTTTACTTTTTTTTAAAAAAAAATAATTAAATTAATTAAAAGAACGCATTTCACTAATACAGTTATTAGGTAGGAGTCTTAAATACTTAACATATTTTAAACTCGTGAGGAGCCCACTCGCGATGAAAAGGGTATTACAAAATTACACCAATAATATTTTTTGAAGTAGAATTTTAATATCTACGACAAAGTAATTACACGTATATCTTTTAATAATAGTATTAACAAAAACTAAAATTAGCACCATACTATGCAATGCATAGTGACCCTTTGTAAGGTCGCGTCAAATTATAATTTGAAACCTTTTACTCTTTTTTTTAAAAAAAATTAAATTAATTAAATGAACGCATTCACTAATCAGTTATTTAGTAAGAGTCTAAAACCTTTTTACTCTTTTTTTTTTAAAAAAAATTAAATTAATTAAAAGAACGTATTTCACTAATACAGTTATTAAGTAAGAGTCTTAAACACTTAACATATTTTAAACTCGTGTGGAACCCACTCGTGATGAAAATGGTGTTGTTTATAATAGTTATTTATTTATTAAATTTTGAAGTGTTTCTTTTACAAGTATCAAAAGTAGTTACTCGTTATTATTTGTATATATACAATCTCCTTGTATTTCTCTCCCTAACAAAAAAAAATACATACAAAGAGAAATATAAAGAGATTTGTCCACAAATTACGACTATCTAATAATTCAAATTCAAAAAATAATGGTTTTAGTAGTATCTTTTTTAAAGTTATTTCCTAATATCTAGGGTAACATATAATTTGTGTATTCATACTATCATGTATTACAAAATTACACCAATAATATTTTTTGAAGTAGAATTTTAATATTTACGACAAAGTAATTACACGTATATCTTTCAATAATAGTATTAACAAAGGCTAAAATTAGCACTATACTATGCAATGCATTGTGACCGTTAAGTAAGGTCTCGTCGAATTTGGATTAACATAAGACTGCCCAAAATATTATCTAAAATATTAATAAAAATAAGACTGTTTTTTAAATTAATTTCGAAGATTGAATAGATTTGATTTATAAAGAACGTCTATAATAGTAATTATGTAACATATTTTTATTAGTTAATGTCTATTATACATAATATAATTAAAATTTTATCTCAAATTAACATTAGCCAAGAGGTAATTATTAATATTTACTTATAAAAATGTCATAAGATAACGTAGCATCAAAAAGCTTCTCATGCAACAATTGACATATGAATATTGTACATAAAAACAGAAAGAAAACTTCTTTCCAAATGGGAAAACCCCATGGTATATATATATAATTCACAACTACGTATAGTTCATTAGTAACAGTTTTACTTATAATTTGAAAGATCATAATTTTTATAATTATAAGTTTTATATATTATAATTGTCAAAATAATAAAAAAAACGTAATTCAATTGATAATCGTTTGTTTTGAATGTTTCAATTTTGCAAGAGTCTTGGAGGGGGAACTTTGGTACCCTCTGATGAAAGGGTGATATCGTGGATACTCTTCCTCTTTTTGGTAGCTGTATTTGGACCGTAATGGCGAAGCTGGTATTTCTGGGCATGACTCGCTATTTGTGATGGATTTTTTGTCCTCAAACATTTTCTTGAAATACTTCTCCAATCTCCCCAGCCATGATGATCAACCCCAGAAAGAAACTCCCTGAAAAAAAAATCAAAATTATATATATTCAAAAATAAAATAAGATTTAATAAATACTTACCTGTGTTCTTCAACACTCCAATAACAGCCTCTATCTGCTTTCTTCATCTTTCGAAGTAAATTGTTACGATTAGAAACCATATTCGGACTCTGGTAATTATAAGACAATGGCTGCAGAACAGAGGAGCTGGAAGAAGAAGCCTTGGTCACGTGCGATGGCAATGACGAACTCTGTTTTGTAAAAGGGAAATTGATAAAGAAACCCATATTCAGATTCGGGTGGGTAACTTGATTACTAGGAAATCCAACTACATTCAGGTCCGGGTTCGGGTTGGGATTGGGGTTGGATATAGCAGGAAAGGAAACCAAATTATTAGTATGAGGATTATTGTCATAATTCACAGTGGGGCTGAAATAGGGATTAGGGTTTTCAACCGCAGTAAATGGAAATCTCTGATTGACGACGTAATTTGGATTATGATTTTCTTTTCCGTAGTAACAATGATATGGCTGGATTAATTGAGGCTGTTGGTTGGAGTCCATTGGAAAGTAACCACCGGCGGTGGTATTCAGATTTCCGTAGCTATTGGAATTATCGCAAGACATCGGCAGAGCACAATTCATAGTATTCTCCATCATTCCATGTTCAGGTTCCAGCAGCACGACATTAGCATTAGCCGCGGTTCCGATATTCAAATTTTGGTTGCCGTAGCCATTGGAACTGGCGCCAGGTTGAGGATCCGGCAGCACGATATTAGCAGCAGTCGCGGTTTGGATATTCAAATTTTGGTTCCCGTAGCAGGAGCCACAGGCATTGGAATCGGCACCAGGTTGAGGATCCGGCAGCACGACATCAGCAACAGTTGCGGTTTCTGTATTCAGATTTTGGATGCCATATCCATAGCTATAGTCATCAGAATTGTCGTCGAAAAAAGGCAAGGGCAACAATGTCTGGTCGGAAACAATATTAGGTATTAATTCTATCCTGTTAGGTTCAGTATTTGGCATAATCTCCGCCGTAATCTCATTGAGTAGAGTTCGGTACTTAATATTCACCTGATCCGGAGTCTTAGTTGGAAAGAAACTGTAAAGGTTCATCCACCATTCTATGTCGTTCTCTGGTAGTGACCAGTTAAGGATAAATTTCAATAGCAAATCGACATCCTCCTTGCTCCATAGCGCCTCCTCAGCGGCAGCGGCATTTAGGGCATTAATCCTAGCGTTGATTTCATTAGTCGTCATTATTCATTCTTGTGAACTATTTACGCAGTAAATTTGAAGGTATATATATTCATGGAGTTTTTTTTTTTTTTATTTAAAAAAAAAAAAAAAAGAGGGGAAGGCGGGGAAACTTAAACCAAATAGAAAAGGACTAATTCTGACTGGGAAGTAATTTCTTCTTAAATAATTTTATTTATTTATTATTGAAATATTAAAAATTAATTAAAGAGTTATTAGATATATGTAAACGAGTCGCAATTCAATAAAAAAGAAACTATATTTTTTCGCATTTTAAATTTTAAATTAAATATACGAAAATATCGGTAAAATCTATTGTCCGACAGTTTTGTATGTTTCAGGTTACTATAAATAAGTATTTAATTCGAAATTGTCGGATTTAGTAATATATGTTTTTTAAGAAGATCTCTTTCATAAAACAAGACTTATTTTGAATTTCAGGTGAAATTTTAAACATAATTAGAGTTGGATTCAAAAGTTGTAAACCATTTTTATAGGGTTCGGGTTTAAGGACTCTACTTAATAATCATTTAATGATATCTTATGCCAGCGATATAGGACTCTAAGTTTCGACATAAATAAATTAAAATTTCTAAGGACAAAATTTACTTATAAGTACAATTATAAATAATAGGTGACAATAAGAAATTCTTTTATAAAAATTTAAATGTGAAAAAATTGCTTCCTTACTTATAAATTTAACCAAAATATCCTTAAAAAATATTATCTTAATTGTGATATTCCTCTCATATCGAAAAATGAAGAAATGAAGCGAATATATAATAATATATAAAAATATACCTAAGACTTATAGTTAATTTGGCTATTGTTTTAGTACGAAAACTAATCATAGGCTTAGGTTGAACCTACCTTATCTCACATTGAAAAGTGAGGTGAAATTCCCAAAAATTCATGTGCGGCTCGGCCTACACCTCATCCCACATCGAAAACTCATTTAAAAATACATATCCACTGACGTTTTTATTGCATTATTTTCTTTATAAAAATAATTTTTAGTAAAAGTTAAATTACATTGGATTTTGTATTTGATAGGTTGTTACATAAATAAAGTTCTGTTTTGGAAGGTTAAATGAAAAGGTTATATATAAGGAAGAATAATAATAACTCAATCCTTAAACATTGGTGAAAAAATAAACTACTTAATTTAAGGGTTTGAAAAATATATACATACACACATATATATATATACACACACACACAAATATATATATATATATATTTCCAAAAAGACCTTAAAATTTTGTTGTTAAGGTCAGCCACACACGAGTGTACAAAGAGCAAGTATAGAAAGATTCCAAGACCAATAATTCACCTGTTTAAATGACAGAATTTTTTTTCCCTTTTTTTTCTTTTTTAAATAAAATTATGAGAACAAATAAAAGAACAGAAGAAATATCAAATACTGAGGAAAAAAAAAAAAAGAATCCAAGAACCAATAATCCCAGACATCATCCACAGTTTTCAAGCAGCCACTTTGGCATTGGATCAAAAGAAAGGAAAAAAAAAAAAAAAAAAAAAAAAAAAAAACAAGCAGCAATCTTGGAAATCAAAAGTTGGAAAGGAAGAAAAATGAGACCCGGAATTTAGAAGAGTAATAAATTCTTCCTACAAACAATACACATATAGTACCAATGGAAAGTAGGGGCAAGAAGTTTATTTTTGTTCCAAGGAAGAAATTACAAGTCAATTCCTATTACTAGCTGATTATGAACATGAAAGACCCTAAATTCTCATATGTAAAAAAACCCCCACAACTATATCCACCTCCACCAAGTACAACAGATTCCTTGCTGTTCTTTTTCTTTTCTTTCTGTTTTTTTACAGGGACATTACACAAAAAGAACCCAATTCAACTAAATCCCCTAATTGTCTGTTAGCAAGGGAAAAAAAAAAACCAAAAAATTATACATATTTACCAAAGAGTTGGGAATGTTTTCTTTATATATACAGAGTCCACTATCATACCTCTTCAAATGGATGCAGAGTAGTTGAAATCTTGGTACCCTTCTTGCTTAGGAATAAAATTCCCAAGAGGAGGGGTAATCTTGGAATCCATTGCAGCAGTGGTAATGTCATGTATGCTAGACCTCTTTCTTTCTTTCTTTACAGAATTCTGGCGCAGGAAATATTTCTGGGCATGACTAGCTACCTGTGTTGGTGTTCTTGTCACCACACAATTTCTTGATATGCTTCTCCAATCACCCTTACCGTATAGACTCAGCCCAGTCAGAAACAATCTGCATTAATAATATCAACATAGCAAAATCAATGTTCTTGTTTTGTTAAAGAAAATGATGCCAATTCTATGTTATCAAGATAGCAAATCAAAATAAGAATGCAATCTCCAGCTTCATTATTAGGATTTACAGATTTGAAAATAACACAGACTACCAAGTTATTGCAGAGATGGATGAATTTCTTGTTTTGGCAACTTGCCCAAGAACACAGATGCAATGCATATATCAGAAGCAGCAGAATTATAAATTGCTAAATGATTTTAATTTACGGGAGAATTTTGATTCCATTTCTAGGATGGAATGATATGGAATGAACAATCTGGGAAATTTGTTAAAAGAAAAAGGAAGAAGAAAAAATCATTTCTATTTATTCCAACTGAGTAGTTCCAAAAATAGGTTTAAGTTTCGGAATTAATTTATGGCACCCCTCAATAATCGCCGTTCTTCTTGATAACTTTCAACCAAAAACTCAAAAAATTCACTTCAAGAAAACTCAAAACCCTCAATCAAACCCCAAAGGACAGGTAAACAGTCAATAAAGAAAACGCGGTTCCTTCAAGTTTTTACCAAGAAGAGGAAAAAGGGAGAAAAATTTAAAAAATAAATAAATAAGAATACCTACCTGTGTTCCTCCTCCGTCCAAGGAGTTCCCTTCTTCCGATCAACGTCGCCGCTTCTAGTCTTAGAAGAACCAAAAGAGATCTGGTTGGTTTTCGAATCGGAATCCCAATCAGAGGAATTATCCTTATAATTCGGCAGCTCAACGCGACCGGCATCAATAGCTTCCACATCATGAACTAAATCTTCATAGTGTAACCTGATATCCTCCGCTGTCTTACCGGGAATCCCCTCTGCAATTCTCTGCCACCGGTCCGGAAAATCGTCGGTGAACAATACAAGCCCGTGCTCGAATAATTTGTCCTCAAATTTCGTCCATTTCACACTCGAATTCCCCGGTATCATATTCCATTGATTCTCATTCACGTTATACATCATCGTACTTCAGAATTCACCCTCCTCTGGGGTTTTTTTTTTCCTCTCTTTCTTCGATGTTTTTGAAGGGGGATTTTGACAGGATTTTAAGGGGTTTTTTTGAACTTGCCAAATGATATACGTCTGTCCTAAAAATATATATATATACAAATATATATATATATATATATATATATATCTGTATGTATATATATGTATGTATATGCGCACACACGGAACACAGGAAGGAAAGAGAGAAGAAAGTGTTAATTTGAGGGGCTGTAATTAAATATGACAGAATTTCACCTTTATTAAAATTCTAAAAACATAATAATATGCTCAAAAGAAATTAATGTTTAGATTCATTAATTACTACAAAAAATAATAAATCATAGTAATAATGGTTAGATTCAATGAATCCTATTGGTGAAAAAAAAAACAAAAAACAATCAAAATAGATTTAAATATTTTTATTTGTCACCTTATAAAACTTAGAATAATATTTTTTATTTTATAAATATCAAAATTTATCATAACAAGTAAAAAATAGTAAAACTCACTATCAATTTTTCTTAAGATCCCAAAAAACCAATTCAAATAAAATCAAAAGATTATATATATTGTTGTAAATAAAGTGTCATATATTTTTCGCCTAAATATATTTTTTTAAATAACAATTCCGGGGGGCCCCCCCCCCCCCCCCCCCCCCCCCCCCCCCCCCCCGGGGCGGGGGGGGGGGGTTTAAAATATATTATGTAAAATTTAAAACCCCTTAACACCCCCCCCCCCCCCTTCTTTATTTAATAACGTATTTTATTGCACTTTAATAAGTAAATATGATTGAGTTGTTTATAACATTCATATTATAATTTTTAGACTCGTTTATAATTTTGAGATGGGATAGAATGACCTTTCTATTTGTGGATGGATTTTAGAGTCGAGGTAAAACAAGATTCTAAAAATAGAATTATCATTTTTTTTTTGTAACTTACAAATCTCGGCATTTTTAAGAGATTCTTGAAATGTTTTTAGATTAAAGATATTTTTAGAAACTATTTATTAAGTAAGATAACTAGTTATATTTCAATTTCGAAAGAAAATAAACAAGAAACTAATGTATTGCTAATTTCCTTTGCAAAATCTAGATTTGATTTTTTTTTTTTTCTTTTAATTTAAAATTGATGAGACTTAAGTCAAGAGTTTGTAGTGTTGACAAAATCATAACCCTTTTTTCAACTTTAGATAAATGGATAAGGGTTCATTTGAACACTATTATCATATATATATATATATATATATATATATATATATATATATATATATATATAAAGGGATTGGAAGTTAAAATAGTCTAGAATTGATAATAATGTCTAACTCACTTGATTAAACATATTTATTTATAATTAAGAGATTATGAGTGTAAGTCATAACAGTTATAAATTATCCGCAAGTAAATGTATATTCTTAAGTGCATAAAAAAAATTAAGAATATATGAGGAAATATTTACAAATAGATTAAAGAAGGCAAATTGGTATAAACTTAACTTAACTTGTGAGTTAATATAATTTTTAATGAAAGGACAAACATCACAATTTTTTCATAGTTTGGAGGACCAATCCCACCAAAAAAATAATTTGGGGATCAATGTCACCAAAAGTCTATAGTTTGGGGACTATTTATACCAATTTGCCTTATATTTATGTAATGACATAAATGCCCATGGAGTTTTTTTTTTTTTTTTAAACTTAACGGTGATTTAACAGAATTTTTAACGGAAGGACCAATATCATAATTTTTTTATAGTTTAGGGACCAATCCCACAAAAAAAATAGTTCGGGGACTAATGTCACCAAACCTTTATAGTTTGGAGACTATTTATACCAATTTGCCATTAAAGAATCTCAAGCAAAATTATTAATTTTTTTTTAAAAAAAAATCCTTTATTCACTTAAATTTAATGTTATATTTGATCAATTATAACATTATAGTGACAAATTATTCACTAAAATAAGACAAAAAAAAAAAAAAAGTAAAATTATGTTATGTCAAAAAAGTGATAAAATATTTGCTCACATAATATTACTTTATAAAAATTAATTTTTTTAATAATATACATTACAGAAATATTTTTTTATGAAAAAAAAATCAAATTATACAAATATAATAATTATATATACTTTATTTCAAACTAAAAAAAAAAAAAAAAAAAAAAAAAGTTTTCTCAAGGACAAAATGGGGAAGAATTTGAATAGGACAATCAAATTTCCACATTGAACCAAACAGCCCCTTACTTTTCCTTCAGTTGAGACGCCAATTAAATAGAATCGCATGTCAAAATCTTATCCACATTTCCTTTTTTTATTTATTTATTATTATTATTCGTAAAAGTAAATTAATTAATAGATTTTGGTAAGTCGGTGGAGAATAATAATAATAATTTTCGTACAATTTAATTTTTGTTTATAATAATAATTTATAATGAGTGTCAAACTCGTGTAGTATTTATAAGCTAAGAGTTTGAAATATAAGTGTCACGACCATGACTTGCAAGCTCGCGCAACGACTATGGGAATTAAGTGTTATCATCCGAGGGGTGAGAGCCACCTCTAGAATCTCGGACATCCACATGATCTTAGGTTAAGTCCAATTATGTTCGATTGAGCTAAGTAAGGACCCTAGGCCTTAAGGAACGTGAATGTGATACCCCGTATCACATCAAAATAGAGTAAATGTGTAATGATATATAAAAAATAAGTCTAAATACTCATAATCAATTCGATGTATAATTTTTTGTACAGTGAAATTTGGTGGGAAAGGGAAGTAAGTTTTCCGCAAGAAATGATAAAAGGGAAAGGAAGTAATTAAGATTAATTATGTTAAAAATAAAATAATCTAATCACATATTAACACGTGTGTTGTATAAAAATAATTTATTGTAAAAAATAAGAAAAACAACCAAAAAAAAAAAAAAGATTAAGGAATTTGTCGTATTGAGTTTAGGTAAAAGGGGGCGTTGACCAGATACCCTGAGCCCAGAAAGCGTGTTATGTCGGCAACCGCCTTCTTTAGGTGGTGCTTTTGTCGTTTTCTACACCTCTGCCACATCATTTCCTTTTCTTTTTTCCTTTTCCTGTCACTGCTTTTTTTTTTTTTTTTTGGCTAAAAAATGAAAAAAAATTATATTTTACTTTAAAAATTACGTTTATTTCAATATATATATTTTTTTTGAAATTACTAAAAAAATTGAAAACAAAAAAGGAGAAAATATTACTAAATATAAATAATTATATTTATTTTAAAATATTAATTGAAAGAGTATTAAATAATTTTATTTTTTAAAAAAAAATAAAATTACCGTAACCTATATATTGACAAATAACACACACACATATATATATAAAGTAATCTTCCTAAAATTGGAGTAAAAAAATCAAAAAAGTAATTTATTAGATAGTTTTAATTGAGGTGATATTAAATTAATAAGTTTGATACTAATTGTAAACGCTACATAAGAGTCAATGTAAAATTTCTCTCTAATTAAAATTAAAGTTTCAGACACAACTTAAATTAAATTTAAATTATTTAGAGTCGTAATAATTCGAGAAATCAAATAGTTTAGAATATATATATATATTAAGCCAATGGGCTTCGTTGATTAGAAAAAGATGGGTTGTGGATTTGGGATAGTTTTATATGGGGCCATGTGGCGGTTATGTTTAAGTGACACGTTTACATCACATGGAAAATGATTCTTAAAATAGTCCAACTGTAACCTAGTTTTGGATAAGGAACACATATTGCCACGTCAATGAACTACTACTATGTAATATATATATTTTGTATATATTTCTTCTGGTGCTCAGAGGTCCTCAATTTCACTTTTGCTTTCCCATTTTAGTTTTTCATTTTTTTTAATATATTTATACATACACATGTATTTATGTATATATAATAATCTTCTCGAGATTTTTTAAAGACATTCTATTGGGTTACGCTTGTATGATCCCAAGTCAAATTTAGGTAGAGACTGAATCTGAAACCAAAATTTGCATTCTTTCTTGGAGTTCTCAAATGAAGGCCTATTAAATTTAATAACCTAATTAAAAAAAATTACTATTTCAACTAATTCTTTATTCTTATGTAGAGTGTAAATTTTTTTCAAAAAAGATCCACCATAAATATTAACCCTTATTTGGGAAAAAGTATAAAAAAAAATAAAATAAAAAACTTGGATTGGATGATAAGTTTTAGAATCTCTTTCCAGAACCAATAGCTCCACCTCGTCCATAACCAGGGAATGAAACCATTGCCTGTGGCTCATTAGTCTGCAATTTTAGACCTGGAAGGTCTCCCATACCAATGGCTGCCAGCATGTCAATGGTTTCCTTGTCAACCTCAATGTCATCAATCTTGATGGCAGATTCATCAGGTACAAAGTCCATGCGCCTCTCACGCTCTTCTTCCTGCAGTTTGAGTGAGATACCTCGAACAGGACCCTTCTGGATTCTCTTCATAAGGTGGGTTGAGAACCCTGCAATCTTGTTCCTGAGTCGCTTTGAAGGAATTATGGCAACTTCCTCCAAAACCTTCTTGTTTGTGTGGAAATCCAAAGTCATTTTGGAATAGTAATGCTCAATCACTTGCCGTGAGGACTTTTTCACTGTCTTGGTGCGTACACGACCCATCTTTAACAGCAAATTCTGTATATAATACCTGATAAAATAGTAATCTTCTGTTCAGCCAAAGGTGGAAATTAGCATGCCATTTGCCAAAAGGACTAACACTAGCATACATAAGGGAGGCAATGTAGATGATCACAACCATGGAAGAAAAAGACTGATTATTTTCTCAACACAAATGAAGAAACCTTATAGATTACTCGATCCATTACCAAAAAATGCAGAACTACACACACACACACACACACAAAATTAACTATTCTTCCTACGTATCAATTCTCCCAAAAAAAAAATGGAAAAATAATACAGAGAGATCATTATCTGTAACCAAAACCTAACACCAGAATACAGAGATCGAATTATGCGAACCGCCCAAAGTATTAAAATTCTATTGAATTATAACATTACCAAATGTAAAGGAACTCTATATAAATTTTGGCCTAAGGCCCCCCAAAATCATGCACACAGTATAGGAAACACTGCTAAGAACAATCATTGATTTTTTTTTTTCGTTTTCTCATGATTCAATTAACAATCTCGCTACATAGATTACGAAATTTTTTTTTCGTATTCAAGGATTTCCTAAAAATCTTAATTCGATCATATCAAACACTGCAATACATTAAAAAAAAAAAAAAACTCACATTTAAAACATAATATACGTGAACTCGTCAGGAAAATAACACATTAGAACAGGAACAACATTTCCAGAACGATCTACCGAAATATAAATATGAGAAATCTGAAAATTCAGATCAATGCAATCAAAGTAATACCGTAGCAGAATGTATTATGTTTACGCGAGGAAAAAAGACATGCATAGAAACCAAGATTGTTTAAGAGGGAATTTACCTTAAAGCAGGTTACGGAGTAAAGTTACACTGAGAAATCAAAAAATGCTCTTTGAAGAAAATATGGTTGCAGATTTTGCAGTAGGGTTTTAGCAGAAAACTCTCAATGGGGGCCCAAATAGATAACAGAACCTTTTGGGCTATAATCCAATGGGCTTCTTGTGTATTGCCCTAAATAAAGGTTAGTTTAGTCTTTTTATTTGTTTAGTTTAATTTCCTAGTTATTTTAATATTTATACTTATTTTTATTATAATAATAATAATTTGTTTAAATTTTTTTTCTTCTTTTGTCACGTAAATAATGCTCAATAATTGACGGTATGAGATCTACTAGCTCGTAAAATTAAAAATAAAATATTTATTAAATTTAATTAAATCTAAATTCAATCCATTTATATTTCGTTTTGAGATTTTTTTTTTCAAAAAAAATAAAAATAAAACTATAGTTAAATTTACTATAAGAAATATATTTTAGATATATTTGTAAATTTTTTTATTTTTAAAAAAATGTTAACAAAAAAATAACATTATTTTAACGGAAGATAAATGTAATTATTTTTTGAAAAACCATCTTCTCAAACATATCCACTTACTACAACAATGACTAATCTTTTTCGCACATTATATTTTACGGGCAATTTTGTATCTCTTTCTTTCGTTGAGTGTACTCTACCGGCAATCGTGACTAATCTATTTCAATGTTGTGTGTACTTTGCTAAAAATAGTGACTAATGTCTTTCATTGTTGTGTGTACTTTACTGAAACTAGTAACTAATCTCTTTCATTGTTGTGTGTACTCTCTCGAGAGAGTAATAACTAATCCCTTTCATCGTTGTGTGTTCTTTCCGATAACAGTGACTAATCTCTTTCATTGTAAGTACTCACGACAAAAAATGACTAATCCCTTTCATGGCAGGAATTATGCTGGCAACAGTGACTAATCCCTTTTGTTACGAGTGCTAAGGGACTGGATGAACAACTACTACACCACACCTCGTGGTGATATGTGTCTCCCTCTTTCTGCACCACAAGCCAAGATCACTTGATCATCTAAACCATGGTTGAAAATCAAGCATGTGTATACAACTCCATGTACAGACATTTCTATACAACTCCATGGTTGAAAAATGCTTCCCACATTTCTAACTTGGGAGCAAACCACATCACCAAAATTCACTACAAGAACAAAACCCATTATCAAAATGGTGAAACCTGTTATTATCCCTCACAATGATTTTCCTTCCAGTAACTTTTGAAGCCATCTTCATAAAAGAATGGCAGTCACCACATATCCTAAGGTTCTTCATAATTCTTATGGTCACACCACTAGGCAAACACATCAAACCTAAAGTAAAAGCAAGCTTTTCACTATGGTGCTTAAGTAATTCCTGCTTTTTGCTCTCTTCTATATCATGAAAATCATGCTCACTCTCACCTTTATAGCCCAATTTCCTCATTTCATCCAACAAATCATCCAATCTCATATATATTTCGGAAATCCTAGCATGTTTTCTTTCCCCAGCCATAAATGTATGGACCTTGTCCTTGATTTCAATCCAACTCTTACCTCTTTCCTTCTTAAATTTATTGTCCTTAAGAAGCTTTCTCGTCGATGCAACATTGTCCCACCTCCTCTGTGCTGCGTATGTGTTTGAGAGCAAGACATGGTTTCCGGCATTAGAAGGTTCCATCTCAAACAAGTGCTTAGCAGCAATTTCAGCCAATTCAACATTTCCAAAAACTTTGGAGGAGGCCAAGAGTGAACCCCACATGGAAGGAGTTGCATCGAATGTCATTTTCTCTATTAAGTCCTTCGCTTCGTGCACAAGACCACTACGGCCAAGAATATCAACCATGCAAGAATAATGAAAGACATTAGGTAACAAGTTGTGCTCTTTTGCAATCATATCGAAGTACTTTCGCCCCCTTTCAACTAAACCAATGTGGCCACAAGCAGATAGCATGGAAACATAAGTAAGCTCGTTAGGCAACAAGCCTCCTTGCTGCATTTTCTCAAATAATATCATAGCCTCCAAAGTTTTGCCATGCCTAGCAAAACCAGAAATCATAGTATTCCACAATACAACATTCTTCTCATCTATACTGAAAAATACAAGATAAGCTTCTTTAATCATCCCACATTTAGCATACAAGTCCACTAGAGAGGAAGCTACGTGACTGTTCGAGTTGAAATTGCTTTTCCATACCACGGCATGAACTTGATTCCCTTCAATCAATGCAGCCAAAGCAACACAAGCAGAGACAGCGGATGAAACAATAAACTGGTTATAATCCAAACCAGCCCTTTTCGATCTGCGGAACAATAGCAGAGCTTCTTCAAAAAGCTCGTTTCTTACAAGTCCCACAACCATTGAAGTCCAAGTAACATCATTTCTTTCAGTCATGGAATGGAAGATCCGCCAAGCATCTTCCATGAAATTACACTTAGCATAGACATCAAGTAAAGCAGTAGCAACAAAAACATTTGATTCAACTAATACTTTTATAGCAAAAGAATGCAGCTGCTTGCACTCAATCACAGCCAACTTTGCAGCACTAGCACAAAGCACCCCTGATATCGTAAACTCACTGAAAACAGACCCTTCTCTGTGCATTTCTTTAAACATAAAGAGTGCTTCTTCTGCATTCCCGTTCTGGGTAAGGGACCCAATAATGGTATTCCAAGAAACAACAGTTCTCTCGGGCATTTCATCGAATACTTTCCGGGCGTCATCCCTTACACCACATTTACAATACATATTAATGAGCATGTTTGAAGTAAGAATGTCTGATTCAAATCCTAGTCGAAAAATTTTACCATGGATGATCTTTCCATCCCTCATCATTTTCTGGGTTGCGCATTTTTTGATATGGTGTTGCAGAGTAGGGAGTCCAGTAACAATTTCGTGAACCCTGATTTCCTCTGTTTTTCGGGCTGCTTCTTTGAATTCAGGATTGGCAGCTGTTGTCAAGTATCTGTACTTAGAATCTACAATTTGGCGGTGGAATTTCTTACATTTGAACATTGATTTCATTCTTGATTCATGTCGCCTAGGTTACTGATCTCCCTTATCCAGATGCCGTTCAAATCTTCTTCATTGGCGGGAAGTGTAGACTCTAGGACTAACTGTTTGGGCCCAGTATTTGAATCTTGGGCTCGTAACTCAATTTGGGTCAAATTTTAGGGATACATTTATGATCTCAAGCCCAAAATAAAAAATCCATCTCTTAAAAGACTAACTAATGGGAGTTGGGCAGGCGTAGTGGTTTAGCGCTTCATCCCTTAAATAATAGTTGGGAGTTCAAATTCAACTCTTGTGAATGAAAAAAACTCCTCGGCCAGTCTCGGAGATTATTCACCGCGGTCAGCAGTGGAAACCCTTTTGCAAAACCCAAAAAAATAAGTCTTATAATATTATCCGATCCGACATCTTACACCAACGCTTTATTCTCTCGACTTAATAATCACTCAAAGATCTTTAGACGAGTAATATTGAAACTTAATTTATTTTTTAAAAAAAAAAAAAATTATATAGTTGAAATTAATTTTTTTTTTTTTTTTTTTTTTTTTGGGGGGGGGGGGGGGGGCATGGACATGAAGAATTGGAATTTGAATCTGTTAATATTGCTTATCCAAAAGAATAGTCACAAAGTGGTACTTACAAAGTTGGATATTGATTTTTCATTTTTTTTAATTTTTTTTTTTGTTCCTTTGGTCAAATCATGATGATAAATCAACATCATTAAAGATTTGAAAGCTCAATTAGAAAAGAACTATTCATATAATTAGATCACCTTTTGGCATCAATTTTTAAAGCAATTATTTCATTGACTATCAATATATAATATATATATATATATATATATATATATATATATAATTTGTTATAATTATTTCACAATTGAAAATATGTATATATCAATCAATCAATAATGATGCACACAACCTAAATAACACCTTCATCAAGATTTATTATTTTACATAAGATTATGCTAATCATGTCCTAAAACCTCCCATTTTCAAGAAGTAAAAGGAAAATAGGCTCCATTTTAATTGGCTAGTTTTCAAGCATGACAAAACTTCCAAAAATCACACTAAGAACAAAAAAAAAATTATAGTAAAGTTGAATTTGCTTAATACTAATTGCATATCTTGACAATTGACACATATGGGATTTTTTTAAACCTTCTCTCCAATAATTAGAACACAAATATTTTTATATTTTTATATTTTTATATTTAAGCCATTAGAATTTGAACACTAATTTAAAAAAAATTTATACTCAAATTTTTAGTTATTTTGTTTCGTGTAATGCAGCATTACAGATAGTCTTGTTTACAATAATTTTACTACTGAAATTCATTACGTTTATGTTATAAATCAAATTGTTTACCATTAAACGTATAATATTTACTTATTGTATCGAGGATGAGATAGTTGAAAGATTTAGGGTTAAATTTTGCTAAAGCCTAAACTAGAAATATCTTTGAGGATAAGGAGGAGCACAATATATGCACAAATTGGCCTCTCCAACCTTATCCTTTTTCCACGAACACATTCATATCTTTTGGAATATGACTAAGATCCACCACCTACTTCTTTGATTTAGTTTTCACCATGAATCATCTTCACCAAATCTTTGACTATGCAAAAAATGACAAATACACATTTATGTGTGTGTATTTCATATTTATTTATATATTCACACAAGAAACAAGATATTTTGAGTTGTTTATGAATACTTATATCTATTCTTATGTATTTTTTTATGAGACGATGTATCACAATTACTTTTACTAATTTAAATTCAAATTAGATTATACTCATAAAATCTAAAAGAAAGATTTCAAATTGACTATTAAAGGATTCTCACAACTGACTATCCAACTTATGTCATCACAAATACAAAGAAATATGACATCCCACTTATGAAATTGAATGAGTGACTTTGATGCACTTTGTGGTTTTACACATTTAACTCTCTCGATACTTTTACAAGTTTCAACGAGCTAATCCTTATGTTGGATTAGACCTTTTAAAATTAATGTCCATCCAAAGCGTAGATTGCAACTTCTTCTTGTCGTGGAAAATTAAAAATAATGTATATATGTATATATATATTATATATATATATATATATATATATATATATACATATATACATACATATCATCTCTTTTATATATATGTGGTCGGGTTCATAATGGTAAATGCCATAAGTCCACTACCTAGGGTTCTACTCAAAGGAGACATTTTGTTTTTAGCCTAAACAGGAAAATAATAATATTAATTTTAAGTAAATGCCAACTTACAAAGCAAAAAAACGCTAGACCAAGAAAGGTTGCCATAGGTAAGATTCCTTAGTTGTAATGATCACCTTTACAACTAAAGATTATATATTTATAATAATCAACGGTTCGGGAATGATACATGAAATCTATAATTTGATTCTCATTGTAAAGGTCATGAAAGAGTTATGTGAGATTGTCTCTCGAATCGAGTTAGACTTTAAAAGTGTACATTCAAGTTAAATCTAAAATAATGAGAATATATTGTATGTCTAAATACCAAATTATTAGTTTAAAAAAAAAAATCATGAATTTAGCCTTCAAAATTTTATTCATCCATTTTACACCATAAACCTATTTATATATATATTTGTTAGGAATCAAAACACAAATACGAGCAATTATAAGACCTACATCCATAACTTCACTAGAATTGTATTTCTTATACTCACACGTAGGGTTTACGTACAAATTATATGAATAATTAAAAGAAGAGTCAACAATTAGGTCAAACGTTATACAAATGTTAGGCCCACTTGCAAAACCCCACAAGGGCCTCTGTTCCCTTGACCTCCACTCGTTTTCCGGACAACGAGACCTTCGCTGATGCACTAGCGCCCTCGGACTCTAGCAAGTGTGATGACAAATAAGAGTTTTTGGCAACTATCATACTCAACATACTTAATAATATTATATATATATATATATATATATATATATATATATATATATATATATGATTAGTCTATTTTAAAGGTGTTATGTATGCAAAATAAAGTTATGGTCATAAATTATTCCCTCTTGTTCGTGGGAAGAAGCATTACTTAAGAAAGAAAATATTCCATCTTGAAAAATAAAGAAAGAAATCCAAATATGCATCACTTTTTAGAAAGATTTTTTAAGATTCTTTGCAATAAATGATGTTTTGTTAGGTCATTACAAATATGAGAAAAGTTAAAAGTTTTTTTTTTTTTCCTTTTTTGAAATGAATTATTTAACTTGAATTCAACTAGCTTATATAAAGGAATAAAATGGTGCCCCAAAATAAAAGCTTATTGATAAATATAGTTTACTTATTAACGTAAACGATTTATAATGTGTTTAATTATATGTTTAAAAATTACTTTAAATATTATGTTGTTTTATTTAAGAAGTATAAAAATAAAAGACGTTTATGATAATATTTAGAAATTATAATCTAGGCAATGGGATGTATATATATATATATATATATATATATATTCCGACTAATCTGGATTCGGCAGAGTCCAATTCTTACTCGAGGGTGAGAGTCCGATCCACCATGAGGAGAAGATTTAAGAATCCGTTTACCAACTTCCCCAAGCTGCTGGGTTGGGTATATATATATATATTAAAGTGAAATAAGGAAATATAAAATCAAGTGATTAATAAAGTTAGATTAGAGTAATAAAAAATTATAAAAATGTCTAAATCTATTATCATTTTCAAGAACATGGTAATATCAAATAACAAAATATCAAATCAAGTGATTAGTAAACTTTGATTAGAGTAATAAAATAAAAAATTATTAAAATGTTCAAATTTATTATCATCATCAATAACATATAATATTATCTCTTATTACAAATTTTTTATATTTATTCTCTATTTTCGCCATCTTTTTATATTTATTTTCAATAATTTGAATTGTATTTGTAAAATCTAACATTTATATAAAGAAAGTTCCACATAACTCTTAAATATCGCTCACAAAAGTGTTAAAACTTTCAATCTCGCTTATATTTATATATATGGATTAGGTCCAAATTACCTTATTTTTTTCTTCATTAAATGAAAGTGGATTACCTAATTAATGTTGTCAACCACTAATTTCTATTAATAAACCTCAAAGAAATTTTGTTTTTACCAACTTTTACCATAGTCTGACTCTGATATGACACTTGAATCACAAGAGAAAAGCTGAAACAGACAGACACAAACAACTAGTGGATCACTTTCAAATGCAAGGATATAATTAGAAATTGCAAAAATTAAAGAATATAAGTGGGAATTTATATTTTGGAACTCTTTTTTGAATCAGAGGAATAGGAATAGGGAATCAGTCCATGGGAAACTTATTTTTGTCACTTCACATCAAAATAATATTTTTGAGCGTGTATCTTTGACAAAAGAAAAAGGAAATTTCAGAATAGTCAATAAAGTTGCTTACAATTTGATGAGATTAAGATTTGAGTCTTACTATAAATCTAAATATAATGTAAGAATTATTGATAAAATATACTCTTTAAAAATGAAGACTTACTATAAAATAGTCAACTGTACAACTTTTTTTTTTTTTTTTTAACTGCTGCAAGAAAAAAACTAAATTTGCAGCTCTATTTTCACTATCTATTCTTTGTTATTCATGCATATATGTATCTAACTATTCATCAAACTTTACAAAAAGTTGTAAAGTCAATACAATTAGGAGATAAGAAAAAAAGGAAAAGGAAAGGAAAAGGATATTTCTACACTTGCAGGTGCTGCTTGTGGTAGTGGTGGTGGTGGTGGTCCTCCAATTCAATGGATTCCTTTACAATCTCACCGTTCTTTTGACTAAGAGTACCTCCTTCTTCAGCATCAAAGCTAGCATGAACACTGTACAGAACATAAACAAGCACTATCAAACCTGAAAAGAATCCGAATCTAACGTAGGACGGTTTATCAAGAGAACCCAACAAGAATATGTTGAGAAAGATGGATATGGATGGAATCCATGGCATTAAAGGGACTCCCCAAAACTCTGGCTTTCGAGCTTGTGCTACCATATAATGAAATAACTTGATTATCCCTACTGCAATTGCTGTACATGCACCAAGAATGAATGCCTTCGGCTTCCCTCCCGGTGCTAATTGCCACATGAGGGTGAAAATCACTGCTGTCAACGATAGACAGATCAAGAATGACAGAGTTGGCCATGGATTTGTTATTCCTACTGATACATACCGCTTGTAGATTACAGCATTTGCTACCATGTAGAAGACGAATAGTGTGCCAATGGATACTAAATTCAGCAGGATGTTTAAATCGGTGAATATTGCTATCACTGCAGTAAATAACCCTGTAAAAATCATAATAAATTAAAAAAAAAGGGTAAACATTCACATCCTTTGAAGAGACTAAAGGGGTACCCACAGGTGGTATCTGGTGTGGCCTTATTGATAAAGAAAAAAAAGGTCCTTTCAATTCATTTGGTGGTGCTAAAGTTTCAACTTATATATATTATATATCAATCACAGCAGAAAGAAAAAGAGGGTCAAGTCAGTCTTGACCTTTAGTTGAAAGGTAATCTTAGAAAAAAGGGATAAGAAATCTTGACATACCAATTTTTCAAGATTCCATTCCCGAATGATCCATTATTGCTATTAGTCTCAATATTGAAACTCAAGTAGGCATCATATTACCCTCACAAACACACTTTTGCTTTTCCTCTCATAATCAATCAATTTTAACCCTTAAATTACAAAATTTGTTATAATAAATTAAAATTTTATTTCTTTTACTTTATGAGTAATAGCAAAGATGATGAAACACATGATAGAGCAAAGGTAAACCCGAAGCAAATGACGCAACAGAAACCGTTGCGGATGGAGTGGAGCCCATAAAAGAGTAACGGCATAACTTTTGACAGAACAAAAATCAAGGGACTAGAACAACAAAGTCATGGAAAAGGCCAATCTAAACAAAAGTAAGACAAAGCAATGATAATACCCAAAGTACTAATAGTAATAGTCAAAATAAAATAGAAGAAACCGAAAAATCTCAACCAAAAATTAATAGAAAGTAGTAGCGTACCGAGAAAAGCTGAGGCGTTGACCGGAGTGGATGTTTTAGGATGTACTCTGGCGAACCACATTGGGACCACGCTAGACCGGCCGATCACGCACATGTATCGAGCTTGACCCAACATGGCTACTAACAGCGACGTCAATATCCCAAAACTTGCTCCCACGCCGATAATATTCGATACCCATTTCCAACCGTCTGATCTTACTCTAAATGCCCCTGAAAACGGCGCCTCGGGATCAATCTGGAAGAAGGATTTCAGTTTTCATCATCAATAATAATAAGTTGTGTCATTATCAATATTTTTTGCTTTTAGATTTCTGTAGTTATTATAAATTTTTTTTTCCCTCCCTTAATTCTGGTATGTTAGGGTAACAGCTGGTCAGAAAAAGTAGTTGCAATTGGATGATAATATATAGCATACCGTGTCATAGGGGAGAAGCATGGACATTGAGGCGGCCATTAAGCAATAAAGAATAGTCACGAGAATCACAGAGCCCGAGACTCCTATGGGGATATCCTTAACCGGATTTCTGACCTCTTCAGCCATAGTTGAAACAGCATCGTAACCGATATAGCTCAAGTAGACCATGGCGGCACCATTGAAGACCCCTGATGCACCAAATGGAAAGAAACCACCGGCATTCTTTGGGTCATGTGGCTGGGTAAAATTCTTCGAATCTCCTCGCCAAAATCCAACTACTATCACGAACAATATAAATAATATATGCAGGGCTGTCAACACCAGATTCAGCAAAGAGCTCTCTCTTGTGCTGTGAATCAGAGAAATGAAACTATAATAAATAAATGCAGTTGTTAACCGGATTGCATTGATTTGGAGGTTTTATAATTAATAACCTATAGCAAATGAGAACCGTGAGAATCAAAACCAGTGCCACAGCAACAAAATCAATTTCATTCAACCCCTTTGGCAAGCTATGGACCGTAATTCTTAAATGAGTTTCAGTCGATACACCGATGGCTGTGGCAAAATAGGTTGTGAAACTCCTCGCTACCGCTGCATTTGATAACACATAGTCTATAATTAAGTTCGCTCCCGTCAAAAAAGCCAAAAATTCGCCTGCAAAAAAAATATTGTCAAAAGTACGGCATACAAAAAAAAAAAAAAAAAGTAGAAACAGAACGAGACACGTTGGAGATGCAGTACGCGAACCGAAAGTCACGCGGATGTAACTGAAAGCACCGCCGGCAACAGGCATATCAACAGCAAATTCGGTATAACAAAAAGCAGAGAGCAGAGCACAGATTCCAGCAATGGCATAAGAAAGAATGACAGAAGGACCAGCATATTTAGTACTGGCGGTACCGGTGGTGACAAACACTCCGGCACCGACCATACCACCAAGGCCAAAACCAACCAAATCATACCAACGGAGGCTCCTCTTCATATCCTGTCCGGATCGAGCCCTGATTCGGCTAGTTTCTTCGAAAGAAGTGGAGACGGAGGCGGCACGTCGGGCTAGACGGTTGGGCGTGTCGGAGAGTGCATGGAGGTAGGACCGGAAACTGGAGAAAGAGGTGGTACGGCTCTCCATTGAAACCATCTCTTCTCTCTTACTACTATGTGACTGCGTGCGTTTTTTTTTTTTTTTCCTTTATTTTCTCTTTCGTATCATTGATTGTGTGAGTTATCGCTTTTTATAAGTGAGAGAAGGAGCATGGACTGGGGATGTTATTTCGCTGTTTTGAATGCATATACTTTTTTTTTTTTTTTTTTTAAAAAAAAAAAAAATTACCATCTAAGTATCGAGAGAGTAATTGAAGTTCCTCTTCTGACCTAATGGTCTAGAAATTTTCTCTTATCTCTTGATTTCTCAAGAAGTTAAGGGTTTAAACTTTATTCAGGGTTCCATAGTTTGAGATATATTCACAAGTGCGGGTATACACGCACTGTTAAGCCTTCCTGGATAGATTAGTCCGGAAAAAAATATCCAGCGAGTTGCGTTCGTACAGTTAAACTCTTACTTGACTCTTACATAATTGCTCACAACGAGTGTTGAACCATCGATTGTATATAATAATGAGTTTAAGTATTTATAATTAACTCGAGATATGCAATACTTTTAAATTTTTGATATAATAAGAACAATAACAAGTAGTTCACGAGTATAATATATATATTAAAATGGAAGGAGAAGTATTAAATTAATGAAAACATATGGTATTATGAGTAAAAAAAAAAAAAAAAAAAAGAGTATAAAAAACATGGTACAGTGTATACGAGAAAAACAATACTCACAGGAACATAAAAAAATATACACACTCAGGAAGTACTTTTTTTAAATTTTTTTTTTTTTTTTTTTTTTAATTCTATTTCAAGAAATTAGCTAGTTTAGTCCTAAACTATTTAGTATTAACCACTTTGATCCTTTTCTTAATTTAATGTTTTATATATATATATATATATATATATAAATTTGAAGTATTTAGTTTATATGTCATTTTATCGATTATATGAAAAATTGTATGAAAACAGTAGTTAAAATTTATTTATAATTTATTTATAATTAGTCAATTTAATAAAAAAAAATTATTATAAAACATTTTCATTTCTAACATAATTTCTATTACTTTTTATAGGTTTGGGTAATACTATTACTACAAGAGTAATTAATTCTTATCATTTTTTTTAAATAAAATCTTCTCTAGATATATATATATATACATGTAATATATCTAATAAAATTAAAAATATTAATTTTTTAAAAAAAGATAGAGAAAATGTTTAGTAATGTTATATATATACACACTAAGTTTGCATCTTATATATTTTCTAATGTAATAAAGTGAATTTTTTTTTTATATATATATATATATATATATATATATTTTTGACACAAATTGATCTGTAGTATATATATATATATATATATGAATATATTAGTTTTATTACATAATTATTACTTTAATTTCATTATTTTATTAAAAAAAACAAAAATCTTATATTTTTTTAAAATGTAAATCAATTAATATATATTATACATTTGTATACTTCTTGTCATATAAATATACGTATTTTGTAGTTATTTTAAAACCGTTTAATTTTTTTTTAAAAGAAAATAAAATTATTATTTTTTAGATGTGAGGTATTTAATTTGCGTGATTATCTTTATTTACATATTTTATTTATCTTGTCGAATGAAAGGTTATACTTAACTTGTCAATTAAGATGTCTTGATTTTGATTTATATTAGGACAATTTTAAACAGTATTTTTAATCAAATGTTATAATCTTGAGAATATATTCCCATAAATTTCTTTCGGATTAGTAATAAGAATATCGGATTAAAAAAAATGAAAAAAGTGAGAAGGTGATAACCTAGTTGGCTTTATTTCCCTTACATTGATGTTTCACCTAGTCTGTCAAACGAGGGACCTCGGATCAATACATATGTCAAAGATAACTTTATACCGTAATTTTAACTATATGTTGTGATATTGAGAGTTTCCTGTCACGTATTCTCTCAAATTACTCAATGAGAATATCGAATTACACAAAAAAAAATAAATAAATAAGAGAGATAGAGAAGATGGAGGGTTGGGGGATGCATGCGGAGACAAAAGAAGGAAAAGGACTAGAGTAAGATTGGATACATTTGGTTAAACTTAAAAAATAAAAACGGCAAAGTGGAAAAGGCCGAATTTTGGGGTTAGCTTTGTCTATACTTTGGCTTCTTCTTATCCTCTCTCTCCTCTCCCTCGATAAAGTAGGGAGGTTTTTTTTTTTTTTTTTTTTTTTTTTTTTGGGTGGTATCTTAGGTCTTTCAAATTCAGATTAATTCACTCAAAAAGACCTAAGTATGTAAGAGAGAAAGAGAAACTTCTAGATCATTAGGTCAAGAGAGGAACTTCTATAAAGTAAGGAGTTGAAAGTAGGGAGTTCAAAAATAAAAACGGCAAAGTGGAAAAGGCCGAATTTTGGGGTTACCTTTGTCTATACTTTGGCTTCTTCTTCTCCTCTCTCTCTCTACTCTCCCTCGATAAAGTAGGGAGTTTTTTTTTATGTGGTATCTCGGGTCCTTCTAGCCTAGACTAATCCACTTAGGAAGACCCAACAATGTGGGTATACTCGCATTTACGAATATATCTAGAATTGTGGAACCCCGGATGAAGTTTAAACTCTTAAACTCTTGACAAGTCGGGATGTAAGGGAGAAACTTTTAAACTAATGGCCATGAGAGAAACTTCGATAAAGTAGGGAGTTGAAATTAGTGTTTTTTTTTTTCGCCACTTATTTGTTTTTTGTTTGGGCAGTTGAAAAAAAAAAAGAAAAAAACAAGTGAACCAATGTGCAAATGCAATATGATGAAGGAGCACCATCTAAAATTTTCAGTGGACCAAAATGTAAAATTATTATTATTATACATTTTTTAAGGAAACAATTGTCTTCTCTGATTTTTTCTAATCTTTCAAATTTATAATCTAAAAGACGTAGATGAGTTGGTAAAGACCTCTCCTACTATTTTAAGTGAGGTTTGGATTCAAACTGTTATTCATGTATATAACTATTTAAAAATTTAGAGTCAGAGCTTCCACTTACAAGGACCAACTCGACCTAAATGTGGATGTTTTTAAAAGTATCATCTCATAGTTAAAAATTTTGTGCCTAAACAAACAATATATATATATATTTCAAATTTAGTGTCATTTCATATTTTTGTTTTTAAATATCATGTAACTCGTAAATATATAAGAAGATTTATCTCAATATTATCTGTAAATTATAGGTTTTGAGTTGATAACACAAAAATGTTATAGGGTAAACCGAATATGTATATATATTACACGTGAAAAATCAAATAATTTTGATTTTTTTTTCCTTTTCTTATAGGAAGTGTAATTGTTACTTTTATCAGTTGGAATAAACTTCAAGTCGTGGAAGAAAAAGTTTTGCCTTTAGATTTATGATGATGTCGGGATATACTTTTGGATGCATTTGCCAACTTGATTTCCCAGCCCAAAAAATATAAATAAAAGAAAAAAAGAACCAGTTTCAACTTATTCTTATTCTTATTTTATTATTTTTTTTATACCCACTTAAAGCGCTCGGTGTCCCTAATTTTTTTGTGAGACTAATCCGGACTCAGCCTGCGGAGCGCTCGCAGAGTTCAACTCTTACTCGAAGGTGAGAGTTTGACCAATAGTTTTTTAACATGACGCTAACCACATCAAGAAATTCGAAACCTCGACCATCCGCCCTGGAGATTTTTATTCTTATTTATTATTTATTTATATTTATTACTATTGTTTTTTTTTTTGTGCAACACGACCACTTTAAATTTTTTATTTTTTAGTAAATTCAGAAGAACTGTAACTGCAAGGATTGCGAGATCACGGCCGTTGGTTATGGAATCTGGATTGAATTATTATAATAATAATAATAATAATAAATGGAATTGACAAATTAATTCAATAGCTTTTTTAATTTTTTCCTCTCGTGAACGTGAATGAGCCAGCAATGAATCAACCTGAAAAGAAAATGCGTCCTCCTTCTAGGCTATATCCTCTACAACTCTCCCAACCACATTCATTTTTTTTTTCACTAAATAGTTACTTTTCTAACTTTTACATAACCCTCACAACGAGTATCCTCACAACGAGTATCGATTTCACAATCTAATATTTATAACACGCTTTCATATTGTGTAAGTCATAGATTGATTATATTACACAATTAAAATACGATTCAAATAGAAATATGTAAAATTATAATACACTATTTTTTTTTATATTTATTTAGTCGAGATTGTATTTGATAGAGTTTAACCTTTAATCGAAAAAAATACTTTATATTGACTCTTATATAATAATCACAATAAATATCAATACTCGTAATCTCATAAAAGTGAGGGTAACATGGGTGCATTGTTCCCCTAAGGTGACACGTGTGATTAAAAAAACACAGTACAATGCAGCTTTTGTTTTCTGTTTCTGTTCACTATATATATATATATATTTAAAATTGGGGAAAAGGGAAGAAGAAAGGAGGAGGAGGATAAGCACGGTTTTAAGAGAAGCACGGCTACACGGGACGCGTTGTCTGTGAAAAGCGCTATAAAGTTTCGCTTAATTGCGTCTGCCCATGGCGTGAACTCAAAAGTCCTACAAATATATATATAATATATATATATATATATATATATATATATATAGTATAGTACGGTCTATGAAAGACATTTCTTCTATAAAAAATTACCTTATTAAATAATTCTTGATCTCTTAAAAGCCGAGCGATTTGAAATATTATCGTCCAATAATATTATTTATTTTAGATTATTTCAAGTAAGTCTTATAGTTTAAAAGAAATTAAAAGCGAATGAAATAAAATTTCAAGTCACATGTTTTATACTATTTAATATAAAAATTTGGATTACAATGATATATTGTGACAACCCGGACCCATAGACCCATATTGTGACTATGGGTCCGGTAACACCCAAAATTAACTACTTTGTGTTGTCTCTCACGGATACCTCGAGTTAACTATGAGTACCTAGGCTCATTCTTATATACTATTACACATTTACTTATCATTTCGATGTGAGATGGAGATATATATATATATATATATATATTTTTTTTTTATGAAGTACAACTTTATCTTTTGAACTTATGGATGCTTCATGCTAGTGTGAAAGAAAAAAAAAATGCTCATAATATTTTATTAATTTTTTTTTTTTTTTTTTAGTTCTTTCCATAATATTTTATTAATTATTACTAAAAAAAAGGGCTAACTTTTCTGCATATGTTTGACTCGTCTCAGAAGAAAAAAATAGAGATACCTGTTTTTTTTCCTTCTTCTCCATTCTTTTATTTTTTCTGTCAAGAAAATGACGAGCCCGCCTTGTCCCATGTTATGTTACTGTAAAAGTATGGAGAACTTTATTTTCTTTGCTCAAATCTTTTATCTTTCCTTTCTTGGATTTTCATTTCAATACTTTCCCCTCTTAGTAGGGTAGCTCGAGTAAAAATATCTAAGTGATACACCGTTCTACATTATATATTGATATAAAAAAAAATCGTCTTATTCGAGTTTTCTTTTTTTTTTTTTTTTGATGTGTTGTAACTTAGATTCTTACAAAGAACAAAGATTTTACTCTACTTAGAACCCTTGATATTCAAGTTAACAAGGATTGAAGATGAGATTTAGAGGATATTCATATGGATTGCTGACTATATCCAAATGTGTATGCAATAAGAAAGGTTTTCAGAGAGAATATATAAATATGTTTGAGAGTATTAGCTTTTACTTTGAGAGTATTAGCTTTTACTTTATGTTATTCCGGTAGAGCACACAGTTGGTAGTTGGTACCTTTATTGCCGACATTAATGACTAGTATGAATTGAATACATGTTCATCAATCATATATGAGAGTATGCTTTAAGTAGTCCGTACAAGAGGATCACAATGATGCAATCATTACCTACTTACCTACAAAGTACCAAAGTACTCATACTCGCATAAATTAATAATTACATAGTCGAATTAGACAGTATTGTGAGAGGTTTACCCCGTGCTCCACTTACTCAAGGTGAGACCTATCAAGTGACAAGTACTTCAACTTCTCCAATTATAAATATATAAAGACATAATATGAAATATAAACATATACTTATAACATATTTATAATCAACTCAAAATATCATAATAGTACAATACCAAATAGTTAATCAAACATATCGAATCTTGATAATTATTCAGAGCGTATTGAAAATAGTCTTTCTCTAACATGATTTAATATAATTATAACTGTTACCACTAGAACAATCACTTGTCGACAACTTTATTCCAACTTTATATATATATTTGATGGATGAAATTAAATGTGAGTTATTACAAGTCCCCTTTCGGCTTGGTTGGCACCTTATCCTTTCTCCAATCACCACCACTATTCCCATCCCATGGCCTTTCGCTGTCTAAAGCAGTCACTTCCATTTCCTTTTTCAATATATCTCAAATTGGATAACTATGCCTCCCACCAAATCCACTCTTTTCACTACTCACTGCTCCCTTCCCCTGAACTCTTCTGCAGTCTCACAGTAGCTTTTACACACAATTAAATATATATATATATATATATATATATGACTGTGAAATAGTAGTAGTAGGAGCAGCAGCAGCATGGGCAAAAACCTTATCGAGTTCCATAACCAATCAAAAATTTTAGCCATCAATTCTAAGGTAAATGAAAATCGTGGACCCCTCTTTTTAGGCTCCCGATGCTTCTATATCGCTGCTCTGATCACGTTGATCATCTATCTCTTCGGATTCTTCTCAGTTTTTCCTAATTCTTATCTATTCGTTTCCTCTTTTGCTGGAAATTTCATTTTTCTTTTTCTTCTTATTTTTGAATGGGAGGTTTAGCAGAGAGAGAGAGAGAGAGAGAGGTGAGTCACCATCAGTCTGCAATGCCGCAACAATGGCTTTGTTTTTATGGGTGGGTGCTGCTAGTACTGAGATCAACCACTGTTCAAACAACTACTATTAGAAGTAGTTACTGTTTATGCTTTCATTCTTTTTTTTATATATATATATATATAGTTCGAGATTTAAAGTGATTTTTCGAAATTTAAAGTGATTATCGGATATAAAAAAATTATCAATATATATTTTGTATTTTTAGTTTCTAAAGAAATTTGATTCTTTCTTATTAATTTTAATTATTTTTAGTCTTTCAACAAAATATAATTTCTTAAACTTTATATATATATATATATATAATATGGTTTTGAATGAGAAAAATTAATCTATTTGATTATTAAACTAATAATTTTTTTAAGTTAATTTAGATAGTAATCTTTATCTTTTTACTATTTTTTGAATTATTTTTCAATTATTAACCGCGATTGAGAAGAGTTTAAAGTCGTAATTCCTTGGATCCGTTTTGAATCTGGATTAGTTGACCCGTGTGGATTCGAATACCGGATGCGTAAGAAAAAAAAATATTACTATAAAATTTTAAAAATAATTAAGAGATTAAATAAACTAATTTCTTTAGTCATTTGTAATAAATTATTGAGATAGTCAATGATATGGTTTAGAAAATTCTATTATTTATCTTAGTTTTAAATATATTTAAAAATATCTAGAGTTATTTTAATTATTTGAATATTAATTAAGTCTTGTTGATCCAACTATATTTTGACGTGGGCAATTATTTTGATAAATTAATAGCAACTTTACAGCTATAAATATTTGATTTCATTACCAAACGCTATAGTAGTTAAAATGATTGTATTATAATTACTTATGTGGAAGGTAAGATTTTTTAGGTAAGATAGAAAGGAATTTCAAACATATAAATATAAAAATTAATTTATAAATTAACAAATTAATTAAATTTACTATTTTATTTTTAAAATAATTTGAAATTATCATAATTAGAAACTATAATGAAAATTAATTATATAATAATTTATTCCACAGTTACGCTTTCTTGATTTAAAAAATAAAAATTAACAAGTTCGAGTTTTATCTTTCAAATTATTTTGTATGTTTATGCAAACATAAAAATATTAATATTTAATAAAAAAATGTTTTCAATGAGAAATTAAAGTAAATGTTCTCAAATTTATTATTATTTGGTGGAATTAATTTTTATATATATTTTTTTTCAGTTTTTAAAGAATTTGAAAATTGTAAAATTAATTATTATTTTTCACGTAAGTAGTCCATTTTTTTTAGAAAAAAAAGAAAAAGATGGGTTATGTTTGTGGATAGAATGTGATTCACGTGTAAGACAATTAGGTTGGTAATTAGACCAAATGTTTCCTCGATTATCAAACTCTAATCTTATTTAATCTAAATCTAATCTGACCTAAAAATCACTTAGAGATTTTAAACTTTGGAGAGTGTAGAAAGCTGGCAAAACAAAGTCCGAAAACACTCATATTTGACTATTGTTTTCTTGCAGACCTTTTGTCGCCCAGTCAAAGTACATTTCCTTAATTTATTAATCGTATTAATTGTGATTACTCATCAAACCACGCTACAATATATATTATATATATATATATATAAAAGTTCATAATAAATGTTGGAATAATTGGTGAGTTTTATCTCAAATAAATTTATCTTTGATATGTTTAGTCCCAAACTTTTTTATTAGAAATAAATATGGTCTATTTTGAAAGATTTCGTAAAAAAACCTAAAAAATTAACAGTTTGTTAATAAAATGGAAGGAAAAAATTTTGAGAACAAAAAAAATAAATTAATTAAACAAGAAGAAGAAACGACAAAGAGGAAACAATACAGTAGCATTATGTAAGCATTTTAATTCCGGAAGTTTGAATGTGCTATTGCTCTGTTTCCGTATGTAAATTCCAGTATGCAGCCTTAATTATCTGTTTTTCTCGAAATTTCCAGTAGCTAAAATGACTTAATTTCAACATCATCGTTATTTTCTTTCTCTTTCTCTTCAAACAAAGTTTCTTTAAATATATTTATTTTCATTGTTTAAATTTTCAAAATCACAAAAATTTCCCCAAATCTCTATTTCTTGTTTCTTGTTTGTCGTTTCTTCTTCTTGTTTAATTAAATTTTTTTTTCTCAAAATTTTTTGTGACATTTTTACCCTTCCATTTTATTAACAAACTGTTAATTTTTTAGGTTTTTTGACAGAATCCGTCAAAAGGGACCATATTTATCTCTAATAAAAAATTTTAGGACTTTAAAAGTTAAAAAAAAATTTGGGACTAAACATACCAAAGGTAAATTTGTTTGGGACCAAACTCACCAATTATTCATAAATGTTGTGATTTCGACTCTTATATCGCACATCGTTCGCTACAATAAATGTTGAAACGTTTTATTTAATGACGTGTTTTAAATTTTGTGAGGCCCATCTAAAGTGACCAATCAAAACAATATCATTGGGTTTGCTTATCGTTCATCTAGGAGATTTTTTAGTGTTTATTAAGTAGAGAGTAAAACGAATAATATCATTGTTCTCTTTATAACAATAAGAAGATTAGTTACAATTTTATTTATGATATAGAGGATTATAAAGTTGGAATTACTCGTATAAAAATTTAAAAAATGATAAAATGTGGAATCTTTTTGGGCTGGGCTTCTGGTTTCAAATCAATTTTTTTTTTTGCTTAGACACATAGAGTTCTAGATGGCTCCCAAATTATGAGAGTACATCTTTAAGCCCAAATTCACACTTTTAGACTAATTTCCGTTCGAGCCCGGTTGGTCCTTTACAAGAGGAAGCTTTGGTCCCAAATTTTAAATAGCTGCATACATGAGTGGAAGTTTGAACCCCCAACATCACTTAAGTAAGGAGAGCTCCTTACCAGTTCATCTACGCCTTGGAGTTTTATTTTGATATTGTTGATATTTTTACGAGACTTTCTATTTTGATATGGAATAACTTTTTTGGGCTATGTAAGGGTTAGAGTGAGACCTTTTTACCGAGTAAGAGTTGAACTCTACGGTGCAATTCAGGTTGAATATTGATTAGTTAGAGTTGTGGTGACTCAATCGGATAGTCTAAAAAAAAAAAAATTGTTTGTAACAGATTGGGTTTTTAATCTATTTTGAGTTTCTGGTTTAATAATTTCGGCCCAAATATAATTTGGAGCATTTTGGGTTATTATACAGCCCAATGATTTAATTTGGATTAAGATATTAAAATGACTAAACTAAACCGGGCCTATAACACTTTCCGTTGGCTCCTCCGGACTTGGCGCCAGCGAAATGGATATCTTCGCTCTATCCTCCGCCGTGCACTACTCTCAGACTCCACTACGACCACCACCACTCTCCGCCACCTGCCTCGCCGGTAAACACTATCCTACCTCCGTTGCTTCCATTTCTTCCGCCAAGTCTTCTCCTGAACCTAATTCTGACGACTCTTCTTCCTCCGCTCTCCGTCGTCCCACTTCCCATAAACCCCGCAAAACCTCTACCTCTGGTTACTCTAAATTCCCCCGAAACCCCCTCAAAAGCCTCATTAAATCCCAACCTTCTTCTAGCATCGCTCCACCACCGTCGCATACTCTTTCTAGCAAGCTATGGCTGTCCAGTAAACTCTCCCCGCCACCCCCGCCTCCTCTACCTTCCCCACCTTTGGCTCCGGAAGAAATATTGTCTAGTGAAAGTGAAAGTGAAAGTGAAAGTGAAAGTGAAAGCCTGCCGGATTCTTCGGATGATAATGAAACGTATGTGCCTAGAAATGAGTTTTTGGAAAAGGGGAAGATTTTTGTTGGGAATCTTCCTTTATGGATAAAGAAAAATGAGGTTGCGGAATATTTTAGGCAATTTGGCCCTATAAAGAATGTAATTCTGATAAAGGGATATAATGATACCGAGAGGAATATGGGGTTTGGTTTTGTGATATATGGAGGTCCCACTGCAGAGAATTCAGCTATGAAGGCTGTGGAGTTTGATGGGGTTGAGTTCCGGGGGAGGGTATTGACTGTGAAACTGGATGATGGAAGGAGACTAAAGGGAATGACGGAGCAGAGAGTGAGATATATAGAGGGAAAAGAGAGGGAAGATTATAGGTCCAAGTGGCATCAAGAGAGGGATGAGTCGAGGAAGGAGTTCAGGAAGGTTCTTGAGACTCAGCCAGAAAATTGGCAAGCTGTTGTGCGTGCTTTTGAGAAGGTTAAGAAGGTAGTATGCTTGTTCAGAGTCCTTTGTTAGTTGTGTGTCCTTGAATTGAAACTTTGTAGTTTCAGTTATGGTGAAAACAGAAAACTAAGACATACTAGGAAATGTAGTTTTCAAATAGTTGATACTTATGGTAAGTGTAAGAAAACGGATATCCAAAGAGATATTTTAAATTGTAACTATGTGCAGTTTCAGAGCGAACGATATAGAAGAACTAATGAGATGCAGTATATTTAGACTTTAATTCATATCTAATACTTTATTGATTTATCCTTTCTGGTAAAAGGAAACTTGAGCTATCTATTTGCATCCAACAAAGTTTGGCGATAGATACATGGTTAGATTTTATTTCATTGGAACATAAAGATTCCTGAGCTTGTTAGCTGAATGCATCTAAAGCTTAGTAGCTAAGGTAACATTTTTGCCCTGTATATAAGATAGTAACCTTTGTGGGGGAATTTATTATTGGAAAAATATTGTGTACAACTTTGGACTTCGTTGAGTGCAAGTAAGTACCTTCAAGCTGTTTATAAGATTGAGCTTGTGAAAAATTCTACTCGACCATTCCACAGAAGTGATATCTAGCATCCTGCTTTGGACTATGATTCTGAAAAGCTCACATGTCGGTTACAATAATTACAGTAGAGGGCAGTGACTTCTAAACAAGTGCACATGTGCACTGGGATCATGGGCTACAGGATTCATCCACACATCTTTTGTGCATTTTGCTTAATTTCTTTTCAAAATGTAATTTTAAGGATAGTATACAGAGTCAACAAAAACACTTAGAATAACAAGCCGTTGATATTAGCATTTACCCTTTGCCTATTGTTTGTCCATGTTATTGCTGCTTATCAGTCCTGAGGCCAGGGTTTATTCTGCTAATAGCAACTTCAAAAATGAAGTTTATTGATTTTTCTTGCTGTTCACTTTCATATCATCTTTACTGATACTTTGACCATTTTTCTGGTTCTCTTTGAGACAATGATTGATGTTGAAATCAGAGGATACTTAACTTGCATTTCTATTATACTTTGTGATGTGGTTATTTAAACTTCTTATAGCCATCCAGGAAAGAGTTTGGACTGATGGTGAGCTACTACGCAAGGCGAGGAGATATGCATCGTGCTCGTGAAACTTTCGAGAAGATGCGGGCTAGAGGAATAGAGCCATCTTCACATGTATATACGAGGTAAAATCTTTGCGAAGGTTCTAGTATTTGTTCAGTTGTGATGGTTATTGACCATTACCAAAGCTTTATTGTCGCTTCTTTACTTACTGTCTGCCTAAAATTAATTTTTCTAGTGCTGAAAATTGGTTGTTTCTTAATGTTTTTGAACCATGCACGTTTTTCTCCATTAATCAATTTAGATACTTATCATTCTTATATAATCATCTTTCCTACAATTAGTTTGGAAAACTATTGTAGCCTTTGACTTCTTTCAAGCATTTTGTATCATGTCTAAAATTATAAACAGTTACTTATGTTGTCAATCCGTTGTGGAGTTTTTTTTTTTGTTTCTGATCCAAGAGTTCTTGACTGGATTTTGCAGCCTAATTCATGCGTATGCAGTTGGCAGAGACATGGAAGAAGCACTCTCATGTGTGAGGAAAATGAGAGATGAAGGAGTTGAAATGAGTTTGGTGACCTACAGTATCATAGTGGGTGGATTTGCAAGAGCTGGTGATGTTGAGTAAGTGATGAAGGTTTGCTTCCTAAACTTTCAAAGAGGAGCTGTAGCATTGATCTTACTGCTTTTGTTTACACTCTTATCCTCTACAAATATAACTTGCTTATTTATTTGCAGACTACTTTGGAAGTAACATAAACTAGTGAAGAAGCATGTTTCTATTCATCATTATGTTTTAAATTCATTTATTTATTATTATTAGTTTTAAACTCGGTAGTTCTTTGTCATGCTACCTTTTCCATGTTAGAATGATATGCTGAAAATGGAAATCGTCTTGAAATTGCTTTAAAAATATTTAATTTCATCAAGATAAAAGGCTTAAATAACTTTGGTAAACCTCTGATTTGGCGTTTGAGGGATTTAATTTGCAGTGATTATTTTCATATCTCTTGCATACATGCTAAATACATTGTTTTATCACATTCTTTTATCCATGACATGCATATCCCTGAATTTTAAATCATTCTTCCCTTTGCAATTCTGAAGGCTCTATTTTGTGAAATCTGTAAGTAGTCTGATCTTGTTTCTGCACTAACATATGGAATGACATAAGCTTCCAATGATAAGTTTTAAAGGTCTAATTCTAGCAGAGAGAAGCTTTAGCATGGTTGAAACTCTTCCTTCCATGGGAAAAATGTTTATGTACTTTGAATGGTGCTTTATGAGAGTGTCAAGCATATCCACTTCTACTTTAATTGAATTTTTTTCATTTCTATGTTGGCTGATCTTCCAACTGTTGTTCTTACTATTTTTCATTCGTTACTTCTGGAAGAGCTGCCGAATTTTGGTTTAAGGAGTCTAAAGAAAGACACGAAACTTTGAATGCAATCATTTACGGGAACATTATCTATGCTAACTGGTGCGTATGTTCTTTTCAACTCTTGTTTTCTCTTGCTTAATATCTTTCTTAAATTGTTCTGTACCTCCATTGTGAAATTGTTCTTCTTTGTGTTCATTTCTATGCAATGATTTTGATTTTAGTTGGTTTCTATAGCTATACAAGGATACTATATTTTCTTTTTGAGACAGATGTGTATGTTTCATTATAATGCTGATCAAAGGAAAAGCTTTTTGTTGTAATTTGGTTAGTCAAGAATAAACCTAGTAAAACACACAATTCTTAAAGTCACTTATGGTTTTACCAATGTAATAGATTTTTTTTTTCTCCAACTTGGAATGACCAATATGCTTGTTAGAGTCATTGTAGCATATACAAGTGAGAAAGCAGCTTCATAGACCTTCTGTCCTAAAATTTTTTCATGTTTTTTGGTAGTTGTACTTTTTTATTATATATTATAATATGTGAATTTCTTCTCTCAGTCAAAGTCGCCGCATGGATTGTGCTCTAGTATTGGTGAGGGAAATGGAAGAACAGGGTATTGATGCTCCCATTGATATATACCACACAATGATGGACGGTTATACCATTGAAGGCAATGAGGAAAAATGTTTGGTTGTGTTTGAGCGACTAAAGGTAAATCTCATTTAGTTATTATCCAGCAATTCCTATTGATTATAAAAATGTTTTTGCATGTGCTAGATAGGATGTGGACATGCTTTGGCCATTTAGGCGCAGTCTGCAGTCTTTTGTGCTACATCATGCTGTGTTATATTACTACCCAATTTGCTTGCAATACTTATAGAACTGATGAGTATGCTTGTCAACGCTAAATGATTTATCATTTGGGATGATCTTACTGTTGGATGTAATTTGATTTCACTTTCTTTTCCACATGTAATTTGAAAGCTTACTTTATAAGAAAAAGTAAAAGATCATTGCCCTCCACAAAGCTTACTATGCTTTTTATTTTAATTTTTTTTTTTGGAGATGAAAAGAAACTTGTGATACAGTGTTAGATGGGATGATTTCTTCAATTATGTAAAATATGTTTAACAGTCTGAAGATAAAATGATCTTTGTTCCCATTCTAGTAAGTAAAATTTTTTTTGGGCAGGTAAAATGACTTGGTAAATTTCTGAGTTTTTTGTAATGTTTATCTGTTCTAGAATGTGCTTATACAGCACTTTCTCTGTGAAAATGCAAAATATTCTCCTATTATTATGTTAAGTCTTTTTCCTATTTCTTAAACTTTTATGAGATACTTAAATATTTATGTGGGACTTGCTCATAACTGTAAAATTGTCCGTGGGTGGAAGCTAAATTATGTATGCTTGTCAAAGTAGGGATAATGATCTGATAATTTTATTAATAAGTGGTCAAATGGTCTATTTGCTTTGTACTTTACTGAATCATCTGCAGTTCTGAAGAATTTTGTTTCTCAGACTTGTTTCAATGATCAGCATGCCCCATTATCTACCAGGCAAATTTTCTTTTATCACTTCACTAATGGTTTGTGTTTTCTAGGAATGTGGCTTTACACCTTCAGTAGTCAGCTACGGATGTCTTATTAATCTTTATGTGAAGGTAATTCAATGTGGACCTTTTTCTTTAGCTTTGGAAATTTCCTTTGAGTGTAGTGTTGCCATTCTTCTGAAAATTGGATATTTATTACCCTGCATTTATCTAGCTTCCAAAATTTTATACTTTACAATAATGCAGAAAGATGCATCATGTTTTTCTCTTTAGGTGTGATCATGAAGTCCTTGAATTTGGTGATTAAACATTGTCAGTTCTGTGACATTTGCAGAAAATCAGGGGTTTGATATAATCTGATTGCTCTACATATTGTTCAATATGTCCAATAAGATCCAACTACTTTGTAATTCTAGGATAGATAGCTTATTAGTCAGGTTCTTGCTTTCTGTGAGGTCTTTAAACAGAGCAAAGCTAATAGGTTCATCCTGATTTCAGCAGGATTATAAAATTTTGGACTTATAGCATATTCAAGCCTGATATTATGTAGTTGCCTAACTGTTTTTGAACATACATTGATTCATAGATTAGTGTCTGCAATATGTAACCTAAAGATAATTTAGTAGGGTTGTCTTTGTTGCCAAAGTCTTTCTCTGATTTCTGTTGACACACATGTTAATGGTCCTAACCTGCCTTACAAAAAGGAATCAGAAAGCTATTTTCATTTAATATTGATCAATACCTTTTTCTCTCTAGTGATTTATACTTCAATCAGCATTGTACTGCAGTTTCTTATATTCAGGAACTTGGCTCTCTAGCCCTTTATTCATATCATTTTGATATTGGGTAATTTTTTGTTGTTTGATAACTTATCTCACGTACTATTTAAGATAAATACTAATGCTCTCTTCTCATATGCATCTCTCTCTCGTAGGCACTTTCATCCACAAGGATGATCTGAAATTGTCTGGCTTTTTCATAGTTTCTCCACTACTACTCACATTTTTCCAAATATTTCTACTTGTAAAAAAGGTCTTTTACAGTGGAACTCTGTGGTTTTGTCTTAAGGACATTGGAATGTCACAGTATACTTTCTTCCTCCCCCCACCCCCCACCCCCCCTTTTCTTTTCTGATATAAAATGTTATCACTTGAAATCACCTTTTTGAAACCTCATTGTCTGAAGAAATTATTTTCTTGTCCAAAGTTAAGATCCCACAAGGTTATGATACCTCCTTGTTTGTTTGATGCCAGAATTTTTGTTACTGTGGAGGCTCTATTTTTTTACCTTATTAGCTTGAGACATCTAGTAGAATACAGTTATTTTAACTTCATTTCTTGGACATTCTGACTTCAGGGAGGGAAGGTTTCCAAAGCTTTGGAAGTCAGCAACATGATGAAATCAGCAGGAATAAAACACAACATGAAGACTTATTCCATGTTGATTAATGGCTTCATAAAATTGAAAGATTGGTCTAATGCTTTTGCAATTTTTGAAGATGTAATAAAAGATGGTTTGAAGCCTGATGTTGTTCTTTATAACAATATTATCCAAGCATTTTGTGGCATGGGTAACATGGATCGTGCTATTTGCACCATTGATGAAATGAAAAGATCAAGGCATAGACCTACTACACGGACATTTATGCCCATAATACATGCTTTTGCTAGGGCTGGAGAAATGCGGCGAGCACTTAATGTTTTTGACATGATGAGGAGAAATGGATGTATTCCAACTGTGCACACATTTAATGCATTGATTCTTGGCCTTGTTGAGAAGCGCCAGGTATCAGTGTCACTTTTCATACTCGAGCACTTTTTTTGAAGTTGCATTTGTGTAAAACCTTGAATTGATATTATATGGCACACACATAGTGAGTTTAGCTGGGAGTTTTCATGCTACGTTACTACCTGATTATCATTTTTATGTGCATGTTCTATTTCAAATCTGTCTATGTTGTTTGATGCCACCACATTTTGAATCCACTTGGGCCCCTATTGCGGTATGCTACTTAATCATGGCTTATTTCTGGACACATTGCTTTATTTGAGACTACACTATGGGTCTGCCCTTCTGTTAAAATAACTGTTACTCTTGTTTTACTTGTAAGAGTACTGGTGGGTGAATGTTGTATGCTTAGTGCTGTTATAGTAATGTTAGCAATTAATTAATGATTAGTCTCTTTTTTCTCTTCTGTGCTTCTTCTTGTAGATGGGGAAGGCTGAGGAGATGTTAGATGAGATGTTGCTTGCAGACATTACTCCAAATGAGCATACTTATACTACCATTATGCATGGTTATGCATCAGTTGGTGATACTGGAAAAGCTTTTGAGTATTTTACAAAACTGAAGAATGAGGGCTTAGAGCTTGATGTGTATACATATGAGGCATTACTCAAGGCATGTTGCAAATCAGGGAGAATGCAAAGTGCTTTAGCAGTTACAAAAGAAATGAGTAAACAAGGAATTCCCAGGAACACTTTTGTCTATAATATACTGATTGATGGGTAAGGTTCATATCGTGACCTCTGCACAATATTCTTTTTCTTTCTGTCAATAGTGAAGGTCTAAGCTGTCTGGAACACTTTTTCCCCTTTGTTTAGGTAGTTTTTGATTCTTCTGTCTAGATTTTTTCTCATTTCATTAGGTGGTTGCTCCTTGCAGCTGGGCTCGAAGGGGAGATGTTTGGGAGGCTGCTGACCTAATGCAACAAATGAGGCAAGGAGGTGTTCTGCCTGATATCCATACATACACATCATTCATAAATGCTTGTTGCAAAGCTGGAGATATGCTGGTATTCTGAAAATTTTCTTTCTATTTATTTATTCTTTTAATTGAACAAAGGTGTTTTTATTTATTTATTTATTTCGGAGGAGGGATGGGTGGGCGAAAGGAGGGCTTGTGTCAGGTATGGGACTTGGGGCCTAAATCTTGGGCAACAGCCATTCTAGGACTAGGGTATGCTGGCTTTCTGAAAATTAATTTAATGCTTGCTTATTTTATCGAGTGATTTTTATACGTTTGCGTGTTCACAAACAACTTTTTCTTTTTCAATTATTTTCTTTTGGAGAACTTAAATGTCTGGGATACATGACATTTGTAGAGAGCAACGAAAACAATTGAAGAGATGGATGCATCTGGTGTGAAGCCCAATGTGAAAACCTACACTACTCTTATACGTGGATGGGCACGAGCATCTCTCCCTGAGAAAGCTTTAAAATGCTTTGAAGATATGAAGGAGGCTGGTTTGCAGCCAGACAAAGCTGTATACCACTGCTTAATGACTTCATTGCTGGCAAGGGCCACTGTTGCTGAAGAATACATCTGTACAGGTATCTTGAATATTGCTGGAGAGATGGTGGAATCTGGGATCACTGTTGATATGGGGACCGCAGTTCATTGGTCCAAATGCTTACGCAAAATTGAGAGAACTGGTGGTGAAGTTACTGAAGCCCTCCAAAAGACCTTTCCCCCAGATTGGAATTCACACAAAAATCTGAATGCTATTTCCAATGCTGATGACAACGATAACGAGTTAGACAACTTTGTAAGTGATGACAATAATTCTCTCTTTGGAGAAGACAACTATGGTGATGAAGAAATTCAATTCAGTGAGAAACTATAAAACAGTGGTATGGACTCTGCTCTCTCCCTTCATGTTACATATGGAAATTGTACAGTTGTTAGCTCGTTAAAATGGATAATCTCTGTCCATAGTACACTTTTTCTCTATAGATACACATCAGAATGTTAGTTCCCATGGGTCCCTTTTTAACTGTTGTTGTATAGCTATAGCTAAGAACTGAAACTTTTTTTTTTTTTTTTTTGGGTCAAAAGTTCATGACAATTTGTGAGAGCTCTGTGGAGGCATCACTTTCTGAGTAGTATTAGATTTATGCATTTCTGGGATAAAGATTTAGTTTCCAGATTAGGTAGATGTCTACTTCCATGGTAATAAATGGTGGTTCTTTGTCTTCTAGACCCCCCAAGTTGGTTTTCAACTGGAACCTAACGTTTACTTATGGTGCTGCTTTCTGGGTGGTCCTTTCTTCTTCTTTATTTATTTTTCTTTAAAATAAATTCTGCAATTTTTGTTGACTTCTTTGATCCCATGTAAGTGAGTTGCAATCTTTTTCTCAACTTTCCCATGTGCAAAGTGGATAGCCAAACATTGTCAATTTTACAGAATTTCTTGTCTACCCATTGGATGTGTTTTTGTATAATTTTTTAACTGACTTTGTTTTTTTTTTTGTTTTTTTTTTTATCATATCTTAGAAGATCTTGCACCTATGACATGAAAATGGAACCATGATGATAGTATATTCATCATCATTAAATCCGAAACAGTTTTTTCAAAATTTGGGAACCATGACAAAACAAACTGTCCGAACACATGGGTGGGTGGATGGTAAGTAGTATGAAAATATGATTTTAGTTCAGAAACCAACTTTACCCAAAATCATGTAAATGATATCCCCAGTCAAATGCTTCGATTGGTAACATCCATGGCACCTGTCTTTTCTCTCTCACACACTCACACATACACAGATTAAATAATAAAAAAAAAAAAAGAAGATGAGGAAATTAAGGCATTAGGTTCAAATGCAATCATTGTTTTGAGCAGCTCATAACCATTTCTTTTCTTGTCCACTCTTATGCTTAGAATTTTTGCCTAAGTTTTTAGGAGAAGGTGCATTAAAAAGTTGTACGGGTATTATATGTTTTATATTTCATATAATCCAATATATATATATATATATATAATTAATAATGTGAATAACATGTTTTACTCTCTAATATAAGTATATTTTTAGTGTCTTAATCAAATTGCAAAGAGGAAAGTATAATATATGCTTTTGGAATTAAGAGGAAATATCATTCTTTAGGCAAAACAACATTGAGTCGAGTCCTTGTCAACAATCATGTGACTAGAATGTGAAGTGTTTCTTATAATCTTTGATGGAAACAACACATGAGAAAACAAACAAAATAAGAATTTATTATATATCTTGTATATAGATATATATATATATATATTGTTATGATTTAGAGTTTTACATCACTCGCTTAGGAGCTCTATTGAAGGGTTATTAAGTAGGGATCTTAAAACTCGGTTTACACGCTTTAAACCCGTGAGACTCACTTGAAGTAATATTGAAATTCCAAAACTTGTTAAACAACATCAATTATTCTATTCCTCTATTTAATCTTTAAAATTTTATGTATAAAGAAATAAGTGTTGGTAAGGATTTCTTAAGTTTAAGTCTAAAAAACTCTAAAAAAAAAACTTAGTTCATGAGTATGAAAATGAAAATGCCTCAAATATATATAAAAATAAAAAATAAAAAATCAATGCATGATTAGTCATGAGAAATAAAATATAGAAATGCAGAAACAGTGGTTCATAATGATTGAATATATATACATACATATATATATATATATATATATATATATATATATATATATATATATATATATAGAAAAAGATACTCGGACTCGTTTATCTTCTTGGAGCTGCTGATCAGATCTTGTTCTCTGTTACCATGCATGCATGCACCAGCATGATCCATGACAATGATGATGATGATGAGGATCTTCATTTTCATGAATATTTCCCAAAGGAAAAATAAAGTACAAAGTGAACTGTGCTGTCTCCTCTCTACCCTTTTCTCTGATTTGTCAATGGCATCCACAGAACTTGCACATGCTTTCTTCACCTTCTATATATCATATATATTCCACAACCACTCTACACACAATATATATATATACACATAATATATACATAATATTCGATAATTATTTTAAACTAATTTAATTCAAAATCGAACATGAGAAAATTCTTTTAAAATATATTTCTATATTTATAATGTTCAAATTCAAGAAAAGAAATCAAACATTTTTTACATAAACCAACCAGTTATTGATATACATATGTGTGTGTATATATATAATCATCATAGATATCAATAAACAAAAAGATAATGTAATGCAAATATATAATATTCAATAATCATTTTTAACTCAATTCATTTAGAATCGAACATTTTTTTTAAAGAAAGTTCTCCCAACATATATTCAATATAGTCACTTTGAACTCAATTAATCTTTAATCAAGTTTTATCATAACCTTTATTTTTTGTGAAAGTTCACCCGACATATATTTCTACATTTAGAATGTTCAAATTCAAGAAATGAAACTAAGCTTCTTTGTTAGTATACATTCGTGTGTATATATATATATATACTATATGATAGTTGTAAATCCCAATAAACAAAGAGATAATGTAATGTGGAGAATTGAATGACCACCATTCAATATAAACTTAAAAAAAAATAAGAGTCGAGACAAACATGCTTCTAATTCTATACTCTCTCTCTCTCTCTATATATATATATATATATATATGTATAACAATATTTCATTAATTAATTAATATGTTAAAATAAAAAAATGTAACCACACATTTTAGGATAATTGTATATATATTATATAATATATATATATATATATATATATATATATACATATATTAAGATAATGCACGTCGTGAGGTGTTAGGAAGTTTAAGTAACGTGCATGGTAGTTTAATATGGACAAACTAACTTTAATTTCTTGGAAAAATTAAATTAAGGTTGTTTTGAAGTCAAATTCATGGTTGTTTTGTATGTATGAATCTCTCCTAGACTATCTTAACTACTTACACAACCCTTTGTCTGTATGCATTAGCTTTGTGCCCTCTTGACTTCATATGGGCTGATGGATTCCATATATATATATACATACATATATACATATATATATATATTGTGATTCAAAGAACTTTGATCTAGAAAAAACCCTACCCTACTATTCCAATGATTAAGTTTATATAGAAAAATAATAATATTCAAGAAATAGTCATATTTATTAGAATGAATTATAGGTATATAATATATATAATCGTGTTTCTTGATTTATTATATATATATATATATATATATATATAAAAATCTTGATTAAGCACTTCTTGTTATCTAGATCAGGATATATCATGTTATAAATCAAGCTTACAAACAAAAGATTTAGTAAAATCTTAGAGTTTCTTTTATGTCCAATATGTGTAAGATTCATCAAATGTTTGATAATGTCAAAAGATCAAGATCATTCATCTCCAAAATCAATTGATAATGAGCTGAAACCCGGCCCGGCCCGCCCAAAACTTTTATACATATTAATTCAAGATGCATAGTAATTTCTTTTTTTTTGCACAAGGGAATATAAATAAAAAGGAAATATAGAGAGAGAGAGAGAGAGAAGGAAATCTCAACCATGCATCAAAACTAAACTTGATTTAACCTCAGAAAAGAAACTGAAAATGGATCATATAATATATATATATATATATAAGGACGAGAAAAAGAATTGGAAGATGAGGAGAAGGCACATGCACTTTGTCCTAGACTGTAAAAAACACAGGCTGTTTTGATATAATACATATATATATATATAAGTTTGGAGCAAAAATAATGAAAAAAAGGGCTATCATTTCATTCCAAAGCCTTGTCTTTATAGCTCTATAATGCAAAAACTTATCAACAGCCATGGCCATCACCATCACCATCAAACCCTTCCTCTCTCTGTCACACAGTATTCATTATCAGCACAAAAAGGACCCCTCTTTTTTTTTTTCTTGTCTTTAATTCTTAGGCATTCACCATTCATCAATCTCAAAAACAGATCTGAGTTCTAACTGCATATCTCCTTTTCTAACTGCAGATCTGAGGAAATGCCACATGACAATGTACCAAAATAATTACCATTAAATTATTAATTGATTCCTTAGTACTGACATACTCTCAATTTCACGTATGTAATATGTAATTACAAATATGTCTTGAAATATAAGATGAACATGAATATTTACTGTCAACTCGGACTATATATCCTATTAACACAGTGCTAATGAGAATAATTGTTAAATAGCTAATTGTGCAGAGTGCTGCTAGTTAGATTCATAATCGACTCCCCGTTTGAGTGTTTATAGTTAACTTGAGATATTTTTTTAATATAACGAGAATAGTTGTCAAGTAGTTCATTGTGAGTGTTACTAGCTAGATTCGTAGTTGTGATACTGAGTTTGAGTGTTCATTGTCAACTTAGGATATCCTTTTAGTACAACGAAAATAATTGTCTAATAGCTAGTTAGACTCATAGTTGTGATACTCCACGCTTAATATCCGAAACACTAATCTAAATATTTATGTTAACTCGGGATATTTTTTTAGCACAACGATAATAATTGATTGTAAGTGCTAGCTGGAAGGTAACTTGACTTGTAATTGTGAGTTTTTAATAATTATCCCTTTTTTTTCATTTTTTTTCATTTATGATATATAAAGAATTACGTATATATATGCATGCTCCGATATATACATATATATTATAAAATTATATGCATGAGAGAGTCAACTGATTAATTTGTATAGAACAGAAAGGAAAGTTCCTTAATTAATCCTTATGAAGACATTTGCATTATTGCCAGCAAGTGTTGTACCCTAACTACATCCATTCAGACAAATCCTAGAATTGATTCCATCATCTATGGTTTGATTTGATTGTCTAACCACATCCCACACACAATATATATTTCAAGTTAATTACTTGCCCGACAATATTCACAAATATTAAAAAAAAAAAAAAAAAAATCATTGCTCTAATTAACTCCAAAGTCGTATGTATATATACATAATATATATTTATATATATATATATATGTATGTATGTATGTATGTATGTATCAGTTCTTTTTGTTCTTTTTTATATGTTTACAGAATATGGGCGAATTAATTAATTCCCATACGGTCTCCGTAGTGTTTTAGGTCCACCAGCTTCACATATTTTTTAGTACGTACAATAAACCCTTTCTGAGAGTAGTTCGAGATTTCTTAAGACATTCTCTAAAATATTTTTTATGAGCGCAAGTGAGTTGATAAATTTTTTTTATCTAAATTAAGTAAGTTTTTTTTTCCCGCGCGTAATCGAAGAGCTTAGTCAGAGAGATTAGTTTGATATGAACATAACTTAAACAGGAATTAAGACTTATCCAAAACATCTCGTGGGATTAAAATAATAAATAAATAAAAAAAAGTCGCAATCTTACTTCTTAAATACGAAGGCAAGGACAAGCATGGTTGTCTGTGTGGCTTTACACAATCAACCGTTTCCTATAAATATAATTCACATGAAGTCTGTTTTTTCTTGCATTCTTTTTATGAATAAATTTTTATTTATATATTATTAAATAATTGATAAGTTTGGTCTCAAACAAATTTACTTTTTTGTAAACTCAATTTCAAATTTACTTTTGAGTTATATTAAAATTAATTAATTTGTAAGGGGAAATAGAGCATAAAGAATGAAGATTCCATGGAATTCAGTTGCCAAATGAGTATTGTCATTGTTATTTTAACCAACTTCTTTTGTCGGGAATACTTTTTACAAACAAACAAAATAATAGGGAAAATATACAATATATATATATATATATATATATATATTATAAAAAAAAGACAATTTTGGATCAATATAATTATCGACTCTATAGTCCACGTTTTCCTTTTCTTTTCTTCTTCTTCTTCCTTTTTTTTTTAAAATTTTTTTTTTTAAACTCAAGGTCATAATTTGCTTTGATTTATATATATATATATATATATATATTCAATTACTCATAATAAATTAAAATATTTATTTTGTTAAGAAAATTTGAAGAAACAAAATAGTCCTGTAATCAAATTAACACCAAAAAAAAAAAAAAAAAGAGAGATTCCCAATGAACTGAGAAAAAAAATATTTAATGGGTTGATTCATTTGTTTAAGGAAAGACAAATCAAAAGATGCATATATTGGAAGTTGGAACAAATCTCCACCCACGTTCCAACAAACATATTCTTGTATTATCATCCCTATCATATATATTATATATATATATATATATATATATATATTTGTATATATTGTCTTAAAATCTCTAGGGTATTAAGTAAGTTGTTTTAAACTCTTCCACTCAACATAATAGAATGAAGTAAAAAATGTATCGTGAATGCTTTGTAAAAGATTACAAATTTAATAAGTGTCATATAAAAGTTTAAATGAAAGTTTCAATCGATCAAATAAGAATTAGATTGACTGTACATATATAATTCCAATCAAATCTAGATTACTTAAAATAATAACTTCGAAAACTATATCATCTTACAAGAAGAAGTTGTTTTCTAGTTTGCCGGCACAACACTTTAAATATATATATATATATATATATATATATATATACACATATAAAATATAACGTAAAATGTTTTGTTACTACAACATTATTCACAAATTTAGTTGACTAAACAAAAAAAAAATAGTGTTTTTATAAAAAAATTTTCAAAGGATTAATTTTGTTTTGTAGTAATGTAAGGTTGCATTGAATAACAATAAATTCATGAAAACCTACAATTAAATACACTCATGAAAGGTCCTACTTGTCCCATCTTCTTTCCACCTTCCCACCTCTCTCTCTCTCTCTCTCTCTTCCCTCCCTTCCCTTTATATATAATCTTCTTCTTTCTCCTCAGCTATTCCCTCTGATCACCATAAATATATACATATATATATATATACACACACAGATTCATAATTCATAGCAAAAGCATTAATTCTCTCACAAAACTTCTCTTTTTCTTATTAGATTTGTCTTTGAAATAATTAAAGATGAAGCTGATCCCTTCCATCTTCAAGAACAAGGAAACAAGGCAGCATCATCATCAGCAGCAGCAGCAGCAGCCATTGCAGTATTGGCCATCATCATGTAAACAACAGCCAAAGACACTTTCTTTCCGAGGTGATGTCATGTTCAAGACAGTTAACTCTGTTTATTTTGATCCTCTGGCAATACTGGATACTGTTGAAACCCCGGAATCTTGGTTTACTAAGTCTTCTGAATCCTCAGCCTGCAGTTTCTCCACAGAATCAGAACATATTCTTAATTCTGCTACTGCTACTGGGGAGGAGTCATTGGAGATGATCCTTAGAGGGATTCGTTCATCAGAGAGGTTGTTCTTTGAGCCAGGGGATACAAGTTCGATCTTGAAAGAAGCCAAAATTAATAATACTAATACTTATACTAATGATAATGAAGGATTAACATTTTCACCATTGAAGGAGAGTGTAGTTCTTGCAATGGAGTCTGAAGATCCTTACGTCGATTTCAAGAGCTCGATGCAGGAAATGGTGGAGACTCATGGATTGAAAGATTGGGAATCTTTAGAAGAGTTGCTGGGATGGTATTTGAAGATGAATGGGAAGAAGAATCATGGGTTCATAGTTGGTGCCTTTGTTGATTTGTTACTTGGCCTTGTTTCTTCTTCTTCATCTTCTTCTGATACTGAGAATTCTTGTTCTTCATTTTTATCTGCTTCTTCTTCCTTCTCTACTCTGTCTTCTCCTCTTTCTTCTTCTGCTGCTGCTGTTCAAATTCAAAAGGAAAGGCAGCAAATGTCTTAAGTTTTTTCTTTCTAGTAAGTAGTATGCAATATATACTCCCAAATTAAGCTGTGTAACAAATATATATATATATATATATATATATCAGTAGGTCTAAACAAATGTACAACAAAAGATCAAATTTTTGAGCTTTTTTTTTTCTCTCTGTCACTCTGTGTTTGTGTGATTTAATTTGCAATGCAAACATTAAGTCCTTTTGGGTTCCAGAAAAGACTTCTCATATGGGAGATACATCCTGGAAAATAGCAATGGCATAACCAGAGGATATGTAACAGTGGAGTAACTTTTTTTAGTACAATCTCCAACTGTGATATTCCCCACCAGAAAATGAGGATGAAGGGTGTGGGGGTGGGGGTCATGGGTGGGCACTGTGGGGGACAAATAACAAAACAGACAGGCTGTAAGGAAAGCAGGACGATGGACATTGAAATACTGATTTAATATCCAGATTTTATGATTAATAAATAATAACTAATTCGAGAAAAGGTTGTAATAATCTTAGAAGTCCCCTTTCATGGATCCCGGGAATACTGAATCACCAAAAAATTCTGCCTCATCTTTTTGTACAACTTATGACAAAAACCCATTAATCATCCAAGGAAGAAAGAGTAAAGATGTGTGTACATATTTGGCCAAAACAGTGTAGAAGAAACAAGGTCTTCACATGCAGTATACCGATAAAGAAAATAAAAATGGGGCAACATAGGAAGTGGTCACTATGGGTGGACACAACCAGAGTTTCAAGCATTTCCTTTCTTTTTTCTTTTATTGTCACATCCAACTTCCTCTCTTCCTCACATTTAAAGTGTTTTGTAATAACCAAACCAAACCAATCCAAACCGGACCACAACCACAAATAATCCTCTTAGCCATTTTTCATGCAACAAAATTTCTGATCCCAAGTGACAGATGAGCAACTGGCACTCCCTGCCAATTCCTCACTGAATGAATATAATATTTTACCATCAAATTTAAGATACAGTAACTCCACCTTGATTTTCTCCCACCATTGCTGAACTTGAGTTCTTGAAAGCACAGCTATGGAGTTAGAATTTAGGTCAACAGTCAAGACCAAATATATTCAAACTGTAAAACACAGAGAGGAGTCTCTCTCAACTACTTCCTAACAATTTATTGCTAAAGACCGTGCATGGGAAGTTCCCACTAGGGTAGCTAAGGGGTGCCATAATGGTATCTTTCCCTTTTTTTCCTATCTGCTGGTGGTCATAAACAGTGCTTTATGTTCTGGCAGTAAAAGACTCAAAACTTTTTGGCTAACAATGATAGCAAGAAATTAAAGTCACCACCTAACACAAATATGCAAGGTGGACATTTGATAAATGAGATCAAACATAACTTAAAGAGTATCAACAAGGTTAAGATAACAGGAAATCGCATTTAACCATGACACAGTCTCATTCAACAAAAAGCTAAGTTCACAAAGTTTTCAGCAAATTTAGTTTCCAGCATATCTTCATTGAGAATCAAAGTTAAGCTTGTTTTATAGTGGAATTAAATGGAAATATCCCACTGGAAATAGTAACATATCTTATAGATGATGAACTTCTCAATTGTTATCAGGGAGGAAAGAAGACACAACTTAATCTGAATCCTCAAAGATCTCTCCTTCATCAGATGGTTCATCAAAGGATCGCATGTCAAGTTGGTAGCGAAGAATTCCACCAATGCCACCAAATCCTCTGCAGAACTGTGACCCCTCCTGTGACTTGTTTGTTACAAACTCAAGCACACAACCAAACTTTTTGTATTCGTTAGCAAACCATTCCAGCAATGGCATTTTGTCCTGAACCTCTAACTCAGAGCCCGTGGCTGAATCCCTGAAGTTGCTCTGATCAGATTCTTGGTCTTTATTGAAATGCTTTATGATAATCTCATTGGATGCAGCGTTTTTCAGCACGTAGCGATTAATGTCCAGATTCTCCCACACAACGAGTGTTTCAACTGCTCCCATTTCCAAGGCTTTCAGTGTGTCATCCACACCAAACACGTACTTTCCAGTATCCTGACTGATCTCTTCAAAGAACTTCCCTATCAATTTCTTTTCTTGTATGAACTTCACATTTGCCAAAATTTCAGCAGAGAGTTCAATGGCCTGATTAAAACCATTTTCACCTCCATATGATACATCTACTACATTAAGTATCTTTGCTTGGAGACGTGGATCAAACATGTCTGATTGACTTAGTTCTGTCTTAAAATCAGCTGATCCAGCAAGAATCAATCCTGAAACATTTGGCTGACTAGTGGCAGGATTAATAAAGAACTGTGTGGCAAGCTCAGCCGTCTTTCTCACATAATTGTGTCGCTTCTCCATACGGAGACGAGCAAAACGAAGGGCTGACTGCCCTCCTCTTCCATGTTTCTTTGGAAGGTCAACTGTGAATTTATGAAGCACTTCTCTAGTGTTGCCACTTAAGGTGCCAAAGAGCGTGCCATTTCCATCCATGACAATAAAGCCAAATTTCTCATCAGATTCTAAGAGTTCGCTCAATGGCTCTGTATGGAACTTATTGTCACACAGGTACAAAGAAGCATTTATTGGCTTAAAAGGCTCAAAGGAAAATGTGACCTTTTTTTTCTTTTCCATCTTCAGTAACTACAGTTCCAGTGTAAAGCACTAATCCATTTGGAGGAACCTTGTTGTAAAGTTTAAGCTTCTGCTGAGCTGAAGTGATTGCTGCTAATACAGACTGACGATTTACCCTGCTTTTAATATTTGAAGCTGTGCCATATTCTTCAGCCAACATCTTGTTAACTCTAGATATTTGATCACCTGGAGGAATGATAAGGGAGATCATGCTGGTACCATTTCCTCTAGCAGCTTCTAAAGCTTTGATTAATTTCTTAACCTTCCATATTTCAATATTCTTGTCATTTTCACCACCGTCAGCCATGGGCAACTACAGGACCAAATTAATATAGCACTACCACGACCTGGCAATATACGAAAAAATGTTAAGTAAAACCTATACAACATCTGATTCATAGGATAGGAAAAGAAATGCATAGTCTAGCAAACAAAATTGTAACAACATGTAACGTGTAGAAAGCAACAAAGGCAGAAAAAGTGAACAGACAAGAAACATTCCAGATTTTTCCAATAGTTTATATTAGCTTGCAGGAAATTAAGGTGCTTTTGTTTCCACATGAATACTTGTCGAGTAGTGCTCCCTTTAGAGAATAAGATGAACATAATTTATTTTCTCTGCTAGGAGATTTCTGAAAGCAAAGAAGCTGTTTTCACCCACCAAAGACTTAAAATGGCAGGTTTCATCATTAACTTAGTATATAAAGAAGTCCATTTTACTACATACCGCGTGGAACAAAAAGTAGCTACATGTGTTATTCCATTTTGGTGGGCATATGATCTCTATTAATCAAATCAATAAACCAGAAGAAATGCTAACTCTGTTAATAGAAATGAAGAGTCTAGCTGAAAAACAATTTAACACACAGCAATGCAAAAATATTGTCTAACCCAGATCAGAAGTTATGTCTATCCGAAATGAGCTCTAGATGTCCATTGAAATATCAATACTTGTCAGAACTTGTAGTAACATGTGGCAGCAACAAAAATTTCTGCTATTCAATTACAAAATCCAAGAAAATATTCTTATTATGAAATTTGGTTGAGAGTATTTCCCATACTAAATGGGAATTTTTGTTCTTCATCGAACTTCTACAGAAAGCTTGATATCTCTCACATACCGACCAATGATTATTAATAGGGACATTTCAAAAGCTTAAACAAGCAATTTTTATCCTTTTGCTTATAGAACTTGCAATCAAACAACTTACTACCATTCCCAATTGGTTCCTCCATAAACAATCAGGTAACTTGAACAGCATAATCAACTTTCATATCTATCAAACTAGAAGGAGCCATAGCAAAGTAGCACCAAATTGCACAAAAATAGATGCCCACAGAGTCAAATCAAAGAAAAAATACATAAATACAACATAAAGAACATAAAACGCAATTTTTTTCTCTGATACACTTCAATCAACTCCAGAGGAAAATCAAAATGAAAATCCAATAAAAGCCCAGGCGTAAATCTGACAATAGAAACTCAGAGCAATGAGTTTCCAATAACCAAGAATCACAAAAACTCATTTATAAATAATTCCTTAAGCTACAGTACAAACAAGCAAAAATGCGAATTTCGGTTGGAAAAAACATCACTTTCTTAAAGAAGTTATAGTACGGATCCTATGAAATTCCAAAGCAAGTCATAGACAGAAGCAAATCTATAGCTATATTAACTCAGAAAAACTGAAGAAAAAAAAAAAAAAAACGAAAATTCATAGATGAGGCGTTACTTTGAAGAAATGAATTAAGCAAGAGTTGAAGCAGAACGAGGATTGGCAGCCAGTCGTCGACGGCGCAGGCGATGCAGTACAGCGAGCTGTTGCCGCCCACTGTAATGGCAGCTAATAAGGACACAGCCCGTCGAGAAAATAGGGCAATGAGCTTTTAACGTTTAATTTATATATATATATTTTTTTTTTCTTTTTTTCCACTTATGTGTTTTGGGTGGATCCCGTCACTGATGGACGACACCTTTAAGCTATTCCACGTCCGGACTAATTCGCTCGTTGATTTGTAGGCACCTCATTGGGTGGGACAGCTGGCCAGAGAATTTAATATTTTTCTATACTCAAGCCGGAATTTGAAATTGGATCATTGGTTAAAAGGAGGAGCCCCTACCGCTCCACCACATGCCCTAGTTGTTTAATTTTATATATACTTCCACCCTTTTTAACATATCACATATTATTTTTAGAAAAAAAAAAATTGATTTTTCTTTTTAACAAATATGTTTAATTTTTTTTTAAAAAAAACAATAAATATATATTAATTTGATTATTTAAAATACCAATAATAAAAATAAGATATATAAGAGTTTAATTAACTAAAAAGCTAATACAAATTAAGTCAATATTTATAATTTTTTATGTATGATTATATATATTTGGTTAGATTATCCGATATTTGAAGCAATTACGATTCTGACTAATCTAGATTCTACTTATGTTGGCTCCACAAACTCCAAATTTTACTTAGGAAGAGGTTTCACCTTGACTTTTACATATATATATATATATATATTTTGGTACCCACCTTGGCGGGGACCGTGCCTCCCGATCATCCGCCTTAGAGGAAGCATTAAGAGCTCTAGCAAGTTCAACTCTTACTCGAGGGTTAGGTTGTAATATATATATATATATATATGTAATCATATCAACACCCCTAGAGGAAGCATTAAGAGTCCGATAACTCCCACAAGCTACCATTAGTGTATATATATATATATGTGTAATTTTTTTTTTTTTGTTAGATTATATGATAATCGAAACCATCATGATTCTGACTAATCCAAAATTAATATAAATTACGCGTCATATAACTCTACTCTTACAAGCCGGCTCACTCTCATGCTTACATGGCGTTCAATGAGTAATCATACATAAAAAAAAGCCAAGTGGCTTACCTATTTAACGGGCCACTATATTGGGTTTGGGCTCAAAGAAACTCTTTTAATTATATAGCGTTTACAGACTTCTGCATCAATCAATCCGTTAAAAATGGTCTTGGTCTTGGGCCTGGGCTTAATCTTGGGCTCAAATTAAAATTAATCCTCAGTTGGGTGTGATTTAGATTAATTTGAATGTTGTATTCAGCCTTCGGTCTTCTTTTTCTTTCTTTTTTCTTTTATTTTTTATTTTTTTTATACCCACTTGGGGTGCCGATGTTCTCACCTTATTTAGTGAGACTAATCTAGACTCGGTCTGCGCGGAGCACTCACAGAGTTCAACTCTTACTCGAGGGTGAGGGTCTGACCCAGAGCTTTTTTAACATACGCTAATTCGGCCTTCTTTTTCTTTAATTTTATTTAAAAAAAAAAAAAAAACCGTGGGGTTAAAAAAAATCCAAAATGTATGTAATTTATAACATCTTCTTTAACATTCTTAATAATACTCATAAAAAAAACTAAATATTAATTTAATTTATGACAATTATTTTACAATAATTTATATTAAATTTTTTAAATTTTATTGTTTTAAATATATCTTAAATTTATAATTTATTGAGACTATTATTAATTGAGTTAAAATAGTATTTTTTATGCAAATTAAAAAGACAAAATTAGAGAATAGAATAATAATATAAAAGATAAAAAATAATAAAAAAAAAAAAAAAAAAGAAAAGAGTAAATAGTTGATGGATGAAGAATGTGGTTACAGGTGGTGTATGGCTTTATTAATAACAAGAGATCGAAGAAAGTAGATTGATTAATCATTAGTTTCGGATCCCACATTCCCATAACGCAGCCATTATTTTCATACATATATACATAAAAATGATGTGGTACGCGGACTTCTAATGTTTCTCCTCAGGCGAGATGATTGATGGTTCGAATCCCCTGAAATGGTTAACGCATCACATTAAAAAGTTTTGGGTCAGACTCTCACCCTTGAGTAAGAGTTGAACTCTGCGAGCGCACCCATGCCAAATCCGAATTAGTCGATCCGTGTAAGTTCGGATACCGGATGCTTATGTAAAAAAAGAAAAATGAGAAATTATGAGTAAATTTTGATATATATATATATAAAAATTAACATACTTTTTGCACAAACCAAATGGTGGTGGAACAGTTAAAAAAATTGTAGAAAGTGTGCGAGATAATATTGTTGTAAGTATTATGTAAAAATTAAATTAAACTTTAGAAGTATAATTTAAATTAATTCGAACAATTATAACTTTAAATATGAAATAATTTGATAAAAAAAAAGATAACACTTATATATATATATATATATATATATATATATATATATATATATATAGAAAGGAGAGAGAGAGTGAAAAGAAAAAAAAAAGAGAAAGAAAGAAAAGAAAAGTGCTTTATTTGGGTCCCGAAAGGCAAAGTAGAATGTTTCTTCTTCATGGATTTCATGCATACAAAATGTACGTTTAGGAGGAGGAGGAGGAAGGAGGAAGAAGAGGAATCCTTTATTCTATCAATCATTCCAAATATGCTTTTTTTTTTCTTTTTTTTTTATTCCTTTTTCTCTCTTAAATTATAACCAAATATATATATATATATATGTGTATATACACACAGTTCCCGATTCCTTCAAACAGACAGTCCGCTCTCTCTTTTCAGGCCTCTCTTCAATTCCTCGATATTGATGTTTTTCCTCTCTACCTTTTTTCTCTTTTCACCAAAGTTTTGATTGATATTTCTCTATATTATCTATCCATCCATCTATCCATTTATTTTCTCACACCTAACACTACCTATATATATATATATATATATATATATTTCTTCATTTATGTTTAATTTATGATTATATAATTATCTTTGGAAAATTTTTAATTATCGTAATTAGTATATAAGAGTTAAGATGAACAAAAAAAAGATTATATAGGTATAACTAAACCTAATCCAAATAACTAACTTTTAATATTAGATGGTCAAACTAAAAAATAATATATATATATATATATATATATATATATGATAGAAATAGAGAAGTTGAGCTAACCAATTCAATTATTAAGGTGTAAGGTACTAAGTGTTTATAAAACTATCATAATTTTCAATTAATGAATATAAATATTCTTTTAATTTATTAAATTAACTAGTTAATAGTATATATATATATATTATTCATCAATTATAATATATAGGAAACATGGATAAATTAATTATTACATTCATTATTACATTATGATAAGGAAGGAAAAAAAAAAGGTCAGAAGGGGAGAAATGATTTTTTTTTAATGACTTTTTAATGTAATTATAGTTTTAAAATAAATTAAATGAAGTCTTATACAATTAGTCTCATTATTATAAAATATTATTTTAAATTATTGATTTTTTTTTTATGAAAATAGTTTTTACAAGATGTCTAGAATAAAAACTATTTATTACAAATTTATCATGGGATTTATTGACAGATGGTAAAACAATAACATATATTTTTTAACGAGTTTATTATTTCCAAAATTTTATTACAAATAATTGAATATGTATTAAACAAGACTTTTAAAATAATTAAATTAATATTTTAAAATTTTAAAATTTTTATCAAACTATTATATTGATTTTTATAAATACAATTTTTTTTTACTAATTAATTAAGTTGACTGTGGTATAAATATTTTTGCAAAATATCTTTAAAGTATATTGTACTCATCAAACCTTTTTTTTTTAAGTGTTCTAAAGTTATTAACTGTCTAAAACATTTTTGGAAATTAATTTTTGTTATAAAATTGTTTTGAACATTTGAAAATATTTTTAATTTGAAAATAAAAAATTATTACTTAAAGTTTAAATTAAAAATATTTCATACTACAAAATGTTTTAATAATTTACTTGGAATAAGATTTATGTATATATATATATATATATACTATTTAAAAAAATTAATTTAAAATGATTATTTTTTTAATAATTCTCAAACTAATTAATAAATTAGTTATATAAGAATACGTTACACTTTTGTTAAAAATGTATAATTCAATTGGTAACGAAACGATTCCATTACATTAATACATGTGTAATAATTATAATAATTATTTCTATTATATTCACGATCTTCTATTACACTAATATAAATATAGTAAATTTATTTGTATACATATAGCTTGGGGGGCGTAAATCATACTATACTAAAAAAAATTTGTATTCTAATATACTACAACTATACTTTATGAAAAAAGCTAGGCAGTCCAACTTCCATTTATCCCAAAAACCCTTTATCCCTTTTCTTTTCTTTTAAATTTTTTTTTTTAGAGAGAGAAACTAGAGAGACAGACAACTTACCTTTGTCTCACATGCATACCACTTTGGCACATACAAAGCCACTACCCACAAGAAAGGCACAATAATCCCACTCTATATATATATATATATATCATAAACACAACTCCCCTCCTCAAATATTCACTTCTTTCTTTCTTTCTTTCTTCCCTTTCTTCCTTAAACTCCCCAAAACAAAACAAAAAACTATGAGAACCGGCGGTTATACACTGCAACAATCTTTAACCAATGAAGCAGCTACGGTTGTAAAACAAGCTGTTACTCTAGCAAGAAGAAGAGGCCATGCTCAGGTAACTCCTCTTCACGTAGCTAGTGTAATGCTAGCTTCTTCTAATGGTTTATTTAGAAAAGCTTGTCTTCAAGCTCATTCTCATCCTCTGCAATGTAAAGCTTTAGAACTTTGTTTTAATGTCGCACTAAACCGATTACCTACCACTTCTGGTAATTCCACTAGTATAATTACTATTTTACCCTCCTCTCACCACCACCATCATCTTCCTTCTCTTTCCAATGCATTGGTTGCTGCTTTTAAACGTGCACAAGCTCACCAAAGACGTGGTTGTTTAGAAAATCAACACCAAAATCAACAACAGCAGCCAATTTTAGCACTTAAAGTAGAAATTGAACAGCTAGTGATTTCTATATTGGATGACCCTAGTGTTAGTAGAGTCATGAGAGAAGCTGGTTTTTCTAGCCCACAAGTTAAATCTAAAGTAGAACACGTCACCACCACCGCGGCGGTGGAGTCCAAACCACTACTACCACCACAATTGGGTCTTGGAAACTACGTCCGGCCACAAGAGAGAAAACAAGAACAAGGGGTGGCGGTGGCACGAGACGACGACGTAATGAGTATAGTGGGAGCGATGATGATGGACAGCAAGAAGACAAAAAATACGGTAATCGTGGGAGAATGTACGTACGCAGCGGAGAGTGTAGTAAAAGGGGTAATTGAGAAATTCGACACGGGAAATGTTGCCGGTGACATAAAACACGTGCAATTTATAAGTGTTCCTCTATACACATTAAGGAATATTTCAAGAGAGGAATTTGAAGAAAAGATTAGTGAGCTGAGATCTTTAGTGAAAAGTTACTTGAATAATGGCAATAGAGGATCTGGGGTGGTGTTGTATTTGGGTGATCTGAGATGGGTTTCTGAATTTTGGTCAAAATACTGTGAACAAAGAATGGTAATTAGTAGTAGAAGTCAATATTATAATGTGTATTCTCCGGTGGAACATATGATAATGGAGCTTAGTAGATTGTTATCTTGTGCCGGTACCGGTGCCGGTGCCGGAAAGATTTGGATTATGGGGATTGCAACTTTTAACACTTACATGAAATGTAAGACTGGTCGTCCTTCTCTTGAATCCCTTTGGGATCTTCATCCTCTTACCATTCCCGTCGGAAGCTTGTCGCTTACTCTTACTCTCGACAGGTAAATTGTTTTTAAATTCAAAAATATTTTAGTCTTTTTAAAACGATTGATCCATGTTTAATGGTGTTTTTTTTTTTTTTTCTTTGGTGGTTGGTGCAGTGATTTGAATAGTAATGAATTGATGATGAGAAGCAAGGGAGGAGAGGGGTCTAATAAATTAGCTAGGGCTGAGAAGTACCTCACTTGCTGTGCTGATTGTTTGGCTAATTTCAATAAGGAAGTGAGAAGTGCAACAACAACACGTTCCATTAATGGTAGCTCGAGTTTGCCCTCGTGGCTCCAACAATACAAAGAAGAAAAACAAATGGAAACAATTGAAGATGATCAGGTATATATATATATATATATATATTACTCATTTAACGTAATACAACATGTTATAGTTTAATTCAATTATTACTCTATTTATGTAATAATTAATTAATTATTGCTCACGTTGTTTGCAGGAATTTGAGAAAATTAAAGATCTTTGTACGAAATGGAACTCGATTTGCAAATCCATTCATCATCCGCCAGATCACTTTCTGACGACCAAAATAATTAACAAGTGTTCTTCACCATCACCATCTCCTTGTTCATCAGCTTCAGTATCATCATCAACTGACCTGAATCATCATCATCACAAGAGCCTTCTGAAGCTGCCTAATTATTACAAAGAACACAACAATAAGTTCTTTGCATTCGAAACCAAGCCAGAACTTTTGTCCAACCCTAATTCTAGTCCAAATTCAGCTTCTTCTAGTGAGGCAAGCGGAAATTTAACAGATCTCCGCTTGCCTCATAAGTTCTTCGTGGATAACATTCCCGAGAATTTAGAGAAAGAGGAAGCTGTTTGCAGTGTGTTAGAGAAGAAAGTTCCAGGGCTGGAGAAAGAGTTAATCCGTGAAATAGTAAGCACAATCTTCAAATGCAGGTCCGGAAAATCCAACCGCGACAGAGAAGACACGTGGCTGTCTTTCTTAGGTCCGGATTCAGAAGGAAAAGACAAGTTTGGGAGAGAGTTAGCTAAGGCCGTGTTTGGCTCGTCTAAACAAGGGAATTTCGTGAACATCGGTATCAGCGCATTCTCGTTATCGATAGAAGAAGTCATTAGTAGTAGCGGTAGCAAAAACAAGAAAAGACCACGGGACGAACGAGGTATGAGTTACTTCGAGAGATTTGGAGTAGCGGTACGAGAAAATTCTAGCCGTTTGTTTTTCTTGGAAGATTTTGATCAAATGGACTACCATTCAAGAAAACGGTTCAAGAGAGCCATGGAAAGTGGAAATCTCTCACTTCCCGATGATGATGAATTAGTTTTTCTTAAGGACGCCATTGTCATCTTCATCAGCTCTGAAGAAGAAAGTGTTCACAGAAACAGTAATGGCGGTGATGATCATCATAAGATGGAAGAGAAGAGTAATCGAACACCGTTAGATTTGAACGTGGCAACTGAAGAAGACAATGAAGATGAAAATTGTTTGTCCGAAAATGGGATCTTGAATTTGGTGGACAAGAAATTTGTGTTTAAAAATTAATTATAGCTAGCAAAATATTGCACTAACAATCTTCATTTTCAGTTCAGTAGTTTTTTTTTTTTTTTTTTTGGTTTAATTTATAGAAGTATTTGTTAATGTAAATTGGGGTGAGGTGAAAGTAAAACAACTGTTTTTTACCAAGTAGATGAAAATGTTATATATATATATATATATTGCGTTTATGAAGAAGGGCTACAAGAAAAAAGGCACGTACTGTACTGTATACGTACAGTATAGATCATAGATTGTAATATATACATATATTGTATGTATATTTGCTTTCCACAAAGTCTTCTTTTTTATCTTTAACGTATTGGCCGGCAGCAGCATGTCTATGTTGACGTTTGAGGAGATGTTTGATTTATCTCAACTAGTGCATAATCTTCTCTCCTTATTTTTCTTTTTTCTTTTTATAATTTTTGACAAGACATGATAAAAAAAATTAAAATTTTAACAAATTAAATGGATAATATAATATAGTTATATTTTACATAATTTTACGGTTAAAATCTTTTTGTTGTATTTTGTCTCACATTCAAAGTTAAAGTTAATGTGTAATGATATATGAGAATAAGTCTAAGTATTTATAGTTAAATTGTGATATTAGGACAATATCAAGTAGTTGATTGTGGATGCACGACCTTGCACAGGTTGAAGAAAGGTCATAGTCGTGGCACATCCTTGAATTTGATTGGTTCAAATATCAAACTATATTATTTGAGAAAATTAAAAAATCAGATAAAAAATTAGTTAATAAGCAATTCTTTTTTCTTTTTTTTTGAAAACAAGCAGATCTAAATATAAGAAAAGAGAATATCAGCATGGTTCTAAATACGGACAAGTTTCTTTATTATCTCCATTAATATTAACTAAATCAATCTATTAATCTAAACCTCGTACACACGAAATTAATCGAGAAAAATGAACCTAGCTATAGCTTATTGCAATTATACATATATATATAGGATGACTACAATTTTCTGCTCACGTATAGAAACAGCTAGCTCGATCCATGCATGCAAGAAGTAATGTTTGTTGGATCGAGATGTTATAAAAAATCATGGCTAAAATGCATATTAATTTCTCGTTTCAGAAATGCATGCATGCATGCAAAGATAAATACACGATTTAACATATATATATATATATCATTAAACTCCATGGATCAGCTCATGATCAGCATATCCTTGGGCTATACAAATGCTTGTAGAGACAAAGTATATATATATATATATTTATATATATATATATATATATATATATATATATGCATTGATATCATAATGACAACTTGTTCTTTGAAAAACTTCATCTTTTTAAAATTTTGGAACTTGAACTATATACATATATGTATATATACATTTTTACAAGAACAAAATATTACAACGTGCTCACAAACAGCGATGATCATATCTATCTGTATTTAATCATGATAATTTTATATGCTTTACACTTTCCAGGTTTCTTGAGTTTTTTCTTTTTTCTATTAATTATTATTATTATTATTATTGAATTTTAATTTATCATCCTTCCAAGGTAATTAATTAATTAATTAAATGATTCTTTCCAAAAACTCCATCGACATAATTCACAAAATCAAGCTGGATTATAGAAATAAAGTTAAAAACTTTTAAAAACAGTATAATTGATCCAACTGCTTGATTGATAAAATGTTTCTCCTCACATGTATTATATACATACATACGTACTAAATATAATATATATATATATATATATATATATATATATATAATGAGAATCAAATTAGAAATTGAAATGATATCAAATTAATTTTATAAGAAAAGTGGTTAAAGAGACAATTGTGTAAAAGAAGAGGAATCTAATTTTTAAACACTAAAGATGTTCCAACTTTAGAATCCAACAAAAGGAGAACATTTGTAATTAGGAATATATATATATATGCCATGAAGATTAAAACTACATAGATAGTTTGAGTTAGAGAATATATTTGCTTGAGGAAGAAGTTATTTTTTTTAATGAGAATAATCTTTTCATAAAAGCACAAAAACAAAAATGGGGCCTAAAACTTTGCTCTTCAATTAAAGCACATTTTTGTTTGTTTATATAGCCTTAATATATATATATATATTATATAATACAATTGGATCAAAACAGAGACCCCCACACACACACACACACACACACATATATATATATATATATATATATACACACTCTAAAACTTAATTGTGAATTTTAAATCACGTAAGGACTTTGTGATTTCTTTTCTAGGTATATATTAAGATTCATACATATATATATATATATATATATATATATATATATATATATATATATATATATATATATATATATATATATGTTATGTAACCACTATAAAGATAAATAAGGTAAGTGAATTTTTTTTCCTTAAGTTTTTAAAGGAAGTATTCCCTTACCTTTTTAGTGTCTTAGCATATTCTAGGGCAAACACTCACATGAAGGAACACAAGGAAATTAAGGGTTACATTTGGACCGACATTTATTTTGAAACTACTTTTTTTTTTTTTTTTTTGACCAACCTTTTACTTAAAAAGTAAATTTTAAATTGTTAACTAAAATTTTATGATTTAACTAAGTACATAAATTTCAAATTCAAATATTCAAATTTTTATATATATATATATATATATATATATATATATATATAGTACAAGCTACTTTACGGGTTTAAAACTTGTCATTAACTAAAAGGACTTTAGGCCTTGCTTACCCTCTCATCACAAGAGTTGCCCACTTCAGGTGAGCCTCCCGAATATAAAACGCGTCATAAAGTAAAAGAATTTAAGACTCCTACTTAATAACCGCTTAAGGATCTTCTACCCGTACCATGTGAGACTCCGGATCACTACATATATATATATTTATAAATTGTTGTCCAAATGTTTCATAAGTTGTTGTGATAATTTAACCAAATTTATATAATTAAACAACAATATTTAATTCATATATATATATATATATATATATGATTGGAAATTTGGCAGTTATTAGCCAGTTGATCCTATCTGACAAATGGAATGAAAAATTGTAAAGCAAGAAAAAAGAAAAAGGAAAAACTTGACCAAACCTTTTTAATTTGCTTAGGGTTTTTCTCATTTTTTTTTTTTTCTTTTTGTCTCTTTTGAAAAATTGACTGCAGTGAAATCGAATGCATACTTTTCCTCCTCAATAAGAAATCTTGAGATCAAACCCTTTTGTTCATTTTGGAAAGCTTTAAGATTTCAGGAATCCAAAAAAAAAAAAAAAAGAGACGTTTTTGAGTGATCCTTACTCCATCGATAAAAAATGAACTAAGAAAAGAAAGTTATAGAAGAAACACTCCCTCTTTCCCTTTTTTTTTTTTTTTTTTTTTTCTTTGGCACAAAATTTCAAGAAACTGGAAACCCTTTATCTCGTTTTACTTTCCTTTGATTCATTTTCCTAAAAGTGCTTTCTCTCTCTGTATATATATATATATATATGTATAATTCCCTAGTAAAAGTTGTTTTCAGTTAAGGTTAAAAAAAAAAGTGAGAGAGAGAGAGAGAGAGAGAGAGAGCGCTTTAACAGTACTTCAGGTAATTATAAAATGGAAATATTCAACCAAAGAAGATAAATTTTGTTGTACAATAAACGTTTGTACAACCAGAGAAGGTGATTTTAGAGACAAGAAAAAGTTGGGTTTCAGAAAAAAAAAAATTTAATTTTTTTTTTTAAGGTTGATAAATTAAGGTTGCTCCGACCATGTTTCTGTCCTTATTTCAGATTGATTTATATATATCTATTCTCCAAGTCTTGTAATTCTCTCATCTTTTACTCCTTTCTCATATATATATATATATATATATATATATATATATATTCTTCATCTTCATCAGAATCTTATTCGGCAGTTCTAAGGTGCATGCAAGAATGACTTTTTGGCAACATATATATATATATATATATATATATATATATAGATTTATGTATATGTGTGTGTGTGTGAATCCTTTGATCTCTAGAAGAAGGGATTGATGTATATATATATATATATATATATATATATGTAGTGGCGGTCTATTTTGTCGCGTATTAGGACTTAATATTAAGACCTCGAGCTGTGTTCCCATTATGTAGTGAATGATAATTTGGACCTCATTATATATATATAGCTAAATGAAAAGGGATCATAAGTGATCATAATCATTGCCCTAATATATATATATATATGCATAACCATATATATATTGCCACTAATCATCCATAAATTTTTAATATTTTATCTTTTGTAAAAAAATTTGTTAATTAATGAATATTATCTATAATTCAGTAAATAAAAAAATAAATATAACTTAATAATAAATGATTTTAATTATAAACGAAAGTATCATATATTAAGGTGAATAGTTTTTAAAACATTTTATTTAAAAAAATAAAATAAAAGAAAAAAAGACTGCTTTTATTACTTGAAAATTCAAGAATCAATAAATTTTTCTTTAAAATAAGATATGGTTTTTACTTTTGGAGAAGTCATTATCATGAAATCAAACTTATCTCTTAAAACTTTTGGCATTTTGAGGCGGAAATGGCTTTAAAAAGGCAAAAAGCTTAGGTTAAATATAAAATATATATACATATATATATATATATATTATATTTCGACCAAAGCATTATAATTATATATATATATATATATGTATATATAATGATCTGATTCAAACCAGAAAACATTATCGATGGATCGATCGATCCTTTTCCTTTCAAAAATTCCAAAATAAGTCCCGGCCCCCGACATCAGGGACCTCTGTCTCCGGGATCACAAAAATATTCCTTTGGTTTTTGTTTGCTACCCTAAATTGTCTATACCTCTTAGCATGGCACCAAATCCATCTATATATATATATACACACATATATATATACATACCCTTTTTCCCTTTTTCTTTTCTAGCCATGTCTAGAATATTTTTGGAAACAATTTGGTGCATTTAACTATTATTAAAAATTTTGGGCTCGATTCAGCAGTTTATATCTCCTTTTTTATAAAAAAAAAAAAAAAAATATCTCCTATTAATCTTTTTTAGTTTAATCGATAAAAATATTGGATGAGTACAAAAGAAAAAGTAAATTTCAGCAATATTATTAAACCTAATTCTACGTACGTACCCTCAAGTCTGCCTGAATCAACTATAACTTTGACTTAACTCTGGCAAATCCGTACACTAAATGCCACCACCTGAATAGCTTAGCTAGTCTAAGATTTCACAGAATGCTGATATAAAAAAACTTATCGTGTAGTTATTATATATATATATATATATATTAGTAGAGGGAGAGATAAATATGTTCTTGATATATATATATGTGTGTGTATATATCATGTATGTATATTTGTGGTGTCCACACATTGTACCTGCTACCAATGATTGAGGTGGGAATTGTTTTAGTTCTAAAGTTGAGTGATTAAAGGAAAGAAATATAAATATATATTTGATGTTAGCTAGCCGTTTCTGAAATACGATCTCTGAACATGATCTAGAAATGATTACAGTTGAAAAAGAAAAAAAAGAAGAGGAATTTAGAGAGAGAAAAAGGAATGGAATGGAAAAAAGCAAATTAAAGAGATCAAGATCGATGCACTATAGCTAGCTAGCTAGTAGTATAAATACTTCTTTTAGGGTTTTATTAATTAATGTTCAAAGTGAGCATTATGTTACGTACTTTTGAAAGGGAATGCAATTTTTCTCTTTCTTTCTTTGTATCATAGATTATATATATATATATATATATCTAGCTAAGACAAGCTTCTATACCTCACAACCTTTTTTTCTCTTTTTCTCATTCCACTTTTTCTTGAATATATATATATACACACACATATATATATATATATATATGGGCACTTTTCTTTTTTGTTATTGGGGATGGAGTGAAGGGGAAGGGGAAAGGAAAGAAAGATATATTGGTGGCATGGAGACAAAGTTTCCACACCTACAACTTTTGCAGTCTTTATTCTTTAGAGAAAAGGAAAGTTAAGAAGGAGAGGTCTTTTATATATGGTCACCATCTACATAAAGCTTTTTTCTTTACTTTAATTGTTTCTTTTTTTTCTTTGCTTTGCTTTGCTTTCTATGACTAGAAGTGATTTTTGCATGAAAGTAAGGGAACTCTCTCTCTCTCTCTCTCTCTCTCTCGGGATCTGTAAAACTCACTATATCTCTCGTTAATCAATGTATGAAATGAATAATAGTATCTATCTTTATCTCGTGATCAAAGCCTCGGATCCCTCAAACCAACTATATATGTGTGGGGTTTTTCTTTTTTTTTTTTTTTTTTTCTATTAAAAGAATTGTACAATCTAATTTGAAAATATAGTATAGATTCAGTTTAACTTGATCTGAGCATAATATGAGAGTTAGAAAAAATTTTTTCTTAAATACAAATCAATATTTATTGTGAATGTTATGTCATGTAAGAGTCAATATGAAGTTTTTTCTTAAATAAAAGTTAAACTTTATAAATTTAAGCATTGACTTTAAATACCAGTTAGTCTAACACAAAAACCTACTACTCTACTCTTGGTGCAGGCCGGGCTGGGCCGGGCCAAGTGTTGGGTTTCTGCAGGAGGAGGTGAAAAGGGGGGGGGAACTACACTGCTGCTGCTGCTAAGAGTTAATGTGAAGTATTTTCTTAAACACAAATCAATACTTTCTGTGAACGTTATGTAAAAATCAATATGAGGTTTTTTTTTCTTAAACAAAAGTTAGATTTTACAAATGCAAACATTGACTTCAAATACTAATTAGTCTAACACAAAAAACTACTACTCAACTCCTGGTGTGGGCCGGGCTAAGTGTTGTTGTTAAGAGTTAAAGTGAAGTATTTCTCTAAACACAAATTAATACTTACTGCGAATGTCATGTAAGAATCAATATGAGATTTTTTTCTTAAACAAAAGTTAGATTTTACAAATGCAAACATTGACTTCAAATATTAGTTAGTTTAATACAAAAAACTACTACCCAACTCCTGGTGGGGCCGGGCCGGGCCAAGTGTTGAGTTACTGCTGGAGGAGGGGGGGGGGGGGGGACTACACTGCTGCTGCTACACCTTGGTGGGTTGTTCAAAAATAAAAAATGGGTATTGAACAGCAGCATGGGATGACTGAGTCAAAAGAGAAAAGATAGCGGGGGGGGGGAATGTTGTGTGGTGTGCGCCACAAAACACCATAAAAAGTTGAGAATGTTTCTCCTCTGAGATTTTGGATATGTTTTTATGCTGTTTCCAATGATTGTTTGGTCATTGTTTTCTCTGTGAAAAAAGGGTGAAGAAACGAAAAAAGCCATGTGCAATATAAAGCTACAGTGACCTAATAATTAAGATCTTGTGGTGGTGCCAAATCCCATGTAGCTTCGCCATTCTTGGTTACCCTAAACCCTTTCTCCATCTTTAAATACAAACAAATTTCAAGAATTTGAAATTCACTTTTACTTTTTTTGTAATTTATTTTTTTTTGTTTGAAATCGGATCTATGACTGAAATTAGCAGTACTATGACCTTTAGATTGGGAGCATGAGTGCTGACCACTCGGCCACAACTCATTTGACTGTTTATTTATTACTGCTTTGGCATCTTCTCCCCCAGCAACTCAGCAATGGAAGATAATAAACATTCATCTTTCATGGGCAAATTAAATTAGTAACCTAAAAACAAAAATCATTCCAAAATAAATAAATAAATAAATAAATATATATATATATATATATAGATATAGCCACAGATTATACATATATATATATATATATATATTTTTTTTTAAAAAATTCTAAATAATTTTTATATATTTGGATTTGGTAGTATGGATATTGAAGATATAACCAATCAAATTAGTAAACCCCTGATAGTTTTGTGCGGCAGCCCAGCGGCTACTAAGCCATTGAAAACCCATAAACATCTGAGGCCCATTAGTCCATACATATATTACAAAATGCAAATAATTCATATCTTCAGTTCAATTTTTTTTTTTTTTATTAGGGCACGAGGTGTCCTAGATGAGTCTTAAACTATGAGAGGACACATTTAAGTCAATCCACATTGAGACTAATTCCCGTTTGAGTCGGATTGGTCTCTTGTGGGAGGAAGCTTTGACCCCAAATTTTAAACAGCTGCATACATGAGTCAATGTTTGAACCTTTGACCTCACTTAAGCCAAAAGAGCTCCTCACTAACTCATTCGCACCTTGGGGTTATCTTCAGTTCAAACCTTATTAATATAAAATGATTGAAAAATGAATGTTGAAAGAGTTTATTCTAAAAAATGAATCTAATCTAGCACAAAACTAGATTAGTCGGAGCTTAAAAGTGAATACCTAATCTAATACCGGAGATTAAAGAAAATGCAAAATCATATCTATCTTTCAAAGTTATGAAAAGATTTAGCTGGTTTAATGAATACCCCTACGACTATAACACATGTCATCCCTGTAGTGTGATTCAAACTCATGATATCCCTTCCTTTGTGCAGCTTTTGGTAGAATTGGTATCATAGTCTAACTTAAGTCTTTGTGCCACGTAAAACCCGAGTTCGACTTCCGACTCCTACGAAAGGATGGTTGGGTTTCTGAACGTAATTGGGCGCCACATCAGCGGAGCGTAGTGGGCTGGACAGGTCTTTAAGTAGGTAATGAGATCGTTCACTAACCTATTATTACGGGTTGATGAGGCTTTTGTTGGGATCTTGAATTTCATTTATTGTGTAGACAATCAAACAACCTAAGAACATCCACATAAGGTTTTTTTTTTTTTTTTTCTTAGGCACAAAATGTGTTAGATGAGTTTCAAACTATGAGATGATACCTTTAAGCCAAATCCACATCTAGACTAATCCCGTTAGAGCGAGTTGGTCCCTTGTGGGAGAAAGCTCCGGTTCTAAATTTTAAACAAAGTAGGAATTATGAAAATTAGCCCTGTTTTTTTTTGTCCCACTTACATCATAATTAAATTTTAAAATTTTATTTGAAATTCATAGAAAAGATCTTATTTTTCTCTTATAAACAAGTTTTTAAAAGTAAAAATATATATTAAACTAAACTTACAAAACTAATCTTTTAACTATTTTTTTTTCTCTCAATTATACTTTTTTTTTATTTGACTTTTTTTTTAAAATTTGAATCTTATCTTCTAATGTGTCTTAAACTTACATCAAATTAATAATTTTATTTGCAATTTAAGATAAATAATTTGATTTGAGTAAACATAATTTTATTAATTTTTTTTTTTTTTAAAAATCAATCACATCAATATCTTTATTACAAACATTTGATTGTACAAAAGATACACACTACAAATGAAAAAACATTACAAAAATCATCAAACATTAATTCTTTGCAAATCGAAGAATGAAAAGGTTTTTTTTCACATTTTAGTCTATGTTTGATCTTAATCCTAATTGTTTCCTTGTTTTCCCTACAAACAAATCCCCAGATTTTAACATACCTGGTATATGTCCAACCATTGATACACACATAATTTGGGATACTGCTTCTCTTCTCCCAAGTGAAACAATGGCTAATGCTGCTCCAGGCTTGTGTTTTGTCATTTCACTTTCTTTTCTTCCCTCCATTAGCAACCTCACATTCTTCCCTACCACCAGAGCATGCTGTTGAGCTAGGTATCCTTGTTTGAGTTCCTGTATACAAATGCAGTCAATTTGTGATCACCAATAGATCGAATAATATTTGTTATATTTGTATTGGAGTAATACAGTGCGTAACAAGAAATGTAACAGGAAATTTTGAACGATGAAAACTACAACTGACTAAGTTCTTGCTTCTTGTGAAACAGACATAATTTGTTAGTACAGCTTCTTATCATTTGTCAGTATTTTGATTACAAACATATCAATGGATGATTAGTGTTAAAAGCAGTTAAATTACTAACAGGATCTATTTGTACTTGTGTAGTAAGGAATGTAACAAGAAATCCAGAACTATGAAAAATACAACTGACTAAGTTCTTGCTCCTTCTGAAACAAATTGTTAATATTTTGATTATAAGGTATTTAGCTTATGAAATTTTTTGTAGAATGATGTATAGATATGCATGATATTGTGTTAGAACAAGTTAAATTACTTACAGGAATATCGGTGATATCTCCAATACCAAAAACCTTCTCAAAGCCCTTGACCCTCAAATTTGCATCAACCTTTAACCTTCCATGGCTGTCAAGGCTACTGCCCAACATCGTCTTCTGAAGCCAGGATGAGGCGATTGGCTTGCCTATGCATTTGAAATGGCAATCAGCGTTGATGGTTTCTCCACCAGATGTTCTATAAACACCATCTGAGACATCATCCAAGTTGACGACTGATTGTCCTAAGACGACTTCAACCTTCTTCGAGATCAACCAATTTAGTGCTTTTTTCCCAGCCTTTTCCCCAATAAAGTCCAACAATCTAGTTCCTCGATGAACAAGTGTTACTTTCTTATCAGGAAAATCCACTGCAATTTCACCAGCTAGTTCAACACCAGTTGGACCCCCTCCAACTATCAGTATTGAGTTAGCAGACTTTATCTTCTCATGCTCTGCAGATATATATATATAATAAGACAGTGAATAACAGCAGTTCCACTACACTTACAATCACAGAAAAAAAGGAGGAGCAGTGTCAAAACTCCAGACATTCATATTAAATCATCAAGCACAAATTTTTTTTTTTTCTATTTTTTCTCTGTCAAGATCACCAATCAGAACTACAAACAACTAGTAAACCATGAACTATAAAAATTTCAAGTTCTCAGCAAAGATATAAGATGAAATTTGTTCGACTTTTCTCTTCAGAATCAAGAAGGAGCTAAATGGCACTCAGTTCATCTTATCCTTTGTAAAGTGGAAGAAGGCACAGATATATATATATCTTGTTGTATCTATTAACAGTTCCTTCATTACAAAAAAAAAAAAAAAAAAAAATACTAGGAGAAATTGAAGTTGATTAGCAAACATCAAGCCAACTATAAATCTCACACTTACTGTTAAAGAATTAAAATACGAAAACTGGATTCTGCTATCAAGATTGCACACAAATGAAAAAGGCAAGAGGCTAAAACTCATCACTCAAGTTCTGGTTCATAACATCACCCTTGCAAGACCACAAAACATTATAGCATAGTATATGAGAAAGATAATATATATATATATATATATATATATATATATATATATATATATACAGTATTCATTTGTTTATGTATATAGTTTTACCTGCTTGGTAATATTGGAGCTTTTCTGCCATTGTGAAAGCACCATTATCTTGGTGTCCTGTAGCAATTACAAGATAATCATATGCAATTGCCTGACCTTGTGCAGTCAATACTTCATTGCCAGTGAGATCAACAGCAGGAGCTGTGATAACATGTGCTTTAGGCAAATATTCTGAGTGATTAATCACTGATCTCTTAGCAAATGATGGTTCAACCATTGATCTCAAACTTGCCCAAGTGATTTCAAAATACTCCTTCCTGAGTCACAAGATAAAAAAAGTAAGTCAATAATGTGATGGCAAACCCTAAAATTATACCTGAAATTAGAAGAACACATAATCCCTTTTTTTTGAGTGAAAGGGACATGATTTTAAAACATAAGAAACACAATAAATATTTCAAACATTTTTTACTATAATTTCAGCAAGCTGTATCCATGGAAGCCCCAAAATAAGCCATGTTCAAAATCATCAATCATGGGATTTTTCAAAAGTGACAAGTAAAACATCATTGTCCAATGAATTCTAGCACTCTATATAGGTAAATGCATTAAACCAAGTTAGATTGCCACTTGCTTAGAGCTGATAAAGAGAGATTAACTTGTACGAAAACAATAATCAAAGATTAGAGTCAAACTCAAGTAAATGTGTTAAATCGAGTTATATGATTATATAATCTATTTAGAATTGATAAAAGACAGGTATAATTATACAAAAATAATAATCAAAAAAAGGATCGAACTCAAATAGACTTGTTAAATCTACATCACCATAAATTTATATAAATTTTTAGAACAAAGTCTATTACATAAACAATAACCATCAAATAAAGGTCAAACCTTTTATATTAAATCAATTTAAATTGTCATGAATTTAATCACTTAATAAAAAAATTCATTGTACCCAAACTGAACAGGCAAAACAAAAGTCAAACAGTAATTGTCGCAATTCATAACATTTCCAAACAGAACTACTTGATCGATCTGACGTTATCGGATAAAGAAATCCAACATAACAAAAACACAAATTCGTCATTAAACTAAAAACATCAAGATCAATAAAGAAGGGGAAAAAGTAAATAGAAAACTCACGAATCAATGAGGAAAACATCAGCGTGGTCTTGAAGGGTTTTGGCAACAAGTGAACCCCCAACTCCGCCACCAACAACTACTACCCTTTTCCTCTCTGCACCAGAATTCTCCACAGCCATTTCCAAAACCCAAATTCAAAATAATAAATCACCTCCAGAAAAGCGAAGAAAAATCTGAAAATTCTTAATTGATCGTTACCCCATTTGCAGAACCAAGAAACCTATAAATATATATATATATATTTACACAACTGGAAAAGGAGGGAAAAATGATAAAAAATTCAGAAGACAAGTGGAATCCCATAAAGAAGATTCGAGAAAGAAAAAAACTGCAACGAATCCATCTGGCTTTGTCTTCTGGAAGGTGAAGAAAATAGACAGCAGCGCAGAAAGATCGAAGCCGCCACCTTTTATTGATCCTTACGATTCTACGTTAAGTCGTAAGTGCTTATGTTGTCTAAGGTCAAAAGCAATTTCGGATAAATTTATAAATAAATTAAGTCATTTTATTAGTTTTATTAATTTATTTGATAATTTAATATTTATTGTGATTAAAATCAAATATCGCCGTTTTAATGATCTTGTTTAAAATATTTATCTATTTTAAATTCGTAAACTCATCATTTAAAGTAGAGCAAAACAATTTATAATTTAATATTTATATATTTACAATGTAAAACGAGATTATATATATATAATAAAATAAATGTAATCCTTTACTCATATATTAGCGAATTCTTAAACACGATAAAGTTAGAATTTTTTTATAAAAAAAAAAAAATATATATATATATAAACATAATTATTATTATTATGCTAGATAGATAACTTTCTGTTTCTTTTTGGATAAAGTCAGTGGCAAATAAAGTAAAATTAGTAATATAAGTTGGCCCTGGCGCGGCCCACAGAATAGTTCCAGAGCAAATACTATTGTAGTTGGACACGAAAGGGAGAACTGAGCAACAATGGCGGACGGAGCAGCGATCGGTGGCCTTAGTTTAGAGCAACGCCATGGAAAGTCCAGAGTCAGAGTCGGCAGGGTTTGGAAAGAGGATGATGGAACACATCATTTTGTTGAATGGGATGTTTCAATACTTCTTTTCTCTGATTGTCTTCCTGCTTATGTTGCTGGTGATAATTCTAGTATCGTCGCTACCGATACTATGAAAAATACTGTAAGATACTTTTATTTTTTTTGTCTGGGCATCTATTTATTCAAATTATGTGATGTGTTTGATTGAATTGAAATTAAAACATTCAAAAGGGGGGAAAGAAAGAAAAATCAATCTTGTGTTAACTTTCGTTTTTGTTTGGGTTTCTTAGTCTTGATTTGTTTTCTTATTTGGTTTTTTTTTGAGAAATTTCGAATCTCTTTAATGATGTTAGATTCGGGTATGTGCATGACCTTCATGTGTTACCAGATTAGTAACTGTTTCTGGTTGATTGTGATTCCCACGAAACTGTGGATTTAAGAAAGTTTTGATTGTGAATTTCTCAATGAAATTGTTTTCTATATCCAAATTAGTGATTCATTTTCCGAAAGGAGATCTTGATGTCTGGAAGGGAAAAGTTGACTTGAGATCTACTACTAACTGTGCTGAGAAAACATGATTTTTTAAATATATTTTGGTTCATCTACTCTACTTTCAATTTTTCTTTTTATAATGGCAATACCTGTTGATTATTACACTTTTGTATTACTAGTGAACCTATCATCTATAAATAAAGATTTAAGCCAATATTCCCATAAGAAGGCAAACTGAGAAATGTTTTTTCACCTTTTACATTCTGTCTTGGCTGGCTATTTGACTGGGAAAATTAACCAGGAACTTGATGCAGGTGTATGTTAAAGCCAAGGAATGCACCAAAAGGATTCCAGCAGAGGCTTTTGCGATTGAACTTGCTAGGCACTTTACCACATTTTATAAGATGGTAATCTTGTAATAGTTTAACCTGCCTTAGAATCAAAAATACTTCTTTCTCCTGTATCATCTTCTCAATTATCTTTTTCATTAATTGGTTATTCGGTCAATGTGTCAAAAAGTTTTTTTTTTTTTTTTTTTTTTTTTTCTTCGTGTGTGTGTGCTCTGCAAATGGATATATGGATATGTGTTTTATATATATAGAGATAGATATTTTAAATCTTGAGTTTCCTGCTGTGGGTCTCTCTTAAACATCTGAAGGACATCTTGTTGTAGTATTGATGTCTTTTATGTGTCAAAGGTTAGCACATATTTTAAATTAATGAATTATATTTGTATTTTCTCTCTGTTTTTTTTTTTTTGAAATTTTGAGGCCTTTTTTGTCTTTCAACATGAGTTCAACTCATGACCTCTTGGAGTTATAAATGAGGCTACTATCGAGCTACTACTTTTGGAACATTTTTCTTATGTTTACAGTTTCGTTTATTTGAGTTGTGAGAACTGAGATCAGCTTCTGGATGAAAACTAAGATATGTATTCTTATTCTATTTTGTTCTTTCAACTACGTTCTCTTTAGGTTACTTCAACTATGATCAATATTTCAGAGAAGCAATGGGAACGTGTACATGTAGATGGTCAACCTCACAAACATGGTTTGTATCTTTAATCATTTAAATGGTATATTGTATAGCTATATGCTTTTCATGTAAAAATATTATCATTAGCAACTGTTTCTTTGAATTTGCAGCTATGGATGGTCATCTTATTTGTTTGCATCTGTCTTGGATAACTCTATATCGCTAATCATGTTGTATCTTGTTAATTGGATGGATTGTGCTTCATCTGCCCACTGCATTATATTTATAACGTCAGTGTGAAATTCTAGGTTATCATACTCAGTGCTAAGTTCTTTACCTTCTGAAACTCTGAATTTTCATTAGCTGATTCGTAGACTTAATGTATGTAGTTTCTTGACAGAAAATATCAGTGCCAGTGCTGCTTTCCTGATATAATAATTACTTTGGTGGAGCTAACTTCTTCACTTGGGACATATGTCTTGTCCATAAATTATGCAATATGTCATGTCCATAAGTTAATTGTTATTTTCGAGTCTTTCAATAATTGAGGTAGAATTCACATCATATATATATATAATATAAGAATCAGCTAACTACATGATAAATAACATACCTTGCATATAGAGTGCTGTATGAAATTTTGATTTTTTTCAAAATGAGCAATTCAGACATATTTTCATCATACATCTAGATTACATTATTTTAAACTTTTGCAAAGGGGAAGGAGAAACTACTGTTTGCTTTTGAGGATTTCGTTCTTTCCTTTTGTTCTAACAAATCCATGAATACCTACAAAATGTTAATAGAATTCCCCCACCATTCAAGGTTTTAAGTTTGGAGCAGAGAAGCATACAACAGAAGTTGTTTTAACAAACTCTGGTACCATTCGGGTAACTTCGGGTATCGAAGGACTGAGATTGCTGAAGACAACTAAAGTAAGACTTTACTTTACAGTCTTATTTTTTTTGCTGTCATTGTCATATTTCCCGGGAAGGCAAATATACACGTTCTGCATTTTTTCAATAAAAGTAATGTGTCTATTTCAATATTTGATATTCATCTATTGTGCATAAAATCCATGTGGTAGTATCTGTCCTATAAAAATTCGACAAAATGCTATGCCGCTTTATTCATATGTGCCACTGGCATGGTTATAATGTGCACCTGTTACACTAATTAAACTACATCAGTTTGGTAGCTCGTAAGTTATTGAATTCTATTAAATAAAAATCATATTTTAATTTAAGCCATGCTGGGGGCTCACTAATGAATTTACTGAAACACAATCTTGAGGATGATGTGTACTGATAGATGAGTCATCTACAACTCTGTTTAAATAACACTTGTTAACTTCCTTGTGATTGAAATAAAAACTATTAGTATTTTTCCTACTACAGTTCCTTACTTTATTCTCTGATTTTCACACACAAGAATTGGAGATTTCCATGCTGCTGTTTTACATGAAAGAGTAGCTGCTGAATGATTTGTATGTTATAACAGTCAGGTTTTGAAGGATTTGTAAGAGACAAGTATACAATATTGCCTGAGACACGAGAGAGGCTATTGGGAACTGAGGTCACTGCATCATGGAGGTATAATTCTCTTTTCTGCCTCGAGAACATTTGATACTTTATAATAATCCTTGGTTCTTTTGTACTTGTGAAACTATTGTCCATTTAACGTCTGCGAAGAGTTTAGTCAAAGAGAAATTTGAATAATATTCGAGAGTTGTTTGGTGCAGATATCATTTTGGATCTCTTTCAAGTATTCCAGTGCAGACACGTTACTTCTTTGATAGACATATGGAAGTGAAAAAGGTTTTAGCAGATACTTTCTTTGGACCTCCTAAAGAGGGAGTATATAGCCCATCTGTTCAAGCCACTCTATATGACATGGCTAAGGCTGTCCTCGACAGGTTATGCTTTTCTCCTTTCTCTCTCTCTCTGAGAAATGCTTTGAGGGTTTTACTTTTTATGCTCTTTTTAGCCTTTGGAGTTTGAGACACAATTTTTCATCATCACAGGTTTCCTGATATTCAATTTATCCGGTTAAAGATGCCAAATATTCACTTTTTGCCTGTCAATTTATCAAGCAAAGATAATCCCGTCATTGTTAAGGTATAATTAAAGTTGTCTCCTCGTATATTGATTTGTCATAACTGATTAAAATAGTTGGACACTGTATGAAATCATTGGTACTTTTGCAGACATACGTAATTAGCATATTTACTAATTTTCTGTGTTTCTGCAGTTCGAAGATGATGTCTATTTGCCAACTGATGAACCACACGGATCAATTGAAGCCAGTCTTAGCCGCATCCACTCCAAGATGTGAAATTGCTGCAAATCCACTTTCTTTTAGTTGTCTGTAAGGGAGAAGCATCTTTTATTTTCTTTATGCTTTGACATGTAAAAAATAGAGCCGTTAGGCTGTTGCCTATTGTGCTTCTTTGTGATTAGAACTTTAGCAACAGTATAAACTGGATGTCTTCAAGCATCCTTCATTTTCTCTGAACATCCCCATTCACATTCTGTTCCAAACAGACATGACATTTTTTTTTTTTTCTTTTTTTGAAGAATAAGCTCAAATTGTTCTATGATTATTATTGAGAAAACAGCCACAAAGATTAGCCATATGGGTGCTGAAAAGAACCAAGAATTATTATGTTAGATGAAAAATGAGCAAAGCCGAGAAAGTTCTCAAACCGTTTGTTTGCCGTTCTGATAAAGTTCCAAACTTTGCCCACCTTCCTCGAGAATTAGTGCTGGGGCTGGCGTTTCCTCAAAACCCTTAAGAAATCTTTCGTCAGTCTTGCTGTTTTCTCTTTCTCTCTCTTCCCCTCCCTCGGATTGACATTTTCTTACTATTCAAGATTGTTTTTGACTGCAATTCAGTTTTGAAATTTCTTGTAAATATCAGAACAATGAGTTCAGGAGGAAACCAAGAACCGCCGAAAGCCCACCAAACTCGCCGTTCAATCTTGAAACAAAAGCCCCTTTATCTGCTATTATCAGTATTCGTGTTACTCATAGCAATCTCTTTCAGTATAACAACACGACGCAACTCCGAATTGCGTTATCTAAGATCAACCCTTTTATCCCAGGCCAATTTTCTGTACAAATTCCTCCGTTTCCTGCACCCTGCACGAACCCAAAATGTGCAGAGCCCCAATTCTCCTTACTGTGTGCTGTGGATGGCTCCTTTTGTTTCAGGCGGTGGGTACAGCTCGGAAGCCTGGTCTTATATCTTAGCATTACATGATTTCTTTATAAAGAATAATCCAAAGATTAGATTGAGCATCGAGCAACATGGTGATTTAGAAAATGTTGAGTTTTGGGAAGGTTTGCCTTTAGAATTGAGGGAATTGGCTGTTCATCTTTATCAGACTCGGTGTAGATTGAATGAAACCATTGTTGTTTGTCATAGTGAGCCTGGTGCTTGGTATCCTCCCCTGTTTCAGACACTTCCTTGTCCTCCAACTGGATATGGTCATTTTAAAGCTGTGATTGGGAGGACTATGTTTGAAACTGACAGGGTGAATCCTGAACATGTTAAAAGATGTAATCAGATGGATTTTGTCTGGGTTCCTACTGAATTCCATGTCAAGACTTTTACACAAAGTGGGGTTGATCCAAGGAAGGTAATTAAGGTTGTTCAGCCTGTTGATTTGGAATTTTTTGATCCCTTAAAGTACAAACCTTTGGATCTTGTTTCAAGAGGGACCTTGATATTGGGATCAAAATCTCATGAATTGAGAAATTTTGTGTTCTTGAGTATCTTCAAGTGGGAGTATAGGAAGGGGTGGGATGTGTTGTTGAGATCTTACTTGAAGGAATTTTCAGGTAATGATGCTGTTGCTTTGTACCTGTTAACAAATCCATACCACTCTGATACAGATTTTGGCAACAAGATTTTGGATTATGTGAAATCTTCTGATCTGGAAAAACCAGTGAATGGTTGGGCATCAGTTTATGTAATTGATGATCATATTGCTCAGGTTGATCTGCCAAGACTGTACAAGGCAGCTGATGCATTTGTTCTACCTTCAAGAGGGGAGGGATGGGGCCGACCTCTAGTGGAAGCCATGGCTATGTCGTTGCCAGTTATCGCGACCAACTGGTCAGGATCAACTGAGTTCTTAACTGTGGATAATAGCTATCCATTGTCTGTGGATGGCATGAGAGAAGTAAAAGAAGGGCCATTTGTTGGACATCTTTGGGCTGAACCTTCTGCTGATAAGCTGCAAGTCTTAATGAGAAATGTAGAGAAAAATCCTGAAGAAGGTAAGGTGAAAGGCAGGCGAGCAAGGGAAGACATGCTTGCTAACTTTGCTCCTCATATTGTTGCTCGGATTGTTTCAGATCAAATACAACATATCATTGACAAAATCGGTTAGATCTCAGGTAGTTTATCTGCTTTTCTTGAATAGATGATTGTGTCACAACAATTTGAAATTGCTATCGGAGAATAGTTTCAGCAGGAAATAGAGAAGATTTAGCTCGTATTTTTACTAATGTTTTTTTTACAGCATTCCAGAAAAAAGCATACTTGTGACAGAGAGAAAGGTAATAAATCTCTGAAACTAGGAGAGTAGATGAAAGCACTTTCTTGGATTTCAGCAGTCAAAATCAGGTAAGAATTCTTCACAGAAACTTTATTTGTTCTGTTCAAGCCATTCAAGAATGCCTTTTTCTGTTTCAGTGAGTTCTTTCTTTTGCTTCAGTGATCCTTCTAATGCTCCAAAATAATCCCTGTAATTGCGTTTATAGTAACTTTCCAGTCTCTGAAAACATAAAAAAAGAGAAAACAGAAGAGGGTTTTAAATCAACACAACAGTTAGCATTCCTTAGGTTAAAAAACTATTTACCTCTTTATCGTTCTTGTCCTTGTTTTCTTGAGATTTCTTCAAGTACTCTGAGAAAACAATCACAATATATAAAGAACTCCTTTATGTAATCCAGAAAACATGGCTGAAAATGTAATGAATTATATACTTTGGAGAAGTTCAGTTCTGGAATCATTGACTTGTGTAGCAGCAATTACACCTGAAAGTAAAAGCCCTCTTCTTCCATTGCCATTGACATGGACAGCTTTCTCTCTTCCACCTCCTTTAGTACAAACTGCCTGTAAATTTGCTGAAACTGAAGCACCAATACTTGACAATAGACCCATGAAATCAAATTTACTGTTTTCTTGGTTTTTTTACTGTCTTTGGTGCCCTTCTCACATTCATACAATTGGCTTTTGTTCACAGAGAAGAAGAAATCCTCATAATCTATCACCTTATCACTTTGTCTGTTCGTTGAGGGAAAGTCTTGTTAGATATTTTTCATTTCACACTAGAAAACAAATGTACAAAAGTTTGTCCATATTTGTATCTAGTCTTTATGTAAGGAAATGAATGGTTGAACTTTTGTTAAGACTATCCAGTATTCACAGTCGTTATTCCAGATTTGGTTTACGTTGTGCCCATAAAGTTACCTTCACCCTGACTCTTACGTAGAACTTACATTGTATAGCAAATATTTGGAATAATTTCATCCTTTTCTGGAGTCAACCAGTTGTAGGCAAGTCTTTTTTTTTTTTTTTTTAAAAAAAAAGTATAGGCAAGTCTTTATATTATATATATACACACACATATGTATGTTTCATTGAGAAATGTAAAGAACATAACCTTAGTAACATGAGCTAAGTAAGTACATAAGACCTAGTTTTCAAGAAAAGTAAGTATTGTGAAACATAGACAAACACAACTAGACAACAAAAGTAAGAAGATGGGCTAAAGTTTCTTCCTCCAATCCTCCTTCCTTAGTAGGATTGATCTCACCACTTGAGCTTTGATGGAAAGTACTGCAGTAAGAATGTTCACAATAGTTAGCAGATACAAAATTGCACCCAACTGTGAAGCCTGAAGATATATATATATATATATATATATAGAGAGAGAGAGAGAGAGAGAGAGTGAGAATTTTTCACTTTGTCAATGAGAGACTGGTAATATGGTCTCACTTTCTCCACATCAATTCTCTCTTTGCTCTTACTATAAAGGTCATACTTGCTGCAAAAATCGACAGTGTGAAAGAACAAGATTACTAATCTGATATTCTCTTCAACTAATCTATTAAAAGATATATGAGAAGATTTCATAACCACAACACGATTAATATTTAACTTAACAATCACATCAAAGTATCTAAGAAAGAACATTCCCCCCTAAAATCCGGGTGAAATTGATACTTACCTAAAGATCTTAAGCCATTTCAGATTCTCCTTGTCTTCCTTGTTCATGAGGTACTCATATGCACCCTCCTTATGTAAAGCTTCATAAAAGAAATCATTCAGAAATGCAAAAGATAACATAAACACACGCATAAATATGTATATGTATGTAAGTATGTATATAAATACTTACGGTAAAAGGAATGGTATCGAATGATGAACAATGCAGCAGATGGAAGAGTAGTTCTGTTTTCCTTAGCCACCTACATAATACAGAAGAAACTTTGTATAAATTCTTGAAAAAAAATGTTGCTAAAAGGGATACATACACATACACATACATACATACATACAAACATATATACATATATAGAGAGATACCATGTACATGTAGTCATCGTGTCCCCAGGACATCATTACATTTTCCAGCCCACATCCTTCTTTATAAACTCCAAATTTAGTGTTGTAAGAAGGGTTTTTGCTATCTGGATTGTCCTTGAAAAACTACACAAGATAATTTTTTGTTTTTAGGTAATAGTTTTTTGGACATTTTTAAGGTCAAAATATTGTTCATAAACATACCTTGTGATGAACAATTGACTCATCAAATGCACAGCCCACAGGAAATGTGTCACCTGCTCAAGAATTTATTACTTTTTACTTTTATTTTTCTTCTTCCCACAAAGTTGGAGTACATTTTTTTTTCCTTGAAAATAGAACTTTTACACTCACCAACAACTGACCATTGAGGAAGCCCTCCAAATGTAGGAAGAAGAAGCACTTTTCCCAAGTCTGAAATTTTTCAAGAAATTGTTTTTTTAAAAAAAACTTGCATGTGAATCAATCATATATGTATGTATATTATTATGAAATTACGAAAAGATAATAAAAAAATAATATAGACAAACAAATTTTTTACGTAATTTTTTTTTTTTTAAGGCACAACGTATCTTATATGAATCTAAAACTATGAGCGGAAACTCCGAACTCAAATTTTAAACAGCTATGAGTTGAGATTCGAACCTCAATCTCACTTAAAGCCAAAAATGCTCCTTATCAGTTCACTTGTTATATATATATATGTGTGTGTGTGTGTGTGTGTGTGTGAGGAAATGTTAATTAATGTATACCATGGATGATGGCAGTGAGATGCAACCAATCTTCATTGGGAAAGTCTTTTCTGATGGCTTCTGCAGATTGCAACAAATGCTGAATTTGAGGTTCATCCAAGTCAGGATCACTATCATCCACAACCTCATTCAGCAATACACAACATTCCCAGATACTCATCTCTGCCTTGTCCAATTTCTTGTATTCCTCTGCCATCTTCTTCACCTATATACATATATACATACATACATACATAACATATATATATATATATATATAAAGTTATTGATGAAATTGTTATCAAATTCGAGCACTATGAATAAAATGAAAATGAAAAGAAAACTTGGACTTGAATTAACTTCTTAATTCATAAATGAAGTTACTATCAACTCGAGTAATAACTACTTACAAAGTCACATGTTTGGTTAACATTGTAAGATGATAGAGCACTAACTACTTTTGACACGACTCTTATAGAGAAGTTGCGATAAATTCAAGCATTACCCCCTCTCTCTCTCTCTCTCTCTATATATATATATATATATAAAAAAAGTTGTTATCAAACTCGAATACTGACTTTAAATATATGTATGTATGAATGAAAAAGAAAAGAAATCGTAATTTAAACTTTTAACTGGATTCTACAGTCATAGATAAAGTTGTTACAAAACTTGAGCATTGTATACTTACAAAGTCATATGTTTGGTTAACGTGACTGAGACGATAGAGTTCTTCCACAATCTTTTTCCTTTCAGTTTCTGCAGTGTAGTCCCTGAATGATTTTCCAAATGAATTGTTCTCTGGCACAGCAAAAACACCAGCTTTGGAATTCAAATCCATCTCTGTGACACCCCAAAAAATAAAAAAAAGACATGAAAAAAGAAAAAAAAAAAAAAAAAAAATATATTATATATATATATATATATATATATATATATAATTATATATATTATAACAGCAGAAACACACACACACACAAAAAGGAAAAAGAAAGAGAGGAAATTTAAAAAGACCATGGATTCTCATCTTCCATCCAGAATTCAATGTTTTTTTTTCACTACAGAATTGGCTGAAGTTTGAAATATTTATAAGGAGTAACTTCGGATAATTTACCATTTTGGTCCTTAATTACAATAATTTTTTACTAATTTAGATCCTTTAATTTATTTTTAACTAACAAAGCCGTTAACTAAAGTAATAGTATTAAGGGAATTTTTCTTCAAAACAAGAACCTAATTAGATAAAAAAAGAAGTTAAGGGATCTAATTGTAAATGAAATTAGTAGATTATTTGAGTAAAATTAGAACTTATCCAAATTTGTAGGTTAATTGATTTTGCTCCCAATTAGCGTTTCAACTTCCATATATAATTAATTAATATCTTTCACAATTATCTTTTAAAATATTTTCCATATGTAATAATTTTTTTCATATATATCTATATATAATTGTATTTATTATGTCTTTTAATTCGAAATACGTCATTACTATATAAGATATCTTTGATAAGTAAATAAGGTAAGATTACATTTATATATTTAGATTTACATTATTAATTTTTTTTTTCAAATTCGTTATTAATTTACTTTTAATTTAGTATAGAAAAATAAACTTATTATATTCAAGATTTTGGATTGGCATAATAGAAAACACATTCTCCAAAAACTAAATTATTATATTTTTTTGGAATAATAAGGAGGACATTTTATTTTTACCTAGTAATAAATACAAGGCCCATATATATATATTATATATATATATATATATTTTGTAATTTATCTCGAGACTTTGCGGATAGAAAATCAAACTCCTTCTATTTGGGCCAACATGGGTTAGTAATACAAGGCCCATATATGGCCCCCTGAGGTGGTTAGCGCCACGTTAAAAAGCTCCGGGTCAGACCCTCACCCTCGAGTAAGAGTTGGACTCTGCTAGTGTACCCCAGGCCGAATCCGAATTAGTCGGCCCGTTTGAGTTCGGATACTTGGATGCTTAAAAAAAAAAATAAAAAATAAAAAATAAAAAAAATAAAGTGAAAGTTTTTTAAGAATCTAAGCCCAATACTAGAATATGATTGGGCCTAGAAGTTTCCTAAAGCCCAACATAAAGGCGGGAATTTTCTTAGCAGTTCTGAAGTTTCAATTGAAATTGGCGGCATTTCAATTGAAAATTTCTTCTTCCTAAATATTTTATACCCTTTTTCATCAATGAAAAGCTGCCCTGTATCGCTTACAAAAAAATTTTTTTAAAAAAAAGAAAAGCTGCCCTGTATCACAATGCAAACCAAAATCAATGTATTCTTTAAACCTCAAAACCCTAATCAATCCAAATCTAAGTTAACATTCCTTCGGAATTCTGATGCTATTGATGCTCAGAGCATTGATACTTCTCAGCCTTCGTTCTTGGCTTTGGAAAATACTTGCGCCGGCAGAGATCAGGAGGATTCTGCTAGAACTATTACGTATGTGGAATTTGAGAACTTCTGATTGATTCTTTGATTTGATTATATATATATATATTTTGGGTTTTCTTTAGATGAGGGCTAGTTTCTTTGCTAACCCAGTTTTTGCATGTTGGTTTCGAAAAAATTGCATGAGTTTCTTCAGGTTAGACGTGTGAAGTTAAATCCTTCATTTTGAGCTGCTACAATTTTCCTTTTCAGTCAGAATTTTTAGTACTTTATTTCACACGAGCTATTGTATTTGAGATTTTAGCTGAACTCAAAAGGACTGTGAAAGAAGCTGTTTTTGTTTTTGTTTTTTTTCTTTTGGTGGGGTGGGCGGTCGAAAAATAGATGTTTTTGATGCCTATCTTTCTTGTTTTCTTTGGATCGAATATTTTGGGACCAGCATATTTCCTTTTGGTAATCCATTTGATCTTCTAGTTATCTCTACAGTAGTCTGGATTTTGGGGGACTATTGGGTGGATAATCTGCCAAGATTTTCCAGTGATGAATCGTCCTGTCTACTGTCAATTTTTGCTTTTCAATTATTGGTTTTCATTTGAAGCTTATTCCATTTTTACCTAATCTTGGAGAATCCAACAGATATTCTAGATTGCTCCATAGCTTGTTGACTGCCTTAACATTCAGGTCATTTATGACCACACTTGGATTTGATGTGGTCAAATGTTGGTTTCCCCATTTTAGCAGGAAAGTTCACTGCTTTGGTTTGAAAGTGTAATGGTTTTTCTTTTCTTCTGCAGTAAGAATGGGGTATATGATTACAGAAACACTTCCATCCCGAGCAAAATCCTGAAGAATAAGAGAAGTTATGCTCAACTTTATCTTGATTTGGGACAGTCTGATTTTACACTTCATAGCTGTCCTACATGTGGTTTCAAATATGCTTGTGGAGATGAGGCAGACGAGAAGCTTCACAAGGAACTGCACAAAGAGTACACTGAAGGAATCCCATTCAAGGTTTTTTTTTCATAAATTGATTTTGATGTTTCACTTACTTATGTAAGTTTCCTCCAGTAACAGTAGCATTTTCATTTGCAGGGCTGGGAAAATGAAAGGGTTATTAGCAAGCATTCAACTGAGTCAGGCCGCATAATAATTGTTCTTGATGGGGATCCTCCAGCTCATAAGAAAAGGGTAAATATTTATTCCAATTGGAAAAGAAAAGACACCCACCATTTCTGTTTCTCCTTACAAAGATTGACTGCTTTTGCGGATATGCCACATCTTAGGGTAGAATTTCTAACATTCATGAGAATAGACGTTAATGGATTGTTTTCAGTGAAATAACTTATGATTCACTAGATACAAGAACTAATACAACCTTTTTGGTCCAGATATAGCAACCTTCTTGGTCCATTATTCATGTCATGATGAAGGTGTCTCATTTCATTTTCAGGTTGAAAAGGTTCTGCAGATGATAGATGTTGATTTAGGTAATTGTGGAAACCTGATCCATAAGCTCTGCAAGGTGACATTAACCTACTCATTCTTATGACCCTCAAAAAGTGTTCCTTCAATTTCACATGTCTCTCTTAAGCTCAACAATTCTTTTCATCTGATAACAGGTATATCTATATGTAAATCGAAGGAAAATAGTTGGTTGCCTAGTGGTGGAACCGATATCAGAGGCCTACAGAGTCATCTGCAACAAATCAGAGACTTCAAGAAGTTCTGACAATTCCATTGCTAAGAAAAGCAGACTAGATTCATCTGTACTCCAATTTGGCAGCATTAGTTTCCAGAGGGAAGCCAAGAAGAAGACTGTGCTGGAACCTAAACATGAGGAATCAGCAGAGGACTTAATGGGAGCCATTTTCCTTGAAACAGAAGCTGTATCAGCTTCTTGTGGGATTAGAGCAATATGGGTTGCTCCAGCCTCCAGAAGAAAGCACATTGCCACTCAACTGTTAGATGCCGCTAGGTAAGCAGTTCAGATTACAATAGTTGGAAAACATTGATGATTAGTTTTAAGTTTTACTGCTACAGATAAAATGCATCCTTTTTGGTCTTTTGAGAATTTTAAGGTTATGCCAAATTGATGAGTTTTTTTTTTTGGTTTTGTGTCTTAAAATCATTTGCAGGAAGAGTTTCAGTAATGGAGAAGTCCTGGATAAATCTCAGTTGGCATTCTCTGATCCAACTTCTACCGGCAAGATCTTGGCTTCCCGATACTGTGGCACTCCATTCTTAGCTTACAAAGTTAGTTAATTAATTATTGTGAAAATTTTCTGTAATGCAAACTTCTCTAATTACAAAACCTTCTTAATTTAAATTTGACTCAAATTATACACAAAGTCTAACTTTTTTGCTTAAATAAAACTTCATTACAGCTCTTACATTGTAAAATTCTAACCAGGAATCTTGTATAGCATTTCGCCGCTCTTATGTAAACTATTATAACTATATAATATCTTGATGGAAATGTCAATGTTAGACAACATCTTTTCAAGAACTCAAGTGGAAGACTATGTTCTATCAGAAGAGCAGTAGAAATACAGGCCTTTATAACACCATAACACAAGAACAAATTAATGCTTAGATTAAATTGAACAGCAGCATTCAAGGGAGATCATCTACTGGAGATATGAGGCAAAGCCAGACATAACTTCCTTGTACACTGGTTTCTTGAAATCAACTACCTGCAAAGAGTATTAGGGAAATCTGATTGTTATGAAAAATGAGTAAAGGAATTGCTATATATATATAAGAGATTCAAGGATCAGAAGCTGCACTGACTTTCTCAACTACATGTTCTGGTGACATCCATGTCCATTCTCCGAATTCTGCTTTCTCAGTCCCGTCTCCCAAGAGATTGATCTCATCATCGTTTCCATTAAATTTAAAAAGGTACCTGCAGAGTGAAGTTACAACAGTAGTGAAGTTACAAATGCAGAGTAACAAAAGTATATAAGTATGCTAATGACGCATAGGTTTGACAGTGCAGACAAGTTAAAGCATTAAAAGAAAACAGCCCCAAGTTGAAACTCTTGGCCTCTTAGTAACATTGTATTACCAATTATTCCAAAAATCAATTTCACTAATATACTGAATAACAATGCTCAGGTTATATGAAGTTTATCTATTTTGGAAGTTTTTACTTAGAATGGATGAGAATTTCGTCAGATTTTGGACCCCATACCCCTCCCTCGCCCCCTGCAGGGATAAACGACTGAGAAAGCAGTAAAATGATCCTATTGGGACTGCTGTTTACCAATTATTTACCAATATAAATCTCTATTTTATTCGGTGTATATTAACTACTGACCATTTCTGTGCTTGACCTTTCCAGTCTTGTCCCCATTGTTGCTTTAATTTTTCTCTAACTGCTGGAGGAAAATTATATGTCAACCAAACTGGTACCTGCAAGAGTTTTACTGTTTCGATTCAGCTTGGCATAACATGCATTGAAAACTGTTGCTTCAGAAAATGAAGTAAATCTGAATTGAAATAAATTAATCCAACAACTACAAACTCATTCTATTTTGAACAAAATAAGCATTTGCTATCAAACAAAAGAGCAGTCTTGTCATATACCATATAACCACTACAGGTATTAAAATTTTCAAAGATCATATTCCCATGATTGTATAAGGATGATAATTAAGCTAAAAAGTAGCTGCATCAAAGAAAAAACCTTATAAAATTTCATGTTGCTTCTAGACAAACTAAATGTACTATGGCAATTGACCATATGCAATTATAATAAAGGAAAATGCTCAGACTCGTCAAATGATACAGCTTATAACTATGTAAATAAGCAGGACAACCATTCTTCATGGCAGTTTGTGTCTGCAAATTGCACTAATACACGAAACTGGAATTCTTTCCAAATCTGAAGTACAAATATCCACCAAATGCAGAAAAGTATTCCAAGAATCAGCTGACAAAAGGCTCGAGATAAAACTTGACAGAAAGTTGGCACAAATATCCATTCTGCTCTTTTTATGACCATGCTATTCTCTCAAACTGAATGTACCACCATGGTAGGTACATCATATTTCAAAACTGCTGTTTAGGTGTATCTTAACACATTGGAAACATGTATATTTTCCAATATAAGTAAATAATCCTATATTTTAAATGTCATTGATTTAGTTTTGACTTGCCATAGATAATCACAAACTCATAGAATAATGTGATTGAAAAGATTCTCAAGCTCAATTTTTATCAACCTAACAGGAATATGACAAATCAGTAGTCACCTGAAAACATAATTTCAAATTGGCAGTTACCAAAGACAGAGATAGCTAACTACAAACTATGTAGGTTAGTCTAAAGATTCTATATTGATAGATTACAAGGAAAAGTTCCATGGAAATAAAAATCAAAAGTATAGACTGCAAAAAAAATGAAAAAATGCAGTTTTTCTTCTCATTGTAAAGCTGAAAACCCATCAAATATTGCTATATATAAATTGGAAGTCATAAAATCACCTCGGCAACAATTTCTGCTGAAGTAACTCCTGTTTCTTCTCTTAATTCCCTAATAGCAGCTTCTCTTGGATCTTCACTTTCATCAATCCCACCCTGTTACCAATTCATGTCTCAGTCATATGATTTTCGTCAAGATACATTTTAGAATAAGAAAAATGACTTACAAGTTACAAGTTACAAGTTACAAGTTACAACTCCCAACATAGAAATATGAGGTAAAATTCCAGATTGGTGAAGTACATACCTGAGGCATTTGCCAAGAACCCGGTACATCAAGTCTTGAAGCAGCAAAAATCTGCAAAATGTCCAAACACAAATCAAAATCTTTTTTCTATAAAAGACAACATTAACGTATCAACCCTATACAAATTATACTCATAAATTAAAAAAGAAAAAAAAAAGAAAAGAAGAAGACCTTTTTAGAAGAAGGGTTCATGAGACAAATTCCGACATTTCTTCTATAACCTTCAGGTGGGTTCTCCATGGATTGTACTTTTGTAAGTGGTAGTGATGAAAGTACAGAAAACGAAGGTTTGGATCGTTTAGGATAAGCAAGATTGAGGGCAGTAATTTTGCAGAATCTGGTAGGGCAGAAATTGGTGGAAGGAAGATGAATGGAGCGAAAGAGAAATTGCTGAGAAAGGGCCGAGCGTGGGATTAAAGCAGTCGGGAGGAATCTGCATAAGCATTTAGCCATTACAGAAAGAAAAGGAAACTATTATTATGAATATTCTCTATTTCTATTTTCTTCCATTGTAACATTTCTGTGAATTATATAAACATCTAGTATGAGTTTATTTTTCTATTTTCTTTTAGACCAATTCCGACTTTAATTAATCTAATATTTGACGAATTGTTTTTTCACAAAATTTAATTTTTATTCTAAAAAAAAATCGAACCTCTTTAAACGAGGCTTACAAAGATTAATTAGAGTCGTGATAGTTCCGGAGATTAAATGTCTAACAAAAAAGAATGATATATTTATTAAACTTATAGAACTTTTTGTCATTATATATATATACACACAATTAATATAATTAAAATTATTTATTTTTATTAAATTTTGAATTCAAAATATTTGAAAAAAATATAAAAATAAATATATCTATAAGCTATATAAAATAATAAAAAAGCCTTTTAAATATTGATAAATTTGATCTAAATTGATAAAAGGTGAATTTGTTTAAAATAAAATATTTAGAACCAATTCAAAGAAATATAAATCATTAAGGACTAATCGAAATATTTGTTTTAAAAAAAAAAAATTTAAAGTGAAAAAAAGAAAAGAATAATTAAGATAAAATATTATGAAAATTATTTTAGAAAAAAAAACGATTAATTACCAGCTCAAAAATTGATTAAAGGGCATTTTTCAACTAACTGTGGGGCCCGTGCCATCTCATCATTCATTCAACAGCTTACCCTTTTTGAAACATTTTTATTTATTTATTTATTTATTTTTGCTAGGAGTTTTCTCTTTCTATTTCTTCTTCAAGTTCTCTTCTTCTCTCTAGTCTTCCTCTTTTCTTCCCTTTTTCTATCCGGAAGAAATCGGTGGAACTTGCCTGAAAATCTCAAAGAAAAGATGGGAATTCCAGCCGGAGGAGGAGGAGGTGTGGATTTGTTGAGTGAAAGAGCTGCTAAAATGAGAGATTCACTGCACAAGAGTCAGTCAATCACAGACAACATGGTTTCAATCCTCGGATCATTTGACCACCGTTTGTCTGCTCTTGAAACCGCCATGCGCCCGACACAGGTGCGTTTCTCTTCTTTATTTATGTTTAATTTTGCGTTTTCCTTTGATTTGGGCTTGCAGTATGTTATTATGCCCATGTTAGTTCTGGAGAAAAAAAAAAAAAAAGAGAAAAAAGGAGGAGTTTAAACTTCAAAGAGAAGTAATGTAGGATTTAGTTTAGTTTATTTATTTATTTATTTGTGGGCTTGAGAGCCACCATATTTGAAAATTGTGGATCTGCTTTTCAGTTACGGTGTTAGCCCTTTTTTTAGTAAGAGAGTTTGGTGGGAAGTAAGTATTACTGGGTCTGTTTGGGGTAATGAGGAAAAAGAGAATGTAAAATGAACATAATCAGTTTTGGTATTTGATTGGTATTGTGGAAGAATCAATTTTAAATATACGAAATGTTTTTAAGAAAATGCTTGTATTTTTTTGGCTATTTTCTTTATGTTGATATTTTAGGTAAACTTGCTAATTGGTTAGTTGACTTTCCTTTGATCTGATAGACCAAGCTATTGATAAAATTCTGTTTTTATTATTTCAATTTGTTTTGGCATTTTTGTATTATCAAAGAGGGCTTTTATTTTGGATTTGAGGATTTTATTGGTGTTTGGCTTGTAAGATCTTATACTGGATTGGATTTTTTTTTTTCAATCTTTTCAGGTTAGGACCCATGCTATTAGGCGTGCTCATGAGAATATTGACAGGACTCTGAAGGCTGCAGAGGTTATATTGTCCCAGTTTGATCTTACTCGTCAGGTTGACTTACTAATTCTCCTAACATTTTATAGAATATCTTCCATTTTTTCCCCACCGCTGTTCTCTGGCCCATCATCCCACTTGTCACATGAAATGATTGAATGGTGCAATGTTGCTTTCATGATTGATTAATTGGTTTACTCTTGTACCAACCAGTAAAAAGATTCCTGATGGATGTTTATCTTGGGAAAGAAAGATTAATTAAGACAATGCAACCTCTTCCATTGTGAGCATCAAAGAAAAACGTTGGACATTCCAGCAAAATTATCAAGTATTAGGCTTGAGTTTTGCAGTTGAATATGGGATTATGCTATGTGAATTTTATTATTTTATTTTGGCATTTCATTTGAACAAAAAGAAAAATGGAAATTTGAGCTTGAACTTCTGATTCTATACTTTGATTACAGAACAAGTTTTGTTTGTCAACTGTATCTTTCATCTGCTGTGCTCTATTAGTGAGTGCTTTTCGCTTGCCATTATGTGTAGGCAGAGGCTAAAATTCTTAAAGGGCCAAATGAGGACCTGGAGAGTTATCTTGAAGCAATTGATCAGTTAAGAGGCAATATACGGTTTTTCAGCAATAACAAAAGCTTCAAGAGTAGTGATGGAGTACTCAACCATGCAAATACTTTACTTTCCAAGGCTATTTCAAAGCTTGAAGATGAATTTAAGCAGCTGTTGTCTTCTTACAGGTTACTTTGACTTTCTTAAAGTCTAATTTTTTCTTAAAGCCTTTCCTTGAACATATCCCCATTGTCTAGTGTAGTTCTGCATACTTTCCCTCTGAACCTTGTGTCCAGATAATATAAAATCAGTTACTGCTTTATCTGCTCTTGGTTTTAGTTTGAAATATTTGGTCAATGTAACCTAAGGCTAATAGCATATTTTGTTAAAAAACTGTGATATCTTGCTTGTCATGAAATTTCTTTTATTATTATTATTATTATTTGTGACAACATATGATTAAGTTACAAAAAAAAAAAAAAAAAGATTTCAACTTGGCGAAGATGATCAACAAAACTTGTAATGTACATATATAAACACACGTGTATGGATAAATAGTTAGGTGTTTTGACACATTTAATTTTTTCCCTTTGGAATATTTAGTGTGGGTCGTCTTGATATGTAGGTGTCAGTTCATTTTTATGCTTTCCTTTTAAGCCATATGCCAAAATTGCCAAACTCTGCTTTTGCAGTAAACCTGTGGAGCCAGATCGTCTTTTTGAGTGCCTTCCCAGTTCAATGCGTCCATCATCTGGATCACCTGAGGACCAACTGGACACAAACAGCAAGAATCCTTCATCAAATGGTCACCACGAGCACCATCACAACAATGCAGAAAATGCTGTTTACACCCCACCCACTCTTATACCACCAAGAATTCTTCCATTGTTGCATGACTTAGCCCTGCAAATGGTTCAAGCTGGCCACCAACAGCAGTTACTGAAAATATACAGGTTAATATCTATCTCTTTAATTCTGTATGCCCCTGAACATTCTAGTTCTTCATGTCTATCTGTAGAGAGTGTTCCAAGGGAAAGTTTAATGACCCAAGTCAATAATACCTCTTCTGCCATAAATTAGATTTCAAGTACGTGCTTCAGGACATGATAACTTGTTCTTGGCCAGTCCCTATGCTTGTTATTTTTTCAGTTTATACGTCTTTCATGAGTGAGTTCTTATAGTTCTTCTGACTCACTTAACAATTTTATATAGGGAAACACGTTCTTCAGTTTTGGAGGAAAGTCTTCGCAAATTGGGCGTAGAAAAACTTAGCAAAGATGATGTTCAAAAGATGCAGTGGGAAGTTTTGGAAGCCAAGATTGGGAATTGGATTCATTTTATGCGGATTGCTGTAGGATTCACTCTGGATCTTTATTTCACTTTTCTCTTCTCTTTCCCCCTCCCACCCTCCATTCTTTTGGGGCTTTCTTCATAATGCAATCATTCTTGAACAGGTCAAGTTGCTTTTTGCTGGGGAACGCAAAGTTTGTGACCAAATGTTTGAAGGCTTTGATACCCTCATGGATCAGTGTTTTGCTGATGTCACTGCAGGAAGTGTTGCAGTGTTGCTTAGTTTTGGGGATGCTATTGCGAAAAGCAAGAGGTCTCCCGAAAAATTGTTTGTGTTGCTTGATATGTATGAAATTATGCGTGAACTTCACTCTGAGGTATCGAACATGATATGATATATAGTCGCGGCTTTCTTTTCCTAATGCTTTGTGCATTGCATTTAGTACTCCTATATTTTGCTATCCATCTGTATTAGCTTTCATAAATTTACAGGACTTTCAGTTTTTTCTTCAAAACTGTCCTTTCTAATAACATTCTAAAGTTAATATGGATGAGCAAATATTTAGAGAATCTGCCTTTATTTCTTTGATTATCAAACTTCAAAACATATGACTTCTATCATGTTGATGAATGGTTACTTATACACTCATGTGTGTGATATTGACATCTATCATGTTCTACACAACTTCATTCTATAATGAAGAATTGGAGAGTCTATACTTGCCACTTTGTGTTCAGGCAATAATGATGAATGTTGAAATGCTTTAAATTGCTTCTGCTTTGTTATCTAAAAGCTCCTTTGTATTGTCAGATTGAAATACTTTTTAGAGGTAAGGCTTGCAATGAGATTAGAGAGTCTGCCTTGGGATTGACAAAGCGTCTGGCCCAAACAGCCCAAGAGACTTTCAGTGATTTTGAAGAAGCAGTTGAAAAAGATGCAACTAAAACTGCTGTAGCAGATGGAACGGTTCATCCCTTGACAAGCTATGTTATTAATTATGTGAAGTTCCTATTTGAGTAAGTTAACACTTATTTCCTCTCTTTTAATATGCATAACTACATTTCAAATGTCCAATGTACTTTTATTTTAAATTTGTGATTTGCCATAACTTTTACCTAACATTGCAAGTGTGAGCTAGACACCTTTAGTTGGGCAATCCTAATTGGTCCTAGGTCATATTTAACTTTGTAATTTATGTAGGACTCCAGGCCTGTTAACCTGGTTCATAAAATATTATTCTCATCTTTATCCTAAAAGAAGGCCCAAGAACTAGAGTCATTCATACTTCCAAGCCTACAATCTATGACACATGTTGCCTTTAAATATTTGTAAAATATCTTTTAGTAAAATTGAGAAACATATTTTATTCTCTGTGGATGTTGATAAAGTAGTGTGAAGGATAAATACAGGTAAAAGAGTGATATAGAACTTTGATTGATATAATTCTATATTCAAGATACAAGTGCAGAAAAAAATCCTTGTTTTAGCTTGATGAAGATTTAGTCAATGCAACCTCTGGAATAAGATGATCATGTATTCAGTTTCTTTTATGAACATTTGAACTTTCTGCATCTTGTTGTATCCCCTATGCATTCTATATCATTGTAATTTGCTTCATTGTTTTGTTTTATCCTCTTTGCTGCTATTGGATATATCTTCATGTCACCAGTCTTTCTTTGACCTCTCATTATCATATCTCCGACTTATTGAAATTATCTTCATCAGCTATCAATCAACATTGAAGCAACTTTTTCAAGAATTTGAAAGTGGAGACTCAAATTCTCAGCTAGCTGCTGTAACGATGCGAATAATGCAGGCTCTGCAAACCAATTTGGATGGGAAATCTAAGCAATATAAAGACCCTGCTCTTAGTCACCTTTTCCTAATGAATAACATCCACTACATGGTCAGATCTGTACGCAGGTTTGTTTATGTACCTTTGTTTTGAGAAAGTTCTGTGCTATGGAAGTGTTACATACTCATTTATGCTTACAAAGTGTTTTACCTGCTTACTATTTCCAGGTCTGAAGCAAAGGATCTATTGGGAGATGATTGGGTGCAAAGACATCGTAGGATAGTTCAACAACATGCAAATCAATATAAGAGGATTGCTTGGGCAAAGGTTATCTTTCTACTCATATGGAGAGTTGATTCTGATATAATTTTCCTGCAGATCTACTTCATTTAGATACATTTTCTTTTACTTTCCTGCAGAGGTTTTTTAAATTTTATACTTTTTGGTTTGTTTCAATGGATTATCTTTTACTTTTCTATAGGGAATATAATACTGGACACCACTTTATGCTTTCCTCATTTACCTGTTCGCTTGATTCGGTTCAATTATTTACATTTTTTATGGATGATTATATTTAGATCTCTGTATTATGTTGCTTTTTTATGGTGACATGATCATGAAGGAATAGATGAGTACCATTTACATGCTGGTTAATCTTGTATTCTTGTTGTCTATTTCTCTTCTTCATTAGCCATTAATTTGTGGAAACTATTTGCTAAATAATACCTGAGCTATGGACGTGCTTGGTTACCTTTGGTACTATCAGTCAATTTGATTTTCTTCCTGTTTCACAGATTCTGCAATGCCTCTCTATTCAAGGTCTGACATCATCAGGGGGTAGTGGAGTTGGTGCTGATGGAGGTGGTAACAGTAGTGGTGTTTCAAGAGCTATTGTTAAAGACAGGTCCCGTTTTTCTGTTGCCCTTGTTTTTGATAGCCTCTTGGTATATTCACTCAATATTTTTTTACCTAATCTCTCTTAATTTAAAACCGGCCTCTTTTTATCAGACTGAAGACATTTAATATACAATTTGAGGAGCTTCATCAAAGGCAAAGTCAGTGGACAGTCCCTGATACTGAGCTACGAGACTCTCTAAAGTTAGCTGTTGCTGAAGTTCTGTTGCCAGCATACAGATCTTTCCTTAAACGCTTTGGGTAGGAATTACATATCCTTTATTTACATACCTGCATGTCTTCTGTTTTTATTAACCTCAAGTTAGTAAATTTACCCTATTAAAGTAGACATTAACTGTTCCTTTTTTGTCATATGGAAAATAGTACAATTCTTGTTTGATGCTGATGATTTCATGACTTTGGTAACAACCTTTCTCTTGTTTGATGTGTCACAGAGCTTTGGTTGAGAACGGGAAGAACCCCCCAGAAATACATAAGATACACACCAGAGGATCTCGATCGCATGCTTAATGAATTCTTTGAGGGCAAAACCTTTAATGAACCCAAAAGATAGATAGATAATCTCTATCTAGTGAGCATTGCTGGTATTTTCTTATTCCATCAACATCTCCGGGAAGCTTTTAGGTTTATGCAGGTGGTAGTTGTGTTGGAAAGCTTTCCTCTTTTTATGATTGGTAATAGAATGTAAAAAATAAGTTGAGAAGAGGAAAGTATGTATCTAATAAAGGGACGGTTGGTTGGTCTTCTTCAGAATACGGATCAGTGTAAAATTGTTGTAGGATTGATTTGCAGGCAGATTATCTTGTGATCAATGTATGTATAGGTTTTAGCCTTCTATAAATTGTTCTCTTTTTCTTTTCTTTTTTTTGGTCCAAGGATAAGCAATGAAAAGGGTGTAAAGTAATATATACCTGTTCTTCAGCATTTTATTTTTATTAATTTTTTGTTAAAATTTTATTTTACCTATCATATTATTGAACGGTTCAGGGTAAAATCAATCTTGAATTCTTGATTTCAAAAAGACTACCTTTTTCTTTCTTATCTGTGTTGCATTTGTTGGATTCTCGATTTGATATGATGTATTTTTTTCATTATTTGTTTCAACTAATTGGTATTTGATGTAATATTAA